>OY829913.1:171681891-172209391 GCA_963691935.1 Nephrotoma guestfalica
TTATTTACCTTCATTGGATTTACAAATTATTTGAAGATGTAGTATACTTATAATCTTTTCCTTCACCTAAATTTTTATATAGAACTTCAAAGTTCTAATTAGTTACTATAATTGCATGATCGTCGCGGATTACTCTATATTGGAATACATCTCATGCATAGGTTTAAGATATGTAGCGTTATTAACGGACGTCGCCACTACAATTTTTGTCTGAGGGTTTTTCCTTCTTCTTTCCGGCAGGACCATAGCTCCCGAAGTTCAACTAAATAGTACATTTTTAAGAAATCACAACAGTTTTATGTTTATCACAACGTGATAAACACACAACGTGTATAGCATAACGTTTACATCAGAATATCATGTATACTATACATCGAAACTCAGGTATTTGTTTTATACATATGATACCTAGTATATACTCGTATATTATATAAAAACGGTTTGTAATAGTTTTATTAATTTGATGTTACTTAGAATAATAGAAATATCTACTAAAATGTGAAACGGAAATATCTACTAAAATGTATCGAATATTTCAGCAACAACGAATATATTATATATATTTATATACGAGTATTATATAAATGTTATATATTTTTTACCAAGAAAACCTAAATATATTATTAAGGGAAAAAATCATAAACTCAATTTTAATATAAAAAAATATATGGCAGCAAATATGGCTTTTTGAAAGCAATTGCTGGAAATATAATCTTTTTAGTATGCAATTAATAATCTTTTTAGTATAATCTTTTTAGTATGCAATTAGTATTAAGTTAAAATTTGTTTATATATTTATGCACTTTTGAAAAATGCCAAAGAAACTGTCATGAAAAATATCGATACATATGTCGTTTTGAAATATGCAATTTTGAAAAATGCCGTTTTAAAAAATGCCATTTTGTGAAAAGCCGTTTTGAACATTTCGTTTTGTACCTATGTCGTTTCGAAATATGAAACTTTGAAAAATGGCATTTTGAAAAATATCGTCGTTTTAAGAAATGCCGTTTTGAAAAATGCCGCTTTGCACCTACATATGTCGTTTTGAAATAAGCAATTTTGAAAAATGCCATTTTGTGAAAAGCCGTTTTGAAAACTGCCGTTTAGAAAACTGTTGTTTTGTATCTATGTCGTTTTGAACCTTATGCCGGTTTGAAATATGCCATTTCAACCGGGACCGTTAAAAAAGTTATCAAACTTCACAATTCTTCTTTTTTGTTATCTTGAACATAAATCTGAAACTACATGTAATCTCTTGTTTTCTTCAGGCGCCGTACCTTGTTCCTTCCCTGAATAAATTTGGATGTTTTACACATAAGTATTTTTACCGTTACATAATATTTAAAACTTAATGCCATATTTGGCAGGCTTGTGTGGTATATATTGCCGAATAGGGCGCCGTCCTCGAAATGGAATAAGCTGTTAATCAATCGTAACATTTTCGCCAGAATTGTATAGGGCTGGCAATACTTCGATCTACTTATTCATAAATGTTTGATCGGTGCCAGAGTTTATGACGATAACTGGGAGCAGCCTGTGTGCTTCGGTCACCGAATTATATAATTCGATAAATTACAGTGAAGGTTTTCAGATTCATCGTTGCCCGAAAATTAGGTCGATCATTTTTTTCATACCACAAATTAGTAAGTGCCTCGTTATTTGATCTATAGACTCTCGCCAATTTGAGAAGCCAAATCTATGCATTCAACTGAATTTGATCTAAATTATTTCATTTTATTTTATAAACTCATTTACTTTCCAAATTAGTATTTACTATTACTAGTTCCATAATATGATTGCAATTAAAATGATGATAATTCATCCGATAAGCGAACTTTTGCGTATTTTGTAATTCCTGGCGTTAGCTGCAATACATTCGATGAAGACGCTCTTCTACTCTGAAGAAAAAGTTCTAAGACCATTCGATATTTTTGTCTTTTAATAAGAATAACTTTGCTGGACCTTCATTGTCTGTATTATACTCACTATCATATTCAACGGCTAACTCCACATACGAGTATAATCATATATTTATGAGCAAGAATCCATTGTAGCTGACTGTAAATAAAATTGTGCCAGCTTTATTTCAAAATATGGATAAAATAACACAAAAACCACACAAAATATAATAAACTACATACTAACAAAATATGATACATTAATGAAAGGAATAATCCATAATAATAGTAAAACAAATTTCGTTATACCAGTAGACAAACTTTAATACCGACGCTAATATTGAAGCACCACAAAAGGAAATAAAATAATTTTATTTGTATACGTATTATAGTTACATGTAAAAAAATATATAACAGAATATTTCATACATTGAAAAGACACATAAAATATCAAATTTAATACTACAATATACTTTGGGTCATTTTAACGGTTAATTATAATTTTTCGAATTTTGGTTTATATGAATCATAGAACATATCACACAAACTCAAAAAGCCACACATTTGAATAACTTATATGGTGTATGTGAATAATACATATATAGATATTCAAGAAAATATCCATTTGGGTCGAAATAGACCCGAGGGATGGATAAAGGTTGAGTTTTTGGTGTCACTTAAAATTTTAAGTGGTCTGAGACGAGACCAATTAAATTTTTTTGAGGTAATTAAAGTGTCAAAAGTGTAGATTATTAAATTTCGATGTGGTGTTGTTTTCGTTTGGCACACATACTTAATAATTAAAAGAAACACTTCAAATTAAAGAATTATCTATTGAAATGGACTTTTATAAGATTATTAATATTAGTTCTTAAATTCATTATATTTTTGACAAAGTTTTAAATGACGAGTTTGGAAAATATGCTATTTCATTTGCGATCATACGGCTTATCATTATTACACATCCAACTTTGATATCTTCAATTTGTTTCAAGCCTTATCACTCTCTAATTGGTTTTTTTATCAAATATATTCCTCACATTTTTTCATAGTCATATTAAACTAGTTGTCATAAATGATTTCAATAACGCGGTCTATAAAATCAGTTCCTTAGTAATTTTATGTAATAAAATAAATTAAAAATGCTTATTTACTTGTTATTATTAGTATTAAACATTTGTATTACGCTTGGTGATTCAAGTGAACTAACTCCAATGGCTGATACGGATTCATATGAACGGTTACCATTGATTGCCAGACCACAACATTATGATTTAAATATCAAAATAGATGTGGATGAATTAATGTTCTTAGGTGACGTTACCATCATAATTCAAGTTCTTTATGACACCAAATTGATAGCGATAAATTACAAGGATATTAATGTAGTGTGGGCCGATGTGGTATTGACAGAAATTGAATCGGAAGTTCAATATAAATTCGAAACATTTGAGGACAAACCGGATTATGAATTTGCATACATTCGTTTTAACAACGTTGTAAAAGAAGGACTTTATTCTATGGTTTTGTCATTTTCGGGCAATATTCGAAATGATTTAAAAGGTTTATATAAAAGTTCTTTCAATACTAACAGGTAAAATAGATTTTAGCAAAATCCATAGTAGCTTTACGGATTCAATGGCTTATCAGTATATTTTATTTGTAATTAATTTTATGTTTTTGTTTTAGGGTCATTGCAACAACACATTTTGAACCATCGTACGCCAGAATGGTATTCCCATGTTTTGACGAACCATATTTAAAAGCAACATTTAACATAACTATAATACACGCTGAAAAGTATAACGCAATTTCCAATATGCCTAAAGCAACAATAGTTGAACATATGTAAGAAAAATTCTTTATTATAATCGTAAAGAAGTATGTAATTATTTTTTTACAGCACAGACGAAGAAGGATTTACCGTCACAACTTTTGAAGAGACTCCTTTAATGTCAACATACCTAGTAGCATTTATAGTTTCTGAATATGAAAGGTATGGCGGCGATACCGATTTTTATGTGGGATACGCACCTCCTGGTGAAGCAGAACATACAAAAGATAGTATTGAATTTGCACCTAAAGCAATGAAAGAATTAAAAGATTTCTTAGGTGTTGAATATCAATTAACATTAACTCAATTGGCATCAATCAATGATTTTAGTTTTGGTGCGATGGAAAACTGGGGCCTTGTTACATTTAGATCAGAATATCTGCTGTACCCAAATTCGTATATTTCACCTCGAATACATCAACACAGTCGCCTTTTAATTGCTCACGAATTCGCTCATATGTGGTTTGGCAATGAGGTAACACCGGAATGGTGGACTTATGTTTGGTTAAGTGAAGGATTTGCTCAATTCTTCCAGTATTATATAACCGATCAACTTGAGCCTAACTGGAAAATTTGGGAACAATTTAATGTGAATAATTTACAATCAGCATTGTCTCAAGATGACAATGAAAATATTCGAATAATGTCCGAAGAAATTAAGGATGCATCAAAAACACAATTCGATTACATTGTGTACGCTAAATCATCATCTATCATACGGATGTTCTATGAAATTATTGGAAAAGATGCGTTTAAAGCCGCGCTCAATAAATATCTCACTCAGAACTCATATGGAGCGGTTAATCCAGAAAACTTATTTGAAAATTTTCAAACAGTAATTGATGATGAAAATATTACATTGCCAACTTCCTTTACCCAATTATTCGAAAGCTGGTCAAACGAGTTAGGATATCCTGTACTAACTGCTGAGGTAAAAAATACTACTCATCGAATTTTTGTATCACAAAAAAGGTTCTTTGTAGATCCAGAATTGATGGCAAACAGTATAAAGGGTAATTATTATATTCCCATTACGGTTGTTACTGATAAAAATGATAATAGTTACAACGTACAGTGGCTAGCACCGACTGAAGAATCCATCACAATTGATTACGATAAAAATTCTAAATTCGTAGTTTTGAACCAATTACAAGCTGGATACTATCGCGTTAATTATGATGATGACCATTGGTTATTTTTAGCAGAATATTTATCCGATGAGGCTAACATAATCCTAATAAATGAAGAAAATCGTGCTCAACTTATAGATGATGCTGCCAATTTAGCCAAAGCTGGTCTGGTAAATTACGAAATTGTCTTCAAATTACTTCATAATTTACAACATGATATAGGATTTTTACCATGGATGGCGGCGAATAATGTTATTAGCTTTCTTTCACGTATGCTGCTTGGTTCAGAACATTATGGACGTTACGAAAATTTTTTGAGAATAATTCCCAACAAAAATTATGAAAATTATACAATTAATGTAAATTATGATAACCACGTCGAGCGATTGCATAGGGTAAATTCAGTAGGATGGGCATGCCAATATGGACACGAGGAATGTGTTAAGGATGTTCTAGCAATTGTAAATGATTATGTAAGTGTTATATTTGACGCATCATTTTGTCGTACCTAATTCTTATATATTTTAATAGGTTACAAACGATGAGTTCCACCTTGCAGATGAAATAAGACCAATCATTTTTTGCACTCTGTCTCGTTACACTGACATAAATGATAATTTGGCTCAACAATTGATTATGAAACTTATAGGTTCATTATCCTCATTGGAAGAGGAAAATTTAGGTCAAATGAACGAAATTATAACGGGACTTGGATGTACCAGAAATGTTACAAATATTGATGCTCTACTGGATTTAACGACACAATCAAATGTTTTTGGATTTCAAGTCAGTGCCGAAATTCGGGCACGTATTGCTGTTGCTTTAGTAAGTGGAAGTTACGAAGGTGTACAACTAATGATACGCTATTTGACGGAAAAGTATATTACTTTATTAAGAATGTACGGAACGGACGGTATGAAATCAATATTGAATACAGTCGCGTCAAGGATTGTGACAAAGGATGTGTCATATTCATTCGACAGTTTTATTACTACATATAAGTCACCACTTCAAGAGATTGAAACAATTTATGAAACAGTTACTAAAGCTCAAGTTACTATCTCAACAAATCTGAAATGGCGCGCCGCCTATGGACCTACCATTGAAAAGTGGTTACAAGATAATATAGATGATCTACCTAGAACGGATGGTTCGACAATAATTATTTTAAGCAGAGCTATTTTGTTTATTGCAATTGCGGCCATGTTTATATAAAATATAATTTATATAAAAAATTCTAAAAAATGAAAATAAAATAAATATGTTACATTGATTTATTTTTTGCTGGTTAGGGAGAATCGTCATTTATAGCTGGTGTTATAAAACCAAGAATAACACGATATAATCCCGATTGATTCTCGAACTATTAGAGAGTGGTTTGCTGAATCTTTAGCGGTTTGATTCATAATTCCGTACAGTATATTCTGAAAAACATCACCATAGTTTGGTCTATAGTGTGTTTTAGTTACAATAAAGCTTCACAATAAAGTATATTTGCAACACGACAGAAAAAATTGTTAAAAATGTATTTATTATACGAACATCTATTGAATTCTTCCTCGTCAAATCAAAAAATTTGTATAAAGTAGCAGCACTTAGTAACACCAACAGTGATACAAAAAATCAGTTCTATCGCATTTCGAAGTATGACAAAAAATAAAAAATAAAAATATTATTTCTTTAGGGAACGAACACAGCAAAACAAATCGTTTTTTTTCCAAGTACAAGTAAGGTATTTTTTCGTTTTGCACTTTTGTGTTCAAGCAAAAGAACGATATTTTTCGTTTGGCAGTTCTGTGCTAAGGAGAATAGTAAGGTTTTTTTCCTTTTTGATTTTCGTTCTTCTTAAGGCCTAGTTATAACCCCCATTATAGGCCTAGACCGAAACAAAACTTATGCATTGAATGCATGAAAATGTATTAGAACAGTATATAGACGAACCGAAACGAAAAAGAACTGATAGATTAATCCATTTCAATTTCTTTTCGTTTCGTTTTCGGTCGCAGTTCACAATGATTGCTAGTATTTGCTGTAATTTTCATAAAATTGTGAATATTTTTTGTGATTTTGTATACTGGGGCTTGTTCTTTTTATCAAACGCAAACACAAAAAAATTAAAATGGCAGAAATACCTAATAATGAAAAAGATTCGGAGATTTTTATAGAAAATGTTATAGAAGAAATTTTATAGAAAATACAAAGAATTATATGACAAAAAACATAAATTATATAAAAATAATATACATAAGAGTGGTCTATGGTCAAAGATAGCAAATTCAAAATCCATTTTATTTCCTTGTATTTATCACAATACCACAAATAATAATTCAATCAGATGGCCAAGTTGTACTGGGAAAACATGTGTATAAAAATTATAAACAGAAATTTTGATGGGAAATCTCCGTCCTCCAAGCGAAAGACTATATGTACAATCCTCATCAATTGAATGTCTCTTTTCTTCTTTCACTGCACAAATTAAGAAATAAAATATTATGAAAAAATGAAACTGAAGTACACATACATTTACACACAAAAACCAATCAAAACAATTAATTTACATGTATGCAGCGTTTCTATAAAGATTATTTACTTTTATTTATCAGTCATTGGTATTCGTTTGGTTTTCAGAATGAAAAGCAGTAATGAAATTAATCAACTGATTATATTTAAAATGACAATATGTACTGGAATGGACTGGAATAATTATAAATTAACTGCAATAAATATGCAAATATGTACTAAATAATTTAAATATGATAACATTTTAGAATTATCATTTATTGCGTATATACCACATAATACAACAATTCAATAATAAATTCAAATTTGAATTTGTTTATAAATACGATCGGGTATCGCATATATAAAAGATATATTTATATGACTATGTATAGGTAATAGATGCACGTGTAGATCGTATACGAGTAATATGGAGAATAGGCGAATTGATTTTAAATTATCGGGGTTCTCTCTTCGTCGTAAGGTTTTAGATATGTATTACAATCCAAATAGAATGAAATAGGACATCATATTAAGTTTCATTAAAAAAATCGTTTATGTGTGTGTTACATTTTTCTAAATTCTATATGTACAACAAACAATAAAAGTCAATTAGTGCTTTCCAATTGCATAATGGTATTATTTTAATAAAATAAAATGAAAAAACACGCAAATGTTGAAATGCACTAATCTACACAATATTAAACGAATGAACAATATTGCTTTACGAGGATCAAGCAAAACAAAGATAATTCGATATGATTGTTTTATTTGAACCAAATAATAATGTCCTTGAATGACATTGTATGTATAAATTTCAGATTTGTTGTTGTTGTTGTTGTTTTTATTCTTATTGAAGATCGGAAAATAATGAAATAATTTTCGGCATGAACTAACTAACTTGAATAAGAAAAACTATGGGTTGGGTAAATTGTAGAACGAAATTTGGCATTGCAGATTATGAGATTTATATTGGAATTTCATTTTAATAATTGCAAAATGATTTTAGTTGAGATAATGTGAAAACAGAAATTATAAATTCACCTACAATTTTGATAGAATATTTATTATAGCAAACAAATGTACAAATAATTAACAGTATGAATTAGGAAATTATTGGATAGATTTTCTTAATTTTTTCGGATATCGTACGAGTTCCACTTGGATAGGTCATTGTTTTGTATTCATAATCATCTAAATGGAACAATCCAAAAGAAGATTGCTTATTTTGGAGCAAATATTAGGTACACAACAGGAAGAGGAAGGCCGTTCACAATGAATTTGGCGTATAGCCCGATTTCTAAACAAATTAAAATTAATTTATTGAATAGGGCTATTTTCCGTAAAAAGGCAGAACTATTTTTTAATAGCTCACCGATAATTTGTTCTTTTTCTTAATTATTATAAAACGGCTTTTTAGAACTACTGTTTCGGTGATCGGCGAAAGAGTAGTTCGTGTACCAATACAATTACATATTATATTTAAGCAATGTGTATGAGTAAAAGTTATAGCGACCTCAAATAACGGTATCATAAAAAAACTCATAGTTAATCCCACTCTTTGATACGCCAAAGGGAATAAATTACAATTTTCATAGTTAGTTATTTACTTAGCTTACTAGTGTTTTTAGCTTTCGGTTTATTAAATACATATTTGTAATTAAACTATTTTATTCGTGGTTCATATATTCGTTGGTAATTCGGTATCTTACGAAATGGAAAGTAGTAGTACTGGTAAGTCGAACAATTCGTATGCAATACGAATTTTATTCCTTCTATAATTGACTATCAGTACATCATGACAATTTATAAGATCAGACATGGGCTATTGAAGTATAATGCAGAATTCCAAACGAACATTTCTGCCACAGGAAGAATTACACGTAATTCATTAAATTATCGCCTCCCGAATTATAAATTTAAAACGACCCAAAATAGTATATTTCATAAAGGTGTAAAACTTTTTAACAACCTCAGTAATGAAGATAAAGATGATAAAATTTCAAATCTCAAGTCGAATTTAAAAATGACTCTATACGAACAGTTTATTGCTAACTATAATACTTATCACTAAAATAAATTTTAAGTTTATCCTTTATTCAAATTGTTGTTGTTGCTATCATTAATGCTATTTAATCAGATTATTACGTACAATATTTAATAAATATTTATATGTATTTATATATGTATCATTCTCTTGTTAATATTAAAACTTATAGAAATTAGAAATATTTTCCTTTATGAAAATTGTAATATTTTTTCCTTGGAAAATAATAAAAAAAAAAAATCTAAAAAAAAAAAAAAATAGCAATGAATGAAACACTACTTATGTATTTCATTTTATTTAGAACCTCAAAAATTCGTGAACCAGAAACGTGTCAAGTGCATCGTCCCGAAATGCGGTGCAAGATTAGACAAGCGTGGGTTCAAATTTTTTAAATTTCCAACAGACCCCAACCGTGCGAATGTTTGGATAAATTCTATCGGACTTAAGATATAAAAACCAAACATAATTTTGTGTGTCAACAGCATTTCGCTAAAAAATTCGTAGGTGTACGAAATTTGACACGAAATGCAATCCCACAACTGAACATACCATCTGACACAGAAATTGCACCAACAACGTACACATCTAGCAGCACGGCTGTAATAAACGAAAATTTATGCAGCTCAACGTTTGCAATATCAGAAAAGTTTTTATCAGTTTGTACGCAAACCGATCATGACCTTGTAATAGACCAAGAAAAGGATTTTCTAGAAATCATAAATAAAATAACGTGTGATCATTGCGAGTCAAAATGCAATTCAGATTTTAATTGCATGAATTGTAAAAAATCAAAGAGGATTCGTAAATTAGAATCATTTAAATTGACCAAAACTCAAAACAAAATAAAACTTTTGAAAAAAGAAATTCAACGAATTAGACGTAACCATCAATTACTAAAAAGAAAATATGATACCTATAAACATACAACTATAGAAAAAACCATAGACCAGCAATCCCATATAAATTAAACTACTAAAAATGTAAGCAAACTGCTGCTTAAAAAAGATTATTATTACAATAATAACGACAAAGTATTTGCTCAATGCCTATATTATAAATCCGCTGCAACTTATAAATATTTACGGAATACACTTTCGTTAAAGCTGCCGTCCGTATCGTCTTTACATATGTGGTCACCAATCCAATTTATACCACCTGGTATAAACGAAATGTTAATGGCTCATCTAAAAAAATTATTTGAGTCCATTCCATTGGAATCAAGACTATGTGTCTTAAGTTTTGACGAAATTAAAATTAAATAGGACTTAACATTTAATATATTAACGAGAAAAATTGATGGTTTTTGCGATGATGGAGAAGCACGAGAAAAGGAATGTGCAACTGCGGCTCTATTTTTCCTAGTTAACTCTCTAACTGGCGGTTGGAAACATATACTAGGCTATATTTATTGAATAATTCAGTGGGTGAAGACAAATTAGCAACTTTAATTCAAAATTACATAATCATATGTGAAGAAAAGCTAAATCTAAATGTGGTAATGGTCACTTGCGATCAAGCAACAACAAACATTGCAACTTACAAAATTCTTGGTGTTATTCCCGAAAAGCCATATTTTTTTATTAAAAACAAGAAAATATTTGCGCAATATGATGCACCGCAGCTGATAAAATCAGCTCGCAATGCTCTTTTGAGTAATCGAATTAAGCATTCTGAGGAAGGCATAAGTGATAATAATGTTATTCGTTCCATTTTTGACGCCGAGAAACATCATAAAATTAAGATGATGCCTAAATTGACACAAGCTCATTTACATCCTAATAATTTTCAAAAAATGAATGTGAAATTAGCATCACAAATTTTGAGCAATACAGTTGCATGCGCAATAAGAACTACGTTAAAGATAAATTATTTAAAATAAATTTTTAAATTTAATTTTGTTCTTTCAAAATTTAATTATTAATTATAATGATTATCTTTAAAAATAATAAGATACTTTCGATTAGTCTATATGACATTAAATATTGCAAAAAGTACAAAATTTAATTTATCATGAATTACGTAATAAGGAAAACCATTATAGATAAAAAAAATATATTTGATTGTTCTAACCATTTTTCTATAATCATAAAAGACAACTAATTGACTATTCTTTTCGTCGACCATCATGAGAATGGATTTACGTATTCGACGTGTGGCATCTTCCGCGGGTTCGTCTAATATAGCTAATCAAAACTTATTATTTATTACATTCTTTGAATAAACGCCACATAATTTGGCCGAATATGTAAATTGAGCCTCAATTTCACCATAATTCGTAAAGCAAATATAGCATTCGTTTTCAAATGTACAAATATGAATAATAATTTGTTATAAAATACCCATGTGTTATGCTCTTTGAATGTGATAACCTAAAATTGAATTGCTGGCCCGGCCCTTTAATTATTTAAGTTGATAAATTTCATTTTAATTATTTGTCTATTTCAAGCTATGATTCATTTTTATTGACAAGTACTGCAAGCACTCTGTTCAACAAGCATACTTAATTTTGTTTACAATTACATTTCATATTAAATTACTTTTCACTTATAGGTATCGCCAGGGACGTTTGGTTCATACCTCGATAATGCTATACCAACGGCAAATTTAGTAGAAGCGTTCAATAACATATTTGATTGCCTTAATTCGAGACATTTTTCATCGAAGTCACCATATGAACAGCCTCTTCGAAATCGAACTTTTAAATCATTTAATAATAATCTCAACAAATGAAAATTATTTTAAATTTATAAAAGGATTGCAATTAACAATTAGAGCGCAATTAATGCTTTTCGATTTTTTAAACGAAGAATTTGGATTTGAATATCTTTTAACGGGGAAAACAAATCAAGACGCCCTTGAAAATTTTTTTTCCATACTTCGTGGGAAGGGCGGTTATAACTTCACACCAACCAGTCATGATATTGGGGTTCATTTCGCAAATATAATAAGTATGCGTATTTTATTTAACTCCCCAGTCTCAAACTGCGCCCCTGATCTGTTTGAAAACTTAAATATTAACTGGAAGGATTTCCGAGAAGATTTTAAAGCGAGCCTCAGAAGCTCTCGAATTGGTGAGGAGACTAATGAAAATAATATAAATAGCGTTATCACTACTTGTGTTAATCTCCCAACGCTGAAAGGAAATGCAATCCTATACTTCGCAGGCTACTGTGCGTATAACATAATAAAATGTAAAGATTGCACTAAAAACTTATTAAAAAATGATGAAGAAGGGACAATTACTGCAACCGAAGAATTCCTTCACGAGAAAAATTTTAAAAAAGAAATTTGTAAATATGGATCATTAAAAGCACCGACGCCGATTTATGAAGACATAGCATGCATCGTAACCGATATTTTTGAATCGCAATATAAAGCAGAATGTCATTCATCAAATATCTGTGAAAAAATAACTGATAAGTGTATGTTCCAAATTAAAGTGACGTTTCCATCGTTTTTGAACTTAGAGAATGAAGAGTGTTTCGGCCATATCAAAGATTTAATTTCATTTTTTGTGTTAGTTCTCACACGGAGAAACTGAACCAAATGGTCTGTTCTAAATCGAGAATTTGAAAAACAACAAAAACGATTTAAAGAGTTTTTTATATCAAAAATGTCTAAGTCGTCAAAAAAATTAAAAATTTTAAAAGACAATTAAAAATAAATCAATTTTAATTTATTTTCTTAACTTTTTTCATTTCCTCGTAGCGTAGAATTTCTTCGAATTGTTCAACATGTTCCATGTCATACAGGTTCATTCAAGGGAACTGCCCGCCTACGATTAATTAACTTAATTGCATTACATTAATGCGAAACCGCCTGTGATTGACGATATTAATTCGAAGTCGATGCTTTTGTAGTTTATTGGTTTTATTCGACAGTTTTTCATTTAACTGGCATTCTTGGCAGAACAGAGAGATAAGATGAAACCACTTTGACACCACTTCAAGCGCAACTATTGTTTGCATTCTACGTGCTGAAATATCAATAACTAGGATGTAACTAATGCTATTCTTATCCAATTGAAATAGGGCAAACATGGACGGAATAATAAATTTTTGAGCTATGTTCCGGAAAATCTGGGACCATCTGGATTGCAATTAAGTGAATTATCATCCGATTATGATGAAACTTGGTACGTAATAGTTCGATTTCATACAACATTAGGACGTTAGTATAGTCTTTAGATGAATTCCGATTCGCATATGCTTCAAATAGATATAAGCTCGGCGATATCATTAAAATTTTTAAATGATTTAAAATTTACATCTTTTGGCATCTTTTACATAAACGGAACTCGATAATTTATGAGCACGATTGGTATTCTTCTGGTTTTTCAAATTTGGATTTAAATCATGAATTATATTAGAATTCTAACGTGAATGCTAATCGCAGTTCACGAATTTGATAAATTAAACTATGTGGTCCATTTCATAACCGATCTGGATTAAGATTCGGACATCAATTTTTAATGTGCAGTCCCGTATTTGTAACAAAAAATTCAATAAACCTACAAAAAGGGGCCAAATTGTCGTAAAAATTATTATTTTATTTGCACTGGCGCTACATAACAATTAAGGGGCCGTCTCTTATGATGTTTCCAGTTCATTGAATACTACTCAGTTCCCAGATCTGCTGGATCCCATAATATTATTAAAATAATCAGTAGGTGTTATGCTTTGGGAAACATATTACCGCGCCCTACATTACAAGTTTAGTAACTTTGTGCCTCTTGTATACATAATCTGCTTGAATTGCTTATAAAATTTGGTTTAACGCTATTGTAAACAGATAATATGTTGACCTCATCATAAAAATTCATTAAAAATTTTAAATAATGAAATTAATTACACAAAACTTCTCCGACTCTACATTAATATAATAATTCTTAAGTCTAATATAGTTTATGAGAGTCTGAATTTTTATAGAGGCCGCTTTATGGCTGTTGTTTGGCTGTTGAACAGCATTCCTCTACCTGTTGTGTACCTAATATTTGCTCCAAAATAAGCAATCTTCTTTTGGATTGTTCCATTTAGATGATTATGAATACAAAACAATGACCTATCCAAGTGAAACTCGTACGATATCCGAAAAAATTAAGAAAATCTATCCAATAATTTCCTAATTCATACTGTTAATTATTTGTACATTTGTTTGCTATAATAAATATTCTATCAAAATTGTAGGTGAATTTATAATTTCTGTTTTCACATTATCTCAACTAAAATCATTTTGCAATTATTAAAATGAAATTCCAATATAAATCTCATAATCTGCAATGCCAAATTTCGTTCTACAATTTACCCAACCCATAGTTTTTCTTATTCAAGTTAGTTAGTTCATGCCGAAAATTATTTCATTATTTTCCGATCTTCAATAAGAATAAAAACAACAACAACAACAACAACAAATCTGAAATTTATACATACAATGTCATTCAAGGACATTATTATTTGGTTCAAATAAAACAATCATATCGAATTATCTTTGTTTTGCTTGATCCTCGTAAAGCAATATTGTTCATCGTTTAATATTGTGTAGATTAGTGCATTTCAACATTTGCGTGTTTTTTCATTTTATTTTATTAAAATAATACCATTATGCAATTGGAAAGCACTAATTGACTTTTATTGTTTGTTGTACATATAGAATTTAGAAAAATGTAACACACACATAAACGATTTTTTTAATGAAACTTATACCAAATTCGTTTGGTTTTACAACAACAATTTGACCGGATTTTATGTAAACGAATATGAAAGAAATTTGATCGACTTTTGTAGTAATATTTGTGAAAAGAAAGACAAAAAATTGTTTATTATAAATGGCGGGTTTATCATTTCACCTTGTTAGCATCGGTATAATAAAAAATTATATAGCACAGAATTAAAATGTTCAATATAGTGTCTCCCATTTCTCAATTTAATTAATTTATTTATCAATAATTTTCAATTAAAAGCATAAGGAATTATATAATTTCGCACATTTAACACAACATTTTAGTACACAAGATATTTTGAAAATACGTCGCACAAACAAAATTACAAATTATCCTTAAAATTTTAATAAATCTATTAAAAGCAAAAACACACAAGATATTTTGAAAATACGTCGCACAAAATTACAAATTATCCATACAATTTTAATAAATTTATTAAAATTAATCTAAAATTTATTAATTTAAAACTGAATTGTACAAATGGCGCGGGGTCTTTGTTTTGATGTTATGTTTTGACGTTTACTTTTGTATATATGTATGCGTAAAAATCTAACAAAAAATCAAGATTTTTTAAAATTGATCTAGCCGATTTGTTAGATCAAGATTTTTGTGTGAAAAAAATTTGTAATGTCAAAAATGTTGATCTGACAGCTGAATCCGATCAAATCTTTTTGATCTGACAGTTCGAACGAATTTAGTATTAATATGATGTCCTATTTCATTCTATTTGGATTGTAATACATATCTAAAACCTTACGACGAAGAGAGAACCCCGATAATTTAAAATCAATTCGTCTATTCTCCATATTACTCGTATACGATCTACACGTGCATCTATTACCTATACATAGTCATATAAATATATCTTTTATATATGCGATACCCGATCGTATTTATAAACAAATTCAAATTTGAATTTATTATTGAATTGTTGTATTATGTGGTATATACGCAATAAATGATAATTCTAAAATGTTATGATATTTAAACTATTTAGTACATATTTGCATATTTATTGCAGTTAATTTATAATTATTCCAGTCCATTCCAGTACATATTGTCATTTTAAATATAATCAGTTGATTAATTTCATTACTGCTTTTCATTCTGAAAACCAAACGAATACCAATGACTGATAAATAAAAGTAAATAATCTTTATAGAAACGCTGCATACATGTAAATTAATTGTTTTGATTGGTTTTTGTGTGTAAATGTATGTGTACTTCAGTTTCATTTTTTCATAATATTTTATTTCTTAATTTGTGCAGTGAAAGAAGAAAAGAGACATTTAATTGATGAGGATTGTACATATAGTCTTTCGCTTGGAGGACGGAGATTTCCCCTCAAAATTTCTGTTTATAATTTTTATACACATGTTTTCCCAGTACAACTTGGCCATCTGATTGAATTATTATTTGTGACAATACACAGAACAGAAAATGTAAAACGTCGCAAACCGATTCGGCTATAGGTATCAGTGCACCTAGAATACTACAGGCCACAGTGCTTTAAAAATTTTGCTATATGTCGTCAATTTATGTCGTCAGATCCTTCTTTGACTATTGTAGGCAGCACTAAAATTATAAAGATTGTTTTAATTTTGTGTGTGTTTAAGCTGTCATATTGATTAAAAAAAATTGTAAACAATCAACAAGAAAAATATTTTAATAATATGTTTTAAAATTTAATAAAAAGCTATTGGTAAGTATTAATTCATAATATTATTATAAAATTATGCATTTTAAATTGTGTTAAATATGTAAACACGTACAAAATGTGTACACATTTCTTGTAATTTAAAGGAAGATATAACCTTACTTTCAACACTCGTATAAATATTTTTTTTTTCTGATTATTTTCTTGTACTATTTTTATGAACAGGACTGCTATCTATAATGCCATCTATAGTTCAAAGAATAAACTGTAAACATAAATTTGATGACATAGAAAGCAGTGTGGCCTGTAGTATTCTATGTGCACTGGTATAATCAAAATCTACTTAAATATAAGTCCTGCTGACTCCACACATATGAAATAAACAATAACTAACTATAAATGTATTGGTAATTTTTCTTTAAAACTAAGTATAAATGTGTAGGTGCAGAAACGAACAAAAATGAAAAAAAATTGAAATTCACATTGCATTGTTAGTGTACCCAACACACTCTTTGGTAGTTTTTTTGTATAGATATCTGTCAATGAGCGTTAGAGCAGGACTTATATTTAAATAGATTTTGGGTATAATCATCACAAATTTGCTTTTCATTTCGGTCCGTTTCGTTTTCATTTCGTATTCGGCTATATAACTAGGCCTTTATGATATCGATTTTAAAAATGCATACAATAAAAAGTTTTGTCCGCGGTGACAAAACTATATATTTTTGTTTTCTGCTTAGACACGAAGACAAAATTATTTTTACTTCGATGGTGTAATGAATGAAGTAGTTTTTATATTTTCGGTAAAGAGTTTAAGTATAATCATAGAAAATCATAAACAGAAAAGTATCTTTCCGATAATTTTGATGTATATGAATAATACATTTCTGATTTGCATACCCAGTTCTAATAGGGTTCGATGGAATTTAGATCAGGCAGACTAAGATACTTTAGCTATTTAATATATATATCTCTTTCATGCCAATACAGAATTTCATAAAAAATATTTTATTTGTTAAATGTGCGTTTATGTACGACACAAACGAAAAATATAAACATATGCTCAATTATCGTTTGAAAGTAGGTATCTCTTTCTCTTACGTACATATTTATATTTAATAAAACAGATTGAAATGGAAGCTTAAAATGCACGTATTATGTACATAATTACACACACACACACACACACACACACACACACACACACACACACACACACACACACACACACACACACACACACACACACACACACACACACACACACACACATATATATATATATATATATATATATATATATATATATATATATATATATATATATATATATATATATATATATATATATATATATATATATATATATATATATATATATATATATATATATATATATATATATATATATATATATATATATATATATATATATATATATATATATATATATATATATATATATGTATATATATTAAGTTAAGATTATTCTAAAATAATCTTAGAAAAAAATATTTTTTTATTTGGGCTATGTCCGTTTATTTCAAAATCAAACTTAAAACTAAACTTTTGTTACAATATATTTCTTTACGGATCCGTTCAGAACGGAAAGGATAAGGTACAAAACACCATTTTTTAAAACAGCATATTTCAAAACGGCATAAGGTACGAAACGGCATAAGGTACAAAATTGCATTTTACAAAAATGCATATTTCAAAACGGCATAAGGGTTACAACGGCATTTTTCAAAACGACATTTTTCAGAATTGCATTTTCAAAACTGCATGTTTCAAAACGGCATAGGTACAAAACGGCATTTTTCAAAACGGCATTTTCCAAAATTGCATTTTTCAAAACTGCATACTTCAAAACGTCATAGGTACAAAACGGCATTTTTTAAAACTGCACAAGATAAAATGAAATATTTCAATCGATTATAAATCTAGAATTATCTTTTCATTAATTTTTGGAATATGACCAACAGGTACGGTTATTTATTAACGGAACACGATGAAGTTTGACATGAATGAAATTTTTGAACGATTCTTGGATCAAATTCTAGGATAAAGCCAAATGAAAACGAACTTGTCTATTTCTTGGTCGATTAAGATCCTGTGGTAGAGTTGAATGTTCCTGTGGTAGAGTTGAATTTACAAATGAAATTGATTATGTCAAATTTTTTCTACATGTTTTTTATAAAAACTTTAGTAGGTATGTTATAAGAAAAATTTACCTTCATTGGAACTACAAATTATTTGAAGATTTAGTATGCTTATAAAATTCTCCTTCACCTAAATTTTTATATAGAACTTCGAAGTTCTGGTTAGTTACTACAATTGCATGGTCGTAGCAGATTACTCCATATTGGAATACATCTCATGCAAGCTTTTTCTTAATTTATCGTGTTTATCGAAAAAATTCGATTCAAAGATATTAGTTTCAAGATATGTAGCGTTATTAACGTAACATCGCCACTACAATTTTTGTTTGAGAGTTTTTCCTATTTATGGTCCTGCCCAAGATAGTACAATTTAAAGAAATCACAACAATTTTTTGTTTATCGACCTATATAATACGGTGTATAGCATACGTTTACATCAGAATATCGTGTATACTACATCGAAGCTCAGGTATATATTTATACACATGACACCTGGTATGTATTACGTTAAAACGGTTTGCAATAGTTTTATTAATTTGATTTTACTTAGAAACAGTGGGCGAAGTGCAACGGAAATACATACTTAAATGTATCGAATATTTCAGCAGGAACGAACAACGAATTATTATGTATGTATATGTATATGTATGTATTAAAAGAACCAGAATAAACGATAAATGCCGTTTTAAAAAATGCCGTTTTGTACCTATGTCGTTTTGAAATATGCAATTTTGAAAAATGCCGTTTTGGAAAATGCAATTTTGTGAAGTGCCGTTTTGAAAAATGCCGTTTAGAAAAATGCCGTTTTGTACCTCTGTCGTTTTGTACCTTATGTCGTTTTGAGATATGTTATTTTGAAAAATGCTATTTTGTACCTTATGCCGTTTTGTACCTTATGCCGTTTTGATAAATGCAGTTTTGAGAAATGCCGTTTTTTAAAATGCCGTTTTAAAATATGCAATTTCGACCGGGACCCATTTCTTTACAATGTGTTCTATTTTATGAAAATGCTGATTATGGAAAAGACTATGGAAAATTACAAATGATTACAAATGAAATTTGAATATATGGAATGTAAAATATATGACACGTGGAAGGATGTTGGCACATTTATGATCTCGTAACTCTTCGCCCTTCAAAAATCCGCGTCTCGTGAATTAAAATTTTAGTTGGACTGGTTGCATCCCGAGCGGTACAGCCTGTTGATTGGTTGCTTCGTTGGTTTTGAATATGGTTATCCCTTTGCGGTTCCTTGATCTTATTATAAAAACTATAATTACTGCAACTATAGTAATTATGATAATACTGTCCGTGACATTATTTAATTGATGGTATGTTGATAACTTTTGGAGTTTCCCTATGTTGTTAACATATAGGCCATGTTGGTATTCCAAATTAAGCTTTATTCCTCGTTCCGTAATATTTGTTTGCAATACTGGTGGTAGATTTGAGATGTTCTTGTTTCCTTGTTGGTAAAGATCCATCCTTTTATTTCTATTGATTCGTTTTGGTATTGAACCAGATAGTTTCCTTTTAGATGTCTGATTGAATTGTTGCATGTTACTGCACCTTGAAAGTTGTTCAGGAAAATAGAGTTGTCGGTTATGGGTTCTATTGATTCCTTTTCGTTAAATGTAAATTCGCATCCTGCATTTAACCCTTTCAGTAGTTGGTTGATGCAATGATTTTCCTTCAATTCTTGTAACTGGCTGAGGTCACAAATAATGGTTTCCCTCCTTGTTTGGCATTTTTAAATAATACCGTATATATTGTGTTGGTTGATCAGGATTTCGTTGTATTCCAAATGAATCTGTTTGTTTTTGTTTATAGTGGACCTTATTTTGATATGGTGGAACTCTTCTTTGCTTGTTTTCGGGATTGAAATAATGTATAGGATTGTTGAATTTTTGATGATCATTGTGGGTTCGGCATACTCGGTCGGCGATTGAACGTCGTAAAGGAAAGACGTGATTTTTGTCTCTCCTTTAAATAAATAAATAAATAGTTTAAATATGTGTTAATAATTGATTAATTATAATATTAATCATAATATTATTTATTAATATATGTCTTATGAAATAAATAAATAATAATATTAATAATAATTTGTGTGTAAAGAAGTAATAAGTAAAGTGAAAAGTTATACGTATTGTGTTAATATATTAATTTGTGTGCGGTGCGCTTGCAATGGTGTAGGATATGTATATAACAATTTCGTTTATGTTTTTCGACACCGTTGTTTGAATGCATCGTACGCATTGTATGTTAAATATTCAATTTGTAGGACTTTTTTGTTTACAAAGGATGCTTAAGATAAGTGTTATTTTTATTACTTTATTTTACATTAAACATTATATTTTATTACATAATAATCAATGAATCGTATGGATGAGTTATTTGTGTTGTTGTGGTATGAAACAGTTTGTGACGACAGTTGCTAGCATTCATTCTATGTAATCTGTTTCTATGAAAAACACTGTCGTGGTCTCTAATTTTTATAATTTTGTTTTTTCTCTCGCATACGTATTGTTTATAGTTTTTTATGTACACAGTGATTTTGTTGAATTTCGTTATATGAGTAGATGGTATTTTCTTGGAAAAGTTGAACAAATCACGACCAAAAAACTAATTTAAAATTTGGATATCAAGTCTTTATTGCATGTTGTACTGAAATCCTTATTTCTTTTAATTTTTTATTTAAGGATATACATATAAGTGAAAATATGGTATATGGGATGCGCAAAATACAAACAAAATGATCGTATAATATTCTCTGCTCTCTCACGGTTGTATTTATATTTTTGTAGTGGATTACACTAAGACTTCGTATTACGTTGTCTAAATGGGCGAATTTCTTTGGATTTGCACTAAATGTTCTTGAATGTGGATGATTCAATTTGTGAATTGGGAAAGTCGATTAGACTTTAATTGTTCATAATTTGTTGATTTGTTATATGTATAATAATTTAGACTTTTGTTAACTTCGTGAGATTTTTTGCCGTCGTTGTGGAGAGGCGGCTGACGTTGACCTCTCCTTGTCGACCTGGGTTGGCGTCATCGGCAAGGGGTGGATGTTGTCGCAGGTCGAGATCGCGCAAAATGAATATTGTACATATAAAGGAATGTATATTTTTGGCGATTGGGAGGGGGTTATACTTTTTCTCTGTGGTGCGAAAACTGGATTAGATTTTGACGAGTGGTGTATGTGTGTGATTGGTTTACACAGGATGTGCGGCGAGGATGTGCTGCAGCTGTATTGCAGTGAATCTTTTTTGATATTTGGTGTGATTTGAATGGGTTTCGTTCATGGTGAGTAATGGCTCGGTGTCTGCGGTTTGTAGTGGTTGTTCGTTGAACGTTGTGTTTCTCAACTTGCGGAGAGTTGTGTTCATGTGTGTTCTGTCGTTACCTGTATTTATAAGGTATTTTTGACTGTTTTGAGTTGTTTTGTTTAGGACTTGAGGTAGTTCTCATTTGTTAGTGTATGAGGGCGGATTTGCAGTTTTGTATTGAATCATTGCCTGAATGTTGGATTTGTATGTCCAAATTGGTTTCTTTGCTGAATGCTTCGGGTGTTTTTGTTGGAGTTTGCCGTCGATTTGGTGGGGGCTGAATCATTTTGGGAGTTTTGGTATGATCGATCGTACGCTGAGGTTTTTGGGCTGTAGGGTTGCCATGGTTCGTTTGTGATCTGTGATCTGTCATTCGTCACGGCTTTGTGAAGCGTGGTTTTTGTTGAATGGTGGTGTTGGCAGGAGGTCGCTTGGTGGATGGTAGTGGTTTCATGGTGGGAAGATTCATGCCGTCTGTTGGGATCGTTTCGAGGTAATTTTAGCTCCTGGATGGACATTGCATAATTCTCTTGGTACATTTTACTACGATTGTTTGTAGAGGTGGTTTCTTCCACGCTTTGATTTCGGAGATTTTCGGAGAGAGCTATTTTGTTGATGTTCCTTCATCCTATTATTCAGCGTTTGTGTAATAAATTGTTATATTTTTATTTTGGTTTGATTAGCGATAGAATTTTCCGTTTCCGTATTTCTTCTGTGTATTGAGAATATAGTGTAAGTAATTTATGATTAGCTGTTTTCTATATTGTATTTCCTTCATAATCCATCATTTTTGCAAGATTAATTGCAACTATGTTGGAGTTGGTAACGAATCCTATTATTTACCGCAAAATGGCCTTTTTGTGACACTCAATGGGTTACTAGTATTTTCTCACAGCTTATTAGCGATATTTTTGCTTTATAAAAAGAAATATTATTTGCATTGGATTTGGGATTTTAACAATCTTACCATAGAGAATTCTTTATCGGCAACTTCGTTATATCAATGTAACTGAAAAGCTAGAAATATTTGATATAATTAATATAATTATTCAAAAGAAAGAGAAGGTTTGTATACTTCAATACACCAACGACTGGATGTTTGTCATAAAATGCAACGTTGCCAATCTTGATTGTTTTAGTACAAGAATTATAATTATTAATTCCCAATTTCAAATCAACCCTAAATATTAATCTACATGTACAGTGCCGAGCTATTATATTAAAATTATTCGGTTCTCAGGAAATCTCATTCAAATATATTTAATATACGAGTACATATTATCCCTCGTTTAAGATACTGGTACGATTTATATTTAATTATAAAAATTATAAAATAAACTTATTTATCATTCATTTTAGAATAATTTTTTCCAATTTTATCTAGTTGCCTTTACTTAAATATTACCTTCCAGCAGGAAAGCCATTGACGACACACTAATTACTAATTTACGTTTGTTACCAGTCTGAGATGAGTCGTTTATGACAAGTCTAATACGAGGTAACAAGTCATAGACGAGTCGCATGTGTCATGTCTGAGATTAATTGTATGTGATATATCCCCAGCAAACGTAGAAGAAGTTCCAGAACTAGTGCAAAAGTAGTGATAAAAGTATTTGTTTCCTTGTGAAAAAGGATGGGCGTCGGGAAAAATTCATCAAAAATTTTAGTAAACATACGAAATTTTTGCGAATTCTAAATTATTTAGGATATTTTAAGGGATATTTGAATGCTATCCGGTAGTTAATCTAGTTAATCTGTTTTTTTTTTTTTTTTTTTTTTCTATTTCGTGTTCGCCCAATTCAACGGTTAAAGACTACTGAATTCTAGAGTTATTTTGAATATAGTTCAAATAACTTTGGTTTCAGGAAATTCTACTGTAAGTTGCGGAGTTGCAGAATGATTAAATTAATAAATGTTTCGATTATTTAGGAAGCCGGAAAATATGAATTTAGAATTAAATTCCAGGAAATTTGCAGATTCTTGTGAATTAATACTTCATTGTAATTGCTAACTGTGTAGTTTAGGATTGTGTTGTCATTTTATTACTAACGACTTTACATAGGTGTCTGTAACGGGTCGAGTCAACCAATTTTGGTTAGGAAGCCGAAATGTATTAATAGAATTAAATTTCAGGAAAATTCCAGATGCATGTGAAATAATAATATTTTTTCTTAGGTTGCCGTTTTAAAGAAGCAATTGTTGAAGACCAATACCATCGTTATCCATTAACCTATTAAGCCTTTATCCTTCATCTAGTAGATTAGAATTGTGTTGTCTTTGTGTTACTAACTATCGGCTATACCTAGGTGTCTGTAACCGGGCCGATTCTGTCCCACTTAACTAACCTATCCAATCCTTCGGTTTTGTTATGTGTAAAAAAGGGTGTACGGTGGACCCGGCGTCATCCGGGAACTCAAGCCTAAGAACTTGGTCGTACATTCAAAATCAATCAATCAATCAAATCATTGTGGGTTCGGCATACTCGATGGCTTCGGTTTCGTTGGAGTAGAGTAAGGTTTCGATTTCTGTTACTAGACGTGCAATTTCGTCTTTGTCTAGTAAATTGGAGTTGATTATTCCACCCTTAGCAAGTTGCGCGGCTCTTACTATTTCCTTAACCTCTTCTTTAACTATTTGTAATCGGTTGAACATCAACTGTTGAAAAGTTTCATTTGTTGTCATTGTGCTGCGGTTAAGAAGTTTTTGAATCTTATTTGTTATGGCACTGTTTATTTTATACTGCTCATTGTTGTTTTCGATGATCCGATCCTGACTTTTAAGGATCTGGTCCCAATCAGTTACGTCAGGTGATCCAGCGATCCACTTCCAGGCAGAGCCGATCCAGTTGATTGACCTTTTTGCTCTTGGTGGTTGGCCATGAAGTTCTCTCAGCAACTTTTCCGTTTCGTCGATTTGGTATATTAATTGGGATTTCATGCCGCTCGTGGAATCGATTCCCTTCAATTCTAATTTGATATCGTTCAATATGTTCACATAGATGTGCAGGTCAATCTGATGAATAATTTTGAAATTTCCGCTAATTATGTTTCCATTTCCTGGTCTGATAGACACTGTTGGTGTAGCATACTCGTGTATGCTCAGCAATGTTGTTATCACTCATAGGCAGCAGCAGGAAAGATATGTTTAAAATGGGTTAAGTAGCTGAGTTTTTGATATTGGACTTATGAATCCTTTTCCCGGAAACTGTTGTTATGGTCACTTTGTTATCCTTCGCGACTATTTCCTTTCGAAATTTGGGTTTAGTTTTTTCTTGGATTTGTTTGATAGCAGTATATGCTGGTTCTCCCACTTCGTATGTTTTCGGCACGTTCTTTTTTAAGTTTTCTCTTTGCAACTTAGGTCTTTGGTTATTTCTAATTCGTTGCATTAAATCCTCATTTACTTTTTCTTTAAAATGTAACAAATTTTGATAATTAATCTGTTGAGTTCGCCCAAAAAACATGTCGCTAGGCTTCCTTCCAGTAACAGAGTGTACGGAGTTGTTATATCTGTTGTTACGGGGCCTTGGCGGCTAGCACGTGTCTAGCTACGGGTAGTCTGCAGTTGCTTGGGGGTTCATAGCCGCCAATACAATTTGGCCTCCAACAAAAACATTACACGTGGTTTTTTTTTTGAAAGAAAACAGTGACTCACATCTTTGCTCTATTCCACCAACAACACCATCAAATCAAAAAAAAACACTATTCCATTTTTAGTTGAAACTACTTTAATTAAAATACCAAGAAAGATCGTTTATAGCCATATAATTTTTCATCAATTGTATATTAAAAAAACTGTGTACTATTTATAACTGTTTGATAAATAGTGTAGGATGATCAAAAAAAAAAAAATACGCTAAGAACACACGATAAAATTTTATAATATGTATGTAAATAATATAGTTTAAGTATGGAATTGTAACTCACCAATCCAAAATCCCCTACGAGTACTCTAGGATCAGTTGGGGTGCCTAAAAAAAATTTGTTAAATTGACCTGTATGTTCCACGCATTTTCCATTTTTACGTACACTATTCACATATAAAAATCTATATTTTTATTTTCTTTATAATTTAAACTGCCACCAAAATAAATAATTAAATAAATGAAATAAATAATTTCTATAACATACAATTACACAACTTTTAAATTTTTTTCTTTTTAACACTTATAACAAACTCATTATAATCTTCAAAATTTTTATTTATAAAAATTTTATATTTTTTTTTATATATATATATAGAACCATTAATAAATTAATCACTAAATACACGAACGTACAGCAAACACACACATGGCGAGCAACCCCATTGTTAGATTTTCTCAAGGCTTTCCTGAATACCGTATCCTTGTATTAGTTCGATATTGGCAAAATTTATAACACGAAAGTTATAAGTTGTTATAATATATAAAAAAACGGGATTCTATAGTAAGAAACAAAGAAAATTTGAAATAAGTAAAAATAGTAACTGAAAATATGGGAATGGCCTATCACAAAAGAAAACAGAATGGTAGACACTTACCCGCTAGCGAAAAATCAAAATATTTGGACACTAGGAATCTTTATCCAAATATCCAATTGCTGCTGGTTAAATTTTAGCGCGTGGGCTATATAATTGTGGCATTATCCACATATAACTAACTGTGACTTACAACGAACGGTCAAACTACACAACAAAAGAAGCAAAACGGAACACGGTTATAAAACATATACTACATATATATACATATATATATATATATATACATATGTAATTTCACCAATTAATTTTCACTCACTTACTATTTAATAACCTAAATCACAACTAAACGCACAATGAACTCACAATGGCAATGTGATTCGGGTAAGAAAAAACTACAACACTTATTTATAATAAATTATTTTAATTAGCTTAGCACTTGCGAAAATCCCACAGTAAAATGAATTTACCTTAATTCGTCCGAACGATTACAATTCTAAAATACATAGGTTTGCACAAGTATATACTAAATCCCTCATACACCTAAATAATTATGTGCTCTGTATTATATGCGGGATCATCTGCATCCAACATTGATCACCCATACATAGTATAATGTTATATACTTCGCTCATTAAATGAAACTCAAATCTATGTACGAACTTGTTTACGTATAGAATAAATTGCGACCGCCCATTATTTAGATAATCTGCGTTATATATATAAATGCAATGAACAGTTGTTACCAAAACAAGATTTGTTGAGTTCATTGACCCATATACCAATTTTACCCAGTAGAAACAAATGACGTAATAGGGAATTCCTTTTGTAATATTTTTGGTTTTATAAACGCAAAACTAATAATTACATTTTTTAAAGAACATCAACTGCCATACACACAAATTGTTCCAAAAGGATTATTGCAGCCGTAACACTGTCAACTGCTATATTGATCAATTCTTTAGTTGTGAAATCCTTGTATTCCAATTGTAAACACCGAATTATTTCTATTATAGTGGAGTGAACCCTTTCCACGGTTCCGTTTACTTCACTTTTATTGGTAGGTGTTAAGTAAGTTTGGATTCCTAGTGTTCTCAGGTAGTCCGCTATGATAGGGCTGACGAAGCTTGTCTCGTTGTCCATTACCATTATCTTGAGTGTTGTGAAATAATGCAGGGTTTTGATAATTTTGTCCCTCATGTGTACTGATGTTCTGACTTTGATACGGAATAATTTCACAAATTTTGAAAATTTACATATGCACGTTATAAATTTCTCGCCTTTTATTTCGATCAGGTCGATGTGTAGAATTTCCGCTGGATATGATGGAATTGGTGTTTCTTGAAGTTGCGGTTTATTCGGGTGGCGATCATATTTATTTTGATTGCATATGTTGCAGTTCTGCGTGTATTTCTTTATTAGGCTGGCCATCCGCGGGAAATAATATTTTTCTAGTATTAGTTCCTTCTTTTCGTTTGCATTCCGATGTGCTCTTCTATGCTCTTCTTGTATGATGCTGAATTTATTCTCTTCATTGCAGATGTCTTCTACTACTCTCTGAGTTATCCGTATTTTGAAGTTGCATAGATGTTCTCTGTAGAGTCCATGTTTCGGCGCCAGTTAAGTTGATGTTCGACGTCTGTTAAGTTGATGTTTATTTTGTTTGACTGGCTAGCTTTTATTTGTGCATTCTCCACCTTGTAAGATTTGTCAAAGGTTTTACTACCTTTGCGAAATCTTTGATAAATCGCCTATAGTATGATGTTAAACCAAGGAAAGTTTTCAGTTTCTTAAGATTTTCGGGTGGTCTCAGTTTTTGCACAGCCATCACCTTTTTTGGATCCGTTCTTATTCCCTTGTTTGTTACTAAATATCCGACCGGACAAGTGGTGCAGTGGTTAAAGCTTCGGCACTTGGACCGGGACCTGCTGGGTTCGAATCCCATCAGAGGCTAGATGTAAATCGAATTTTCATCATCGATTACGTTCGGTGATGCTAATAAATACAACTAAGACCCACCTTCCATGTCAATGTACAGGTTGACATGGAGCTTGCAATGTCCAGGTGGGTATACTGTAGTTGTGTGAGTAGGTGAAGTAGGTGAGTTAATGATGTGTAGTGAATGAGTGGTATCACAATGGGCCTAAAAATTGGCCTAAGTGTGCAGTAAGCAACCACTGAAACCTGAACCTGAACCTACTAAATATCCAAGGAATTCAGTTTCCTGTTTTAGGAAGACGGTTTTGTCTAGATTGACTCGAAGGTTTGCTTCCCATAACTTATCTAGAATTTTGTGGATGTTTTTCAAATGTTTCTCTTCGTTCTCGCCTCCAAATACGATTATGTCGTCTATGTAGACATAACATATTTTCCCTATATGTTCTTTTAATACATCGTCGATTATCCTCTGAAAAATCGCTAGCGCATTTTTCAGTCCGAATGGTAATCTGGTAAACTCATATTTCCCATTCATAGTTGAGAACGCCGTCTTGGGTATATCCTTTTTCATCATCTTGATGTTATGGAATCCGGATGTAAGGTCTATAGTTGTAAAAAATTTGTAGTTTCCCAGATTTGCGATGGTGTTCGAGATATCTGGTAACGGATAAGTGTCAGATACGGTGACTGCATTCAATCTTTTGTAATCTATTACCATCCGATATTTTTGTACTCCCGATGCGTCCATTTTTTTCTCCACAATCCAGATGGGTGAGTTATAAGGACTTTTTGATGGCCTTATAATGCCGTCGCTGAGCAGTTGTTCTATTTGTTGCTCCACCTCGGCCCTCATGTTAATTGGGTATGGATACGACTTAGTGTATATGGGTTCGTCGGTAGTTGTTTTGATCTCTGCTCTCACGTTCGTTTCAATGGTTGGTTGGTCTCCAATAGATCCGAAGAGTGGTTGGTACTTGTTGAGCATCATTCTTAACTTTGACTTTGTTTCATCATTTAGGTGATCGTTTTTTGTTTCGATGGTGTTTACCTGAGTTGATGTTTTCGCTTTCAGCAGGATCTTGATTCCTGGTTTTATCGTAAGTATATTATTTTTTCTGTCGATTAATGCATCCAATTTTTTTAGTGTGTCATCGCCAATTATCACGTCAAAAGTTTTTAGTCCTGGTAGAACATAAAAATCTAGCATGATGTTATTGCCAAAATTTTGGAAGAATGGTATTGACAATTTTTGTCGGATTCTAATGTCGCCTCCGGCTGATCTAATGTTGAATTGGTTGTCAAGCGATTTAGCATTTCTGGCGATTTCTGGTTTTATGAAATTTTTGTTCGCGCCAGTATCGACAAGGAATCTTAGGATCTTGTTGTTGTTAGTCCTAAATTCTATGTAAGGTATGCTTGAGAGGCATTCGTTGTAAAATCTACTTCGATATTCTCGTCCGCCTCTTCCTCTTTATCTTCGTTGTCGCTGTAGTTGTCAATATAATCTTGGTATTCTTGGTAGTACTGTTCACCATCTTGTTGCTCGATGTGAAAGATTCTATGTTGCTTATGTTGGTTTAAACGCGAATCAGGACTTCTTTCTCTTTTAGGTTGAATGTTCATGTGGTTCGGTCGATTCATGTAATTGATTCTCCTAGTATTGCCAGATTGATCAATGGACATTGGAATTGGTGGTTTCTGTTGGACTGGTCTTGTTGATGGTGTTACAGAATAATTTTGGTGTTGCGGGTGTTGATGCTGATGTTGCTGGTACTGCATGTTGTACCCCCTATTCCTTTGCTGCAGTGATAATCTTGGTAGTGGTACCGGCCTCTGTATATGTTGTTGAGTTTTATTCGCATTTATTTGATTCATAGGAATTGTGATTGAGTTATTGAAGTTCCTATCGTGTATTGATACGCTCCAGAAATTAAGGTTTTGGTCAGCATCCTAGATATATCGCCATTTAGACCTCGAATAGATACGTCTAACGCCCGGTTTCTGTAGGTGTCGATCAGAACCGTCATAGTATTATCTGAGTTGTAATTTTCAGTCTTCATTATAAGTGATAACTGGTGATTTACTGTTGCGTAAAACTCGTCGACACTCTTCCTCCCTTGAGTCAGGCTGCTTAGCTGGAACTCGAGTGTCCGCACGTCCCTTTTGTCTGCATAGTGTAACGATAAACATCCTTTTATCGCACTCCAGTTTTCGTCGAAAATGTTGTAGGATATTAGAGCTGCATCCGCCGTCCCTCGAATCTTTTGTCTTATGGTTTGTAAAATGGCTCTATATATGGGTTTTTCTCTCACTATTTCGTAATCTTTTAAAATGCTTTCTACATTATATATCCATGACACGTAGTGCAATGGATTTCCGTCGAAAACTTGTAGTTCCTTGACGCCACGAGTGGAGTGTTGTTTGGTATGTTGTTCACTGTCTTATTTTCCAGCCCATCAATCCTTTTTTCTAGTTTCTTATTCAGTTCAATTTGTGCGTTGAGCGCTCCTGTTAGTTGTCTAACTGCTTCCTGAATTTGCTCCATTTTGTATTATACTTAACCTTGTTATATCGTTACTTGCTATTTAAACACTATTATTTGTATGGTTTTATTAAAATTTCGTATTATTTTTAATTGAAATTTATCGCCTTTTATAGATTTTCACTTTTTTTGTATTAAATTAATTTTTATGTGGTTTTATTAAAGTTTCGAGTTATTATTTCACCTCTAAAGTATTAAGTTACTTTTTAAATTATTACTTTGAATTTCACTTTTGTCGTATCAAACTAATTTTTATATGATTTTATTAAAATTTCGTTACTGGTACTTACATCATTATTAATGAGGAATTTATCCTGGGTAATTGTGAGTCTGAGGATTAGAGTTTCCTCAGAGGTCTTTTAAGTGCACACCGGGTATTGTACCCTGTTGGCTACTTGTGCTGGGATGTTACGTATTCCTCCTTTTTGGCTGCGGGCGTTTACTCTTGCGGGCGGCCTACTCTGGTACGATATACACTCACGACAGTTTAATTTAATTCGATGACAAGGATTTCTGAGTTCTCGTGTTATTCAGTTGTCCCTTATCATTTACTATAGTTCTCACGGTTTATTGCAATACGAATTTTATTCAATTTTCACTTCCACACAACTGTTTCGGCGCTAGTTAAGATTATTCTAAAATAATCTTATAAAAAAATATTTTTTATTTGGACTATGTCCGTTTATTTCAAAATCAAACTTTTGTTACAATATATTTCTTTACAATGTGTTCTATTTTATGAAAATGCTTATTATGGAAAAGATTATGGAAAATTACAAATGATTACAAATGAAATTTAATGAAATTTGAATATATGGAATGTGAAATATATGACACGTGGAACGATGTTGGCACATTTATGATCTCGTAACTTATATATATATATGTATATATATATATATATATATATATATATATATATATATATATATATATATATATATATATATATATGTATATATGTATATATATATATATATATATATATATATATATATATATATATATATATATAAATATATATATATATATATATATTTATATATATATATATATATATATATATATATATATATATATATATATATATATATATATATATATATATATACATATATATATATACATATATAAACCATACGTAATGAAGCATTGTCTGTTCAAACACTACCATCATAGTAGAATAGAAATCACAGAATTAAATACTATAGAATGAATGTAAAGATTTTTCCCATATAAAATTTGCTATTTCATGTGAAGCAAACACGAAGCAAGTCAGAGCAGGATGGTTATATAAAAAATGCATATGGCGGTCTCATATTTCAAAATAATAACCAGTCAAACAAGTTTTGGTTTTTGTTTTAAATTACGCGTTTAATTTTGTGCTCTTAAAAAATTTTAAAAATATTAATTAAAATAATCGAAAAAATTATTAAAATATTATAAAATAGTTAGTGGATAGTGTGTCGTGCATCATTTGATAATAAAAATTAGAATCTCTTAATAAAATGAAGTGTTTTGAGAAAAACTACAGAAATACGCCTAAGAAATTTCATAAAGGAATTTCGTGCCATCAGTAAGTGTTTATATAAAATAAAATGTAAATTATGTTAAGAACAAAGTGATTTGTGGTAAAATTATCCTTAATTTAAGTTATAAATAAGAAAAAATAAGAAAATAATTTTGTTCGTTGGCGTTGGTTTTTATAATTTTGTAAACAAATGTTTTTACCAGTGCCGCATTTTTCGTATTACTATGGTTCGAAAAGATGGTGTTGATTGTTTCATGTGCTATGTGATTTTCTTTTCATAATCTATTTTTATTTTGTAATATGTATTGTAAATACAATTTTTTACAGAAATTATAATGTAAACATTTGTTTTTAGTTTACCAAAATATGGAGAATTGAAAAAGCAATGGTTGAAGCCTCATCAGATGATATTTCAATTGGCCAAGAAATTTCTAAAGTAAACGAATCTAATATGTATGACGAAGATTTTTTTGGATACCCAATTATACTAAGTGAATTTTCAATTAAAAGAGGGATTTATAGTCCGTTATTTATTTAGAAAATTGAATTGTGAGGACTGTTGTAAATTAATACAATAATGTAATTCAAAAAAAACAAAATATGGGTGGTCTATTAACTCCTTCGCCGTCAGTATAAAAATTTGTAAATATTCCGAAGCAGTATTAAAACGGGAATTGGCTATTGCGGACTACAAAAACATAACGCAACTACAATCTAGTTCTAAATTGTTTAAAAAAATTTGTTATAACGTTCTTCACAACCTAATAAGTGTTAAATATTTTCTATGATGAAAATCAATATAGTCATTCTCAAGAACACATTAATTTGTTAGAGCATTCTTTCAGCCCCTCAGCCTAGGGTACTCAGAGGGCTTCGGCTGTCTCTGGGTACACCTAGGTAACACCAAGGTAGCCGCGTCCTCGTCGCGGGGGGCGGGTGCTGCTTCGACAGTAGCAAAGTGCTACCGGGGACCAAATGCCAGTGGTATAAATTGGCTAAAACAAACAATGAATACAACAAATACGGAATGTAATACCCCAGGTGGTACAGCAGCAGATATGCTGCCAAATCCACACTCTTCAGAGGCAGGCCCAACAGATTTTGGGGTGAGCCAATCATTGTTTAACCCTTTTGGACGAAGTTCCAAATTATCAAGATCACCAAGATCTTCAACTGGAAATATATTTCAGTACGAGAAGGAAAATGCCGAACTCCGTGAACAACTAAGAGAAATAAAAGAATTTACCGCTAAATTGAAAGAAGAATTTACAATTTTAAAGAAAGAAAATGAAGAACTCAAAAAAGCAGTTGAAACACGTGCAGAACTTGGGACGACACCTAGCCCAACAGTCGATGATGGCATTAATTCATTCCATACGGATGAAGAAGAATTAGAAAGAGAAACAAATTGGATGTTGAACCGGAATAAAAGACCAAGTAAGAAAAGCAAAGCGCAATACTCACCAGAAATGGCGGAGACTTTACCATCAACTTCAAAAGAGGTTGCCAGAAATCAGTTAATCATCAAGAAACAACTAGCTCTAGAACAACAACCAGCTAAACCGAAAGAAAAATCACCTCCACCAATAAATGTCGTCGGGATATCAAATTTCTCCACTATACAATCGATTATGAAATCGATTACGATAGCCGAGTACAAACTCGTATCTCTAAACAACGGCGTCTGGAAAATTAATGTTGTAGACTCTGAAACTTATAGAGCTTTGGCTACAAAGCTTAATTCCGAGGGGCATCAGTGGTTTACCTATGAGGATAAGAATGATCGCCCAATTAAAGTTATGGCTAGAGGTCTTCACCCAACCTGTGCAGAAGAGGAAATTATTGAGGATCTCAAGCAAAAGGGTTATCAAATAGAAAATGCCGTAAACATAATTAAGAAAGAAAAAATCGAAACTGAACAAGGAGTTCAAGTTAACAAAAGAGGGCTTCCACTATTTATGCTCACTTTTAATAAGAAACAAAAAGTGGAAGATGTGTATAATATCAAGGCAATACTTAGCATGAGAGTGAAAATAGAGCCATTGAAAAAGAATAACGGATTAATACCGCAGTGCAAAAAATGTCAAGGTTTTAATCATACGCAGAAATATTGCCAAAGAGAAATTAGATGCGTGAAATGTGCCGGAAAGCATCATGCCCAGGTATGCCCGGTTAGTAAAAATATTGCTGCAAAATGTGTCAATTGCAATAAGTCACATCCCGCAAACTACCGGGGATGTGAAATAGCTAAGGAGCTACAACGAATGAGAAATAAAACGCGAAAACAAAGTCCAGGAGTATCGGTAAAAAATTATCAAACTTCCACCAAAGAGGAACCTAAACCGCATGCTAGTAAAACGGGAGAACCAAAACCAAAACTGTACTCGCAAGTAGTCACGACAAAACCAATTATTTCGGAGCACACTACTGAAGGTACAGCAGTGCTCCAAAAGATACTAAGAAGCATGGAAGCTCTTAACATTCGTCTAGCTAAACAAGAGAAATGCCTTCAAGCTCTAAGCAACAGGTTAGATAAGCAAGACTCTCTAAATGAAATGAAATCCATGCTCTATTAAAATGATGCAAACAACAACAAATAAAACATTAAGAATAGTAACCTGGAATGCAAATGGGCTAATGCAACATATTCCAGAATTAGAAATTTTCCTAAATACTGAAAAAATAGATATATGCCTAGTATCGGAAACCCATTTTACTTCAACTTCATATCTTAAAATATATGGATACAATTGCTACCACGCCATTCATCCAGCAGGAAGGGCAAGGGGAGGATCGTCGGTGGTTATAAAAGAAAACATCAAACACTTTAAAGATCTTAAAATTGAAGAGGAATTTATGCAAGTAGTAATTTAATTAAACAAGACTATTGCACGTTATTTAAATCACTTGGATCAAGTTTCATAATCGGAGGTGATTTTAATGCAAAAAACACCTACTGGGGATCAAGAGTAACCTCTAAAAAAGGAAGAGAGCTGTTTGCAGCAAGAAGACTATGCAATTGCGATTTTCATTCTGGAGATCAACCAACTTATTGGCCTACGGATAGAAACAAAATACCCGATATCATTGACTTCTTTATCACCAAAGGTATAGACGAAAACTACATATACCTAGAAAGCAGCGAGGGGATTATGTCGGATCATACGCCTGTTATTATGACAATCAGTGTAACGATTATTAAAAAAACTAGTCCACCTTCGCTAACGAACAAAAAACCTGCTGGGAGAAATTCCAGAAACTTATTGAGGATAATATTGATCTTCAGGTGCCAATTAAAAACCCGATAGAGCTAGAAGAAGAACTAGAACAACTCAACAACAGTATACAAGAAGCGGCGTGGAGTAGTACCCGCTCAAGTTCAAAGGAAATGCGCCGAAATGCTACTTATCCTCTAGAAGTTAGGGAACTGGTTGCAGCAAAACGACAAGCAAGAAAGGCCTGGCAAAGAAGTCGAGCGCCAGAATATAAAACAACTCTTAATTTTTTATCCAATAAACTAAAGTTGCTAATTAAAGAAATCAAAAACGAGTCCATTAATAAATACTTGAGTGGCCTTACTGGGGAAAAAGATACCGAGTACTCCCTTTGGAAAGCGACAAAAAGTTTAAAACGACCGAAACTACAAATTCCACCAGTAAAAAATGAAGATGGCACATGGGCTATAAATGCAAAGCAAAAAGCTTCGTTGTTTGCCACCCACCTCGAGAACACGTTTCAGCCTCTACCTAGACAAACTACAGACGAAAACATACCACCAGTATATAAAATGGATAACTGCAATATATCTCCTGTCACACTACAAGAATTAAAAGAGGAAATCAATCTCAACCTAAATACAAAGAAATCTCCAGGATATGACTTAATTACAGGACAAATAGTAAAAGCTCTTCCTGAAAAAGGTCTGCGTAAACTACTCCAAATAATTAATGCAGTGTTCAGACCTAAACACGTTCCAAGTCAATGGAAAGTAGCAGAAGTAATTATGATACCTAAACCAAACAAACCACTTAATGACAAAAATTCGTATAGGCCGATTTCCTTACTCCCAATAATTTCAAAATTATTCGAGAAACTACTCCTAAAGAGACTAAAACCAATAATAGCAGAAAGAAATCTTGTTCCTCCACATCAATTTGGCTTCAGAGAAAATCATTCAACGATAGAACAAGTACACCGAATTACAAACATAATTGAAGACGTACTTGAAAAAAAGAAAGTATGTTCAAGCGTCTTCTTGGATGTAGCACAGGCCTTTGACAGAGTATGGCATAAAGGTTTGGAATATAAATTACAAAGAGACTTACCAAAGCAGTTTTATGAAATTCTAAAATCTTACATATCTAACCGACACTTTCGAGTTAAATTAGATGGCGAATACTCAGAAATAAAGAAAATATCAGCAGGGGTACCACAAGGTAGCGTTCTGGGACCAACTTTATATGTTCTATACACCTCGGACCTGCCAACGATAGAGGATACTAACATAGCGACGTTTGCGGATGATACGGCCATCTTAGCAGTTGCTAATTGCATAGAAGAATCTACAAGCAAATTGCAAAGAGCTACTAATATTGTCAGTACCTGGACCAAGAGATGGAGAATAAAACTTAATGAAACAAAATCTGTTCACGTAAACTTTACCAACAAGAAGGTCAACTGGATACCAGTAGAACTGAACTCCCAGCAAATTCCCTATGCAAATACGGCAAAATATCTAGGCATGACTCTAGACGCGAAACTAAAATGGAAAGAGCATGTGAAAAAGAAAAAAGAAGAGTTAAACATCAAATACAGAAAGATGGATTGGCTCTTAGGAAGAAATTCTGAGCTAACTCTACATAATAAATTGCTACTATACCGGCAAATCCTAAAACCTGTGTGGACTTACGGTATTCAGCTCTGGGGCTGCACAAAGAAAACCAATGTCAATATCATCCAGTCATTCCAAAGCAAAGTCCTTCGTGGAATAGTTAATGCACCGTGGTACATAAGAAATGACAACCTCCAAGATGGATTTCGTTAGTGAAGAAATAAGCAAACACGCGAGAAAACACATGCAACGTATTAGTCTACACCAAAATGCTGAGATACGTCGTATGTTGGATGATTCAAACCTAGTAAGACGGCTGCGAAGGCAGAAACCGCATGATCTACTAGATCCAATCAGGATCGACTAAAAATATAATAAAATTGTAAAGGGGACTAGCCAAAGGGCTACAACCCTCCAAACAAGAATATAAATTATGAAAGATAAATTACTAGATGATTTGTAAATCAGTTGTAATAAATAAATATATAAAAAAAAAAAAAATTCTTTCATAGAAAAATATTATGACATTCGGTTGAATTATTTTTTGTAACCAAAGGTCATATAAGAAATAATTAACAAAAAGAAACAAGTTTGTTTCTTTAGTACATTTTAAAGGAATGTGAAATAAATAAGCGTAGTGGTTTTATAATTACTAATTTTTATATACATAATATTATATTTAAATAAAAATAATTAATTTACTTTTATTAATGAAATAAAAATTTATTTAAATTTAAATAATTTTTTAATTTTAACTTCCTAACTTCATTCCAATCGGTCGAAAAAATTTCTAAATATGACCCTGTTAATTTATATGCTTTCTCTTTTACTCTCCGAATTTGACTCACTTGACAGCTCATTACATTCATTCTATATACTCTATTTCTATGATAGAAATAAAAACCAAATCTTGAAGAATAATTTGAATGTTAAGGCTGAACCACATATACTCGTAGCATAAAAGTAATAAAACATAACGTAAGAAACGAAGATAAAAATTTATTATTCCGATTTGACGTTCCGGCCATAGATAACTTGGAATGCTAAGTTCATTCATATATTTTTGAGATGTTTCCAAAAATTTTCAATGAAACTACAATAGTTTTGAGTACAAATGTATTTATATCAACAAATATGTGTTTTTTTCAATTATAAAAATAATTTATATGCAATCACCGCAATCCGATAAATTATTTTTTTAGGTTAGGTTTAGTAAAATACAATTCTACAGTGTATTGTTTATTATTATTTTTGATAGTATATTCATATTAGGATATGTATACACGAATATTAAGTGCTGCTAACTCCACACATATGAAATAAACAATAACTAACTAAAGATGTATTGGTAATTTTTTTTCTATAGTAATTTTTTTTAAAATAATTATGTATAAATGTGTTGGTGCAGAAACAAATAAAAAATGAACAATAAAAATTATATTTACATTGGATTGTTAGTGTAACCAAAACAATCTTCGGTAGTTATTTTTATATAAGTATCTGTCAATGAGAGTTAGAGCAGGACTTATATTTAAGTAGATTCTGATATTTTATAAATATAAAAGATAGAATACACGAATAATTCAAAATTCCCTTATATACATATAAACAAAATAAACATGCATATTACAATCAACGCACTAAATTTATTTGAGTTTTGTTGTTGTAGTTATTAAGTTTTTTATTCCTGGACGAACATTTTCTGAATTTTATTGACGATTACGATCAGTTTGTATGTGGGTGTGTGTCTATAGTTATTTCGATTTTTGTATGTAAAAACATTTTGCACATGTGCAATGCACAAATAGGCATGTACATGTATAATAAATTAAATCACAAATTTAAGAACATTTTCCCATTAAATATGAAAATATATTTTTGTACCATTTTCAAACAACTTAACAAAATAGGATTTTCATAAATTTGTATATGTACATGGGAAAATTGTTTTTAGATTTCTTAGTCCTTGAACGAAACGAACTGTAATTGTATTTTTCATATTGAGTTGGGGTATGGGTGTGTGTGTTACAAAATTGTAAACAACTGATCGCTTTAACTGGTTTGTATGTGTGTATGTGTGTAGAATATTCATTTTTTTCCAAATTACATAGAAAGTTAAATTTGGATTTTGGGGATTTTTATACAAATAATCGCTGTACAACAAAAATTAATCATATTATTGATTGATTGATTGATTGATTTTGAATGTACGACCAAGTTCTTAGGCTTGAGTTCCCGGATGACGCCGGGTCCACCGTACACCCTTTTTTACACATAACAAAACCGAAGGATTGGATAGGTTAGTTAAGTGGGACAGAATCGGCCCGGTTACAGACACCTAGGTATAGCCGATAGTTAGTAACACAAAGACAACACAATTCTAATCTACTAGATGAAGGATAAAGGCTTAATAGGTTAATGGATAACGATGGTATTGGTCTTCAACAATTGCTTCTTTAAAACGGCAACCTAAGAAAAAATATTATTATTTCACATGCATCTGGAATTTTCCTGAAATTTAATTCTATTAATACATTTCGGCTTCCTAACCAAAATTGGTTGACTCGACCCGTTACAGACACCTATGTAAAGTCGTTAGTAATAAAATGACAACACAATCCTAAACTACACAGTTAGCAATTACAATGAAGTATTAATTCACAAGAATCTGCAAATTTCCTGGAATTTAATTCTAAATTCATATTTTCCGGCTTCCTAAATAATCGAAACATTTATTAATTTAATCATTCTGCAACTCCGCAACTTACAGTAGAATTTCCTGAAACCAAAGTTATTTGAACTATATTCAAAATAACTCTAGAATTCAGTAGTCTTTAACCGTTGAATTGGGCGAACACGAAATAGAAAAAAAAAAAAAAAAAAAAAAACAGATTAACTAGATTAACTACCGGATAGCATTCAAATATCCCTTAAAATATCCTAAATAATTTAGAATTCGCAAAAATTTCGTATGTTTACTAAAATTTTTGATGAATTTTTCCCGACGCCCATCCTTTTTCACAAGGAAACAAATACTTTTATCACTACTTTTGCACTAGTTCTGGAACTTCTTCTACGTTTGCTGGGGATATATCACATACAATTAATCTCAGACATGACACATGCGACTCGTCTATGACTTGTTACCTCGTATTAGACTTGTCATAAACGACTCATCTCAGACTGGTAACAAACGTAAATTAGTAATTAGTGTGTCGTCAATGGCTTTCCTGCTGGAAGGTAATATTTAAGTAAAGGCAACTAGATAAAATTGGAAAAAATTATTCTAAAATGAATGATAAATAAGTTTATTTTATAATTTTTATAATTAAATATAAATCGTACCAGTATCTTAAACGAGGGATAATATGTACTCGTATATTAAATATATTTGAATGAGATTTCCTGAGAACCGAATAATTTTAATATAATAGCTCGGCACTGTACATGTAGATTAATATTTAGGGTTGATTTGAAATTGGGAATTAATAATTATAATTCTTGTACTAAAACAATCAAGATTGGCAACGTTGCATTTTATGACAAACATCCAGTCGTTGGTGTATTGAAGTATACAAACCTTCTCTTTCTTTTGAATAATTATATTAATTATATCAAATATTTCTAGCTTTTCAGTTACATTGATATAACGAAGTTGCCGATAAAGAATTCTCTATGGTAAGATTGTTAAAATCCCAAATCCAATGCAAATAATATTTCTTTTTATAAAGCAAAAATATCGCTAATAAGCTGTGAGAAAATACTAGTAACCCATTGAGTGTCACAAAAAGGCCATTTTGCGGTAAATAATAGGATTCGTTACCAACTCCAACATAGTTGCAATTAATCTTGCAAAAATGATGGATTATGAAGGAAATACAATATAGAAAACAGCTAATCATAAATTACTTACACTATATTCTCAATACACAGAAGAAATACGGAAACGGAAAATTCTATCGCTAATCAAACCAAAATAAAAATATAACAATTTATTACACAAACGCTGAATAATAGGATGAAGGAACATCAACAAAATAGCTCTCTCCGAAAATCTCCGAAATCAAAGCGTGGAAGAAACCACCTCTACAAACAATCGTAGTAAAATGTACCAAGAGAATTATGCAATGTCCATCCAGGAGCTAAAATTACCTCGAAACGATCCCAACAGACGGCATGAATCTTCCCACCATGAAACCACTACCATCCACCAAGCGACCTCCTGCCAACACCACCATTCAACAAAAACCACGCTTCACAAAGCCGTGACGAATGACAGATCACAGATCACAAACGAACCATGGCAACCCTACAGCCCAAAAACCTCAGCGTACGATCGATCATACCAAAACTCCCAAAATGATTCAGCCCCCGCCAAATCGACGGCAAACTCCAACAAAAACACCCGAAGCATTCAGCAAAGAAACCAATTTGGACATACAAATCCAACATTCAGGCAATGATTCAATACAAAACTGCAAATCCGCCCTCATACACTAACAAATGAGAACTACCTCAAGTCCTAAACAAAACAACTCAAAACAGTCAAAAATACCTTATAAATACAGGTAACGACAGAACACACATGAACACAACTCTCCGCAAGTTGAGAAACACAACGTTCAACGAACAACCACTACAAACCGCAGACACCGAGCCATTACTCACCATGAACGAAACCCATTCAAATCACACCAAATATCAAAAAAGATTCACTGCAATACAGCTGCAGCACATCCTCGCCGCACATCCTGTGTAAACCAATCACACACATACACCACTCGTCAAAATCTAATCCAGTTTTCGCACCACAGAGAAAAAGTATAACCCCCTCCCAATCGCCAAAAATATACATTCCTTTATATGTACAATATTCATTTTGCGCGATCTCGACCTGCGACAACATCCACCCCTTGCCGATGACGCCAACCCAGGTCGACAAGGAGAGGTCAACGTCAGCCGCCTCTCCACAACGACGGCAAAAAATCTCACGAAGTTAACAAAAGTCTAAATTATTATACATATAACAAATCAACAAATTATGAACAATTAAAGTCTAATCGACTTTCCCAATTCACAAATTGAATCATCCACATTCAAGAACATTTAGTGCAAATCCAAAGAAATTCGCCCATTTAGACAACGTAATACGAAGTCTTAGTGTAATCCACTACAAAAATATAAATACAACCGTGAGAGAGCAGAGAATATTATACGATCATTTTGTTTGTATTTTGCGCATCCCATATACCATATTTTCACTTATATGTACATCCTTAAATAAAAAATTAAAAGAAATAAGGATTTCAGTACAACATGCAATAAAGACTTGATATCCAAATTTTAAATTAGTTTTTTGGTCGTGATTTGTTCAACTTTTCCAAGAAAATACCATCTACTCATATAACGAAATTCAACAAAATCACTGTGTACATAAAAAACTATAAACAATACGTATGCGAGAGAAAAAACAAAATTATAAAAATTAGAGACCACGACAGTGTTTTTCATAGAAACAGATTACATAGAATGAATGCTAGCAACTGTCGTCACAAACTGTTTCATACCACAACAACACAAATAACTCATCCATACGATTCATTGATTATTATGTAATAAAATATAATGTTTAATGTAAAATAAAGTAATAAAAATAACACTTATCTTAAGCATCCTTTGTAAACAAAAAAGTCCTACAAATTGAATATTTAACATACAATGCGTACGATGCATTCAAACAACGGTGTCGAAAAACATAAACGAAATTGTTATATACATATCCTACACCATTGCAAGCGCACCGCACACAAATTAATATATTAACACAATACGTATAACTTTTCACTTTACTTATTACTTCTTTACACACAAATTATTATTAATATTATTATTTATTTATTTCGTAAGACATATATTAATAAATAATATTATGATTAATATTATAATTAATCAATTATTAACACATATTTAAACTATTTATTTATTTATTTAAAGGAGAGACAAAAATCACGTCTTTCCTTTACGACGTTCAATCGCCGACCGAAAATGAAGCTACCTAAGTAGGAAAACAAAATTTTTTTTTGCCAAAAACCATTTATTTCTCTACATAGTCTCCATTTAGTTCGACACACTTAGTAAGACGATATTCCAACTTTTTTATACCATCTGAATAATACGATTTCGGGAACCCCTCAAAATACGCGTTAGTTTCGATAATCACTTCTTCGTCTGAGATGAATCTTTGTCCTGCGAGCCATTTTTTCAAGTTTGGAAACAGGAAAAGTCACTAGGAGCTAAATCTGGACTATAAGGTGGATGATCAACCAATTCGAAGTGTATTTCACGCATTTGTTCGAATTTTAGCATTTGTTTAGTTTTTGTTCGACACTGAGCAAACGCGGGACCCATCTTGCCGATAGCTTTTTCATATGCAAATGTTCATGCAAAATGTTGAACACACGTTCATATGATATGTTTACCATTTCAACAATCTCACGCAACTTGACTCGGCGATCTATCATAACGATATCGAGGATTTTCTTGATATTTTATTCAGTAACCACCTCTTTTGGCCTTCCTGTTGATGGTATTGTTGCAGTGCTTCTTCGGCCGCGTTTAAATTCAGCAATCCAATATTTTACAATGTAATCTGACGGAGCAGACTCACCGTAATGTTTATCGAGCTTTTCTTTTGTCTCTTTCGCCATTTTCCCTTTCAAATAATAGTGTTTCATCACTGCACGAAATTCGTTTTTTTCCATTTTTAAAGAAACACAAAAGTTGCTTACTTCAAACGACTACAACAAATAAACTAATCGATGAATTTAGGTGAAATTTTAACAGCTGACGTTTGACAAATCGCAATTTCTAAAAAACAAAAAATTTTGTGTTTGTGCTGCCATCTAGCGCTAGGTAGTTTCATTTTCAATCCGCCCTCGTAGCATAATATTAAGTCAGGAGATAGAAAAGGGATCTATCTATTTATAAGTAATACGGTATTTCCGAAAAATGGAATTGCATATGTAAAAATAACTAACACATAGAAGATGAAGTTAAATTAGATAATTTTGAACCCACAGTTGAAAATTTAGATGATTACCACATAATTAATGTAAGCATATCAAAAGAGGATAGAAATAGTAAAATAATAAAAGAATTAAATATTGTAACGGAATTAAACCTAATTCCGTTATCAACCCATCCCAACAAAATCTATTTCCTCATCGGCATGACCTCGAAGATAATATCTTCAACTACATTCCATTCAAGCAAACGTCATGCCGGCTTTCTACATTTCTTCTTTGCCTTTATTTATAGTGGTACAGTTGTGTGCCACAGTTAAGTAAACGCAGATATGTACATCAACGTAATTTGATTACGTTGCCTATGTACATAATAAATGTACTTGATCTATTTATTAGGTGAATGACAATGACCGATGCAAATATTGAATAGCATTGTGGTTGTTGTTGTTCGAACTTCCTCAACGGATGGATTGAAGAAAAAAAATACTTGCTCGTGGATCGAGTCAGCAAAATCGATGTCACGTTGCTGTACAATTTTCATAGGAATTTTTGTGATGAGATCGCATAAAATTTCCTATGAAACTCAAAATAGGTACGATATTTTTCTTGCTTTTTGGGGACAGTCAGTTTTTAGATAGACCAACGTGTGGTCGATAATTTTTGTGTGATTAAGAAGAATTGTTTGTTTGTGTGTGCGTTAAAAAAATAGATATTGGGAAATAAAATAGTGTACTTAAGTTAATGAAGTGTTTTTTGTGGTTTTTTTTTGTTTTTTTTTTGTTTTTTTAATTGTGGATTTTGTGTTTTTTTGGCATACGGATTTACCAGTTTTTTTTTTGGTAAGTACATTGTTTTAGTGTTACTAACCTAATAAATAAAGATAGTGGGTTGACGTCGGCTGCCGGCGGAACAACAAAAATTAATCATATTATAACAAAATATTAATTTCATTCATGTAAAATGGTGCTCGATTTATTAATAATAAGCGTATATGCATATACGAGTAAGAATATGAATAAAACACGAAAACAACAAATCGATTGAAAAAATATTTTTTTAAAAAACGATCACTATACGCATTTGAAAAGCAAACAAACATTGGTAATGAAATTAGTACATTTCGTAGAAAAATTAAACTTTTTTATACGCAAGAAATGCTTTTATTATATACCAGTACATAGTCCTGTCAAATGCACCAACAATCCACAATTAAAAAATGTTACTGTTTTATTTGTTTTTATATACGCTAAACGCATAAAGGAGGATAACTATTTCACGATTACAAAATATCAACTAACATTCGAATGCACACAAATGTATTATACATGTAGAATGTATTTGTGTTGGTTTCGGCACGAGTATATACACGTCAAACTTTGTATTTAACTGTATGAAATTAAAAAGGGAAAATATGATATATAAGCCTCTCGGTCAAATATATTACTTATGTACACTGATCGAAAATTGTAAGTAATATTATTGATATAAAGTGAGATATAATGGAGTTTACCTCTCTTGTATCCTGCTCAATGCCTATTACACATATCATTTATGAGAAAGTCAATCATAAACAAAAAGATTTTAAATATTTGCAACAATATCGGTCCTGATCAGTTTTCAAAAAACTGTTTTTCAACAAAAATTCGGCCTCTGTGCAACCCAGACGGATTGACAATCGGGATGAAACTTCATACTTAAGCTTTTTTCATACACTGAAAGATCACATATAGTGATTTTTGGATGCATGTGAAGTTTATCCTAATTTTCTACTAGATTTAAAAAAGTGGCGTTTAGTATTATTTTAGAAAAAATTGCACACGCTTATACAGAGATGTGAAGTTTATACTAAATAAAAAATACAAAAAAAGTGAGAAAGTATTAGTGAATTGCAAACATTTAGGCGATTCTAAAAACTAAAAACTATCTAATATTTGCGAACAACTGAGTATTTGTATGACATGCTTGAATAGCCAGTTTCATTAGTTCTAACAAAATGGAGAAAATACTTCAAAATTAGATTAGAATAAAAATGTCCCTCTCTCACTAACAATTGAACAATACTACACAAAGTTCCACATTTTTCTAATTGTTTTCCCAATAACTATTAGTAAAAGTAACTTCTGTTCACTCAAGCCGAATCATGAAGTTTTAATAAAATCTACACCCTCAAATTTGGCCTGTATCGCATCTACCCTCTAATTTTGTTCGATCACACACATTTAGCGTAATACTAAACACATTTCCAGGTTTTTATTATCGGTTTTCTTGATAGCACAATTAGATAATGGTAATATCTGTTGTTCACTCAAGCTGAATCATGAACTTCTAATAAAAGCTACATCCTCAAATTTGGCCTGAATCGCATCTACCCCTAATTTTGTTCGATAACTCACATTTATCGTAATACTAAAGACATTTCTAGGTTTGTATCATCGGTTTTCTTGATAGCACAATTATATAATGGTAATACCTGGTCACTCAAGCCGAAGTTCTTGAAGTTTTAATAAAATCTACACCCTCAAAATTGGCCTGTATCGTATCCACCCCCAAATTTTGTTCGATCACTCATATTACTAAACGTAATACTAAACACATTTCCAGGTTTTTATCATCGGTTTCCTTAATAGAAGAATTATATAATGGTAATACCTGGTCACTCAAGCCGAATCATGAAGGTCTAATAAAATCTACACCCTCAAATTTGGCCTGGATCGCATCTACCCCTAATTTTGTTCGATCACTCACATCTAGCGTAATACTAAACACATTTCCAGGTTTTTATCATCGGTTATCTTGATAGCACAATTAGATAATGGTAATACCTGGTCACTCAAGCCGAATCATGAAGTTCTAATAAAATCTACACTCTCAAATTTGGCCTGGATCACATCTACCCGTATTTTGCTAATCAGTTTACTTTAGGGCAGAATAATAATGGGTTTTCTTAAAACAAAACATGAAATGAAACTATAATTTTGTTTATTTGTGTTTTAGATTTATTTCTATAATTGGTTTAATTTATGTTTTTTTGTGAATCATATTTGAATCCAGATATGTTGTGATTTTAAAAAAAATAAAAATAAATTTAACATATTTCAATAATATTTAATAAAAGCACACCGTACACATAATTTGTAGGTATATACTTGGGTTTATCTGCTTACCAATAAATACGTTATACTCTCAATTTTATTGGTCGTCTGGCTGATAAAACGTGCATCCTAATATGCTGTAATAGCGGAAATTTCTCAGCTGAAAATAAGAGATTTCGCTACTCGCCGCAAGTGGCAGCACGATCTCAAAAGAGAATTTAATTTGTTATATAATTACCAGCGGAAATTTATTATTCATTTTGTATCTCTTTTTTCACTAAATAAAACATACCAGCGGAATAAAATATTAAAAGTGATCCTTAAAATGACAATTCGATTGATCTCCGAAGTAAAGGAACTCGGTAAATGAAATCTTGAAATTTAACAATATTCCGTCTTTTCGCCATACTGAAAGAATGACGATGAAATTTGGATAAAAGTATTGATCAGGGGTCCAAAACTTAGGAAAAAATTCTAGGATGTTTTATTTAGTGAAAAAAGAGATACAAAATGAATAATAAATTTCCGCTGGTATAATTATATAACAAATTAAATTCTCTTTTGTGATCGTGCTGCCACTTGCGGCGAGTAGCGAAATCTCTTATTTTCCGCTGAGAACTTTCCGCTATCTTATATAGCATCATCCTAATAATGTTGAAAAAATTTGATGATGTTTATAACAATCCTCTTGATTTTTCTTTTGCAGTTCTGACATTGTATTGTTACATCACTTTCGGTCACAATTTCGAAACACAGTAAACAGTGTTCCAAAACTGATTCAAACTTTTCTGCTATGATATTTTTTAAGAATTCTCGGTATTTCCTCATACCGTTTTCATATTGTTGGTCATCAGATGAATGAATATCACTCCTATATGTATTGTTGCTCGTAAAGTCTATAGCGTAGAAAACTAATACACTACAGTTGAATCCATCTTTCTGCATCGCTGGGCTATAAGATGTTGTGTATTTCAATTTTTTAATTGAAGTACCCCACGCCTGACTTATTTAATTTACAAAATGTTGAACTATTTTGCTAATTTTGGATTAGCCTGAATAGATAATGGATCGTAAGTAACAATTGTATTGAGTTCAAAATCAATTATTGTCAACAAGAAATGTGAGTTATGAACAACACTTGGTATGTAAACTCTTCTTTTGTTACGACAAATTGTAACTTCAGGATGTTTTTTTACATCCAAAATTTTGTAAACTCCTACACTGGGCAATATTTTAAGCGATTGATATGGATCAAGGCAGACGTCATTCGAATTTAGCAGTAAAACGATTGCAGCGACATATACTAATTCAGCAGTTAAAAACGAAGATCCGTCAAGGCTGCTATAACACCCACTACTCAGAGAACTTTAACATAAGGATGAAAATTAAATTTAAATAATTTTAAATTGAAACCTTTTTTCATAACTATGTCCCTGTACATATTATTTGTAAATTTTAGTAATTTGGGGGTCATGTAGCAACTCAAAGCTGCTCTACCGGAATATTTATTTTTTCTCCGTCCTTTTATTTTTCAACTTTCTTTGAGATTAAAAGTAGCTGGATCAATTTCATCGTGAAATATTTTGAGAGTGGACCTTGGCGTGATTTAAAGGCTTTGTACCGATATCTTTTTTGCTTATAATATGTGCTGGCGACTGTACTGGTACACTTCCAGTATTACATAAATCTTCTTTAATAGCTAGATGTTTTTTGCGATACATCAGATCCGGCTCTAAATCAACAGCGTTAAAAACCAAGTCTGTTGTTTTGTGGAGTTTATCAATTAAACGTCCCAGCTTTTGGTTTGGACTCTTGATTAGGTTATTTTTAATAATATTGAACTAGTTTTCAATAACGGTGTTCGAAACCCTTTGGTCCTTATTATAGTGTCGTAAAAAAACCGTACTCCACAGTGGTAAATATGTAAAGTATTTCTTAACGCAAAATTCAATGAATCCTTTACAAAATAATTTATTTTGAGCTTGGATGGTATTTTCATTATTTAATATAATTTTTTCTGTTTCACTGTATAAATTTTGAAAATGATTGTAAAATGGTGAATCGCTGATTATGTCATCTTCGTGTGATTCGCAATCCATTGTCGTTCCTTCAATATTTGGATCAACGTAATCAATGCGCGTCTTTATGTGGTTCAGAAATTGTTTGTTGGCAATGTTGTACAACTCGTTTTCATATTTAGAACAACCAATTTGACAAAAAAGAATAAATAACTTATCAATGAATGTTCTAATGAATTTGATCTCATTATTTAATTTTTGTTTCTTAATAATGACGTCATAGCAGAACCTTAAATATCCATTTATATTCATGATATTTATTTCCTTTAAAATGTTGTTTATAAAAACCCAAGACCAATCAGTTATAAAAAATGCTGGCAATTTTTTTTCGGGTTGTTCCGTAGGACTTCACAATAAAAGTAATTCAACAAATTACCAACTGCCACACTATCGTGTCTAGCCGATATCAGTTCGGCAATAGGAACAATAGTATTATTAATGTTAATTACTATAGGGTAGTAATATATCCTGGAATAATTATGCGCTCCACGACATTTCATATTTCTGATAAGGCCGCCAGTTGCGTTCATTCTCGCTATATTGGGAGAGAATTGACAGTTTCTCAGTTCGCATTAATATTATATATAGCGGGTCCGTTGTTAAATTTATATATTAAGTGCTTGGAAATTGACATGAATAACGAAAACCTGCATTCATCATTGCACAATCAACAACCATGTCATTAATATTTTGGCGCTCGGATCTCGCTTTCCGCAACACTTCTTTTCTACAGATCTTCTGGGTATTTCCAATTATAATCAGCTTCGGATCTTTGTTGGTAAGTTGTTCCAAATAACCTAAATTGGTGGTTTTATGGATCATTTTATTTTGGATCGAAAATCTTCGCTGCCCTCTTAATTGGAAAAACTCTTTATATGTTCCATGATCCTTCATATCAGCGCCCTTTGTAAATTAATTCACTAAAGTTTGGTTATAAAGTAGAAATTTAAATTGCTGCTTATGGTCTTTATATTGACATGTAGCGTAGATAACCTTCCAATGATTTTTGCCGTTTATATTTAATGTTTTGAAGGACAGAACGCACGAAATTTTAGCTGCGATTAGAGATTCTTTATGCGATTCTCGTATTTCTTCGTTTGTTGCATCGTTAATGTTTAAAATATTAAGTTGAAATATTCCTCGTGAGAACCGTTTATTTGAAATTTGCTCTTCGATTTCTACGGGTAAATGTTCAATCTCGTAATTTTGAGCAATATTTATCTTATGTAATAGTCGATCGATTCCAATTTCAATTTTTCCAAAATTAAAATCTTCTTCTAAATTATATTCAAAATTGGAATCAAAGCTTGTATTTATTGGAAGCTCATCGTGAATTTTAACATTATTAAAAGATGCAGCACAGCTTTTGTCGATACTTGCGATTTCGATTGCACAGTAATTGTTTTTAATTTTTTTATGCCACAATAAATATTTTTAGTCTGTTGGACGCGTAATTTTGAACAGATCTTAGTAAATATTTTCGACTTATGACGTGGAATTTTTATACTCGTAACATCATTGCCGAAAATTTCGTTGATTGCGTCTTTCAAAGTACTCTCGTTCAGTTTTTCTTTACTCTCTCGAGTCCGAAATCTTTTAATTACCTTGACCGTTTTAGCATGGGACATTTTGAATAAGAAAAATGATAATTAAATAAATTAACAAATTATTATTTAAATCTACAAACTATCTTAAATAACCAAAGGTTCACAATTAAAACACTAAAAAGGTTTTATCACATTTAGACACATCTCGCTCTCATAACTTGAATTACCGCTGGCCAGATTCCTTATTAATTATTAACATTTAGTTTGTTAAAATCACTGTAAGCTACACAAAATTATTCACCTTTAATAAACACAATTCGTTACACTTTTTTAATAAATTCACCACAGAAAAAAATAAATATTAATTTTCTCTACGCACACACTCTTTTTCTCGACGTATTAATAACTCTCTCTTCTGTTTTTCGGCTATTCCTGCGTAATTATTTTAAATCCAATTTCAAAGAATTTTTTTCTATTAAACGATAGTTTTACTTTTTATTTGTTCATAAATTTTCATATAAATGTACAAACTAACGGGATAATATGAAAAACAATTCAAATTTCTATTTATTTATTTAATTATTAATCAAATCTATTTTATAGCTTACACGTATGATTTCAAATTTAACAAAAATGAAAAAACAGAAAAAACCAAATTGGATTCAATATTTAAATTGTTTTTAAATTATTCTTCATGGTTCTCTCGAAGTTCCTTTATATAAAGGGGTAGATGCGATTACCATTATCTAATTGTGCTATCAAGGAAACCGATGATAAAAATCTGGAAATGTGTTTAGTATTACGCTAGATGTGAGTGATCGAACAAAATTAGAGGGTAGATGAAATACAGCATAAATTTGAGGGTGTAGATTTTATTAGAAGTTCATGATTCGGCTTGAGTGACCAGGTATTACTATTTTCTAATTACTAACTATAAAGGAAACCGATGATAAAAACCTGGAAATGTGTTTAGTATTAAGCTAAATGTAAGTTACTACTGTGGGCATAAAGTAGTAAGACTTTTTAATTTAAATTTCGCGCGGAAAACCATTCGTCGAAAAAAAAAATGTCTATGTTGGTATGACTGTCAGTGACATCTGTACCAAATGACACATCAAAATAATCCTTAGTGTTTAGTATACACTTGTCTTTCTGAAGTACAATAAGTGCATTCGGCGATTTTTACAATGAGTGAAATTATTCAACAAAGAAGTTCCATTAAATTTTGTGTGCGGAATCAATTTTGTGGTGCCGAAACGTTCAGAATGTTGCAAAAGGCCTTTGGTGATAATTGTATGTCGCGAGCAAGTGTTTTCGATTGGTACAAATTGTTCAAAGAGGGTCGAGAACGTGTTGACGACGAACCACGTCTAGGACGACCATCAACATCAACTGATGATCAACACGTTAATAAAATCAAAGAATTGCTGCTCAAGAATCGACAATTAACAGTTAGAGACCTTACTGGCATCGTTGAAATATCGGAAGGATCAGTGAAAACCATTTTGAAAGATCATTGGTTCCAAAATCACTCATTTTTTTGGAAAAACAGCGTCGCGTTGGCGTCTGTGAAACAATGCTTTCCGACTACCAGGATGTCATGAAACGTATTATAACTGGCGATGCGTCTTGGATATATGCTTACGATCCAGAAACAGTCGATCAATCGGCCGAATATCGTGCCAAAGGTGAGCCGAAGCCGAAAAAGCCACGTCAAAACAAGACAAAAATCAAGGCGGTGTTGACAGTTTTCTTCGATTATCGAGGTGTGGTGCACTCCGAATTCCTTCCGACCGGCCAAACTGTCAACAAAAAATACTATTTGAGTGTTATGCGTCGTTTGCGCGAAGCTATTCGTAAAAAAAGGCCGGAATTATGGGTCGACAACTCTTGGTTTTTGCACCACGATAATGCACCTTCTCATATACTGCATTGGTTTTACGTGATTTTTTCGCCAAAAATTCCACCCATATCGTTCCGCAACCACCGTATTCGCCTGATTAAGCTCCGTGTGACTTCTGGCTGTTCAGCAAACTCAAACGACCGCTCCGGGGAAACTGTTTTGAGTCAATTGAAGACATTAAACGTGAATCGCTACGCACATTGGAGGCTATTCCGGAAATTGACTTTAACAACTACTGTTTCGAGGATTGGAAAAAACGTTGGTACAAGTATATTGAGGCCGGGGGGGGGGGAATTACTTTAAGGGGGACGAAATAGATTTGGAGAAATAAGTAAAGAATTTTAAAATTATGAACAAAGTCTTACTGTTTTTTGCCCACAGTATGAATAAACATAATTAGGGGTAGGTACAATCTAGGACAAATATTAGATTAGTAACGTTCTAAAATTCAGTAGACATTGGAATAAAATAGTTGAATAATTAATAGTTTAAAATTGCAGCTTTGATTATAAAATTAAATTTTTTTATATTGGTATTTTGCAGTTTGAATTCAACTATCTTTATAAATAAAAACGCCTAAATGTTTTCTTTTTTACACATAGAGTCATAAAATATGTTGTTTTTGTAGTTTTAGGATAAATTTAGTAAAAACTTCATGAGAAAAATTATTATGAACTAAAAGATTCTAAATTTATTTTATAATAATATCGGGCCAGACCAGTTTTCTAAAACTTAAGTGGAAATGACGGTTTTTGAAAATAGTTTTCACTATTTTCAAAAACCGTGCGGGGGCGATTGATCGGGATGAAACGTTATGCTTTATACTATCTTTTTCTATAAAGTAGTAGGTCCTAGTGATGTTTGGCCGAAATCAGTGCACTGGAAGTGGTAGATTTTATAGGTGCTTTTTCGTTTTCTGAAAAGTATAAGCATTTTGGAAAGAACGATTAAAATCGAAAAGATTGTAGATTAAGTTTCAAAATAATAATAATGTTTCTTACAGTTTGGTAAGATTCGTGAAACGCGATTGGCAGCTCTGATTTTGACTATTTAAAATATAAATCGCCCGATTTTACTTAGCAGAATTCTCCTTGTTTGCTGTTTGGCCTAACGGAACAATGTTTTTAGATAATAAAATAATTTTTTGTGATTGGGGAAGTATGAAATGCGATACCAATCGGTCAAAAAATATCACAAATGAACGCAGGAGTTCTCAATCAGCTCAAAATCATATTTGATAATACAAAAATGTATGCCTAACTACTGATACAGTTGGTTGTATGATTTCCGTTAACTTCAGCAAAATTAAATAAAAAAATCACAAGCAATTATCAGTTCGTTTGTACAGCAAAGTACAACTAAAGGTGTACAACAATTTGTAAGGCAACAAAAATGTTTTCTCAATTTTATAATATTACGAGTATAATCACCTATTATACTTTTTATTATTAATATTTTTTATATAAACCGTAATCATGTTGAATTCATGTGGCGATTTGTCATAATTGTTGTGTTGTTTTATCTTATCGAAGATTAATCGTAATTATAATAAAATTATAGTTGCTTATTGCTTAAACATTTAAAATGTAGTACAAAGCGACTATAAAAAATATGTAAGAAGCTAAAATGAAAAAAAATATGATAATGATAACCAAAATAAATAATAATGTTTGCCTCTCTAATTTTATTTTATTTCTATTAAAATTATAATTACAATTTTATTTTAATTAAGTTAAGCATACGATGCATTGCCAAAGTTAAACGAGAACGTTTTAATCTTTTACGTAAAGATTGTGTGGTACCGTACGTTTTGGTTATTTGTTTCAGACAATTTGCTATTTAGTGACAAGTGTTTTGTAATTATGTTAAAAAAATACAGAAATAGTATTGCACTATTTCTAATTCTACTGATTAAATTAATCAGTTCGAATACAATAATAGAAAGATTAAGTGGTGACACATGGGCAATTAATTATAACTTAGTTTTAAATATTATCGACTTGAAAAGTGATCAATTTTCGGGTATTGCTACAATCCAATTAAAATGTATCCGACCAACTAACAATATAAAATTGCACTCAGAAAATTTAATTGTTGCCAGTGTAAAACTAAATGGAAATGAAGAAATTTTTAGTGAGAATAGTGGATTTTTATCAATTAATTTGTCAGCAGATTTATCAGTAACCAGAGATCATATACTAGTTATCCGCTATTCAGGTTTAATAAATGATAATCTGACAGGTCTATATAGAACTAAATATTTAGCTAATGATGAAGAAAGGTAAATATGTAAAATTACTTTAACTTTTACTAACTTTTAAAAATCACAAGATATCTACTATACTAGTTTTGTTTATTTAAGTTTTAAGATTACACCATGCCTTCTCCACGGCAACAGAAAAATTTATATAGTGTATATTACATAACGAAATTCTTTGTACAAGATCACGTATCTTTGTGTTCTGATTGTAAACATTTTTAGAATATATGACGTTTTAGAATAAATATCCTTTAACTTTGTATTAGCCAAAATGATAAGTCGTCATCGGTTGCATCATTGAAATTCTAAAATAATGTTTGACATCTTCATAAAAATTGTTAACAGTTACCACATATTACAATATTAAGAAAAATTAAATAAAATATTACAGAGCTGTTTTAAACTAAATGATCGTTTCAACAAATCAAAAAGATTCCTGGTTTCTCTGCTCGTTCATAAAATAACTTAAGACATGCAGTTCAGCTTGGGTGCATATCAAACATTCACGTGCTTCATGAGATCTAACTCTTATCATCAATTATTTATACGAGTATTGGTTGGTGGTTCATTTACCACAAAACGCACATGAGGGCACAAACTAGACAAAAATATTGATTTATAAATACTTCGGAAAAAAGCAATTATCATTTTTAAAATTTCCGCTTTCTATAACATAAAAATCCGTTTAGTCAATTAACATGAGTTCGTGAATCAAAATATTTTATAAAAAAGATTTAGGAAATATGAAATCTTATAAAGAAGCGTTCAAAAATTACGTTTTAAGGTTTTTTTATGAATTCACTGATACCAAACTGATCTTTTATTCTACAAACACTTAAGAAAGCTTAAATATAAAGTTTCATTCCGATCAGTCATTCCGTCCATATCACAACCATTTATAAGGTATAGTAGACATACACACACAGAAACCTGGAAAAATGTTAAGCTCCAAAATTTTCAGGATGACTATATTTTACTTTACAACGCTAATGAAAATAAATCTTAAGCCCGGAAGTGTACAATTTCCAATTAAAACATAGAGAAAGTAGAATTAAAACACTCTGACTTCCTAAAATTTACAAAAAAATAATTTATTCGGGTTTTCTTATAAATACTCGCAATAATTGCATGCATTGTATAATTTTTAGTTTTTATTTTGAACGGCTTAAAGTACTTATTTTTCATTCGAAACAATTTGCTAAATTTAATATATGCAAAATGTTAGAATTTTTGTGCAAAAGGTATAATTATTGTTGTTAAATTCTAATTTATAAAAATTTATTAATCAAACCATGTTAATGTGAATGAATGATTCAGGTTAATAGAAATGTAGTATTACTTAGTTAGCCGGCTCGCACGCTACGTGTGCAAACCAAGTTACGACAGCACTGGACTCGTAGAATAATTTTCATTTAGTATTGGACGGTTTAAGTCGCATTAAGAGCTTCATGATTGTTCGAAAGCCGTGACACTATTATCGTAACAATCTTATAGTATTTGCAATTTTTTTTAATGTGCAACACTTGATCAAAGTTTGATTCGAAATAAACTTGTTTTAGTTGGGAGAGAAACACTAATAAAATATGAATGGCAGGTTTGTTTATCAAATATAATGTTTTGTTAGTTTGGTTTGTACTCTCTTTTTCAATACTCTCATTACAGTTTGTCTGGGCAATTTAGACGAATAAAAACCTAAAACTAAATTAAAATAATATAATAGTTGCTTTCCAACCGACCACCGCAACTACTTATAAGCGCTTAAGGTTTTTGTCTTTGCTAAATTAACTACTCACAATTGTTCTTCCTTTTTATTATGTGTAGTTGAAAGCAGTTACGAAAAATTTGTCCGCTAGGTGAATGTAAGTAGTATTTTTCTGTCAAAAATATAATTGAATGTCATATGTGAAGCGCTAATAAAACTCCGATATAGATATTTTTTAATAAAAAGTTAATACAAATACACATTTGAAGGTTATGGTTTGCTTTTGTCAATTTTCCCAATATGCAATGCCGACGGTTATTCCGTTTAAATTTTTCCTCAAAACCCACACTCTTTCTATGGAAAGAAACATGTATATATAATACACTGAAATCCATACTTCTCGCCAAAGAAAAGTGTCACAAAAATTCCAGTGTGGGTGTCAATCCCGACTAAACAGAGAAAAAACAAATGGGGAAGGTGGAATAGGTGGAATTTGGACGGAATTTGGCGTTTTTTCTACAGTCTTTTCCATACTGATTTCAGGCACTTTTATGCACGAAAAAAGAGGAACGTGCTTGTATATATTTTTCAATTGGAATAATAATTTTTATTCAAAATAAAACAAAATTTTGCATTTGTTATAATATAAATTATAAATTTTTATTGGGACAAATTTACACTTAATATTTAATTTTATAAAATCCTTCCATTTTGATCCGTGAAGCGTCATCCAATTTTACATCCCAACATGCACAACCTTAAAAAAATAAAAAACGATAAGATTGATCGGAAATTTCCATCATCTCATTTGTTTATGACGACTCCATTTTAAAATTATTTTATTACCGTTTGTTCATTCAAATGTATTGGTCACAAACACGTAATACAATTATTGTATATTTAATAATTTAAAGATTAATAACTATTTTAAATGGACACAAACAACACAAGTTAATATAATAAAAAAAACAAAAATCGCGGTAAACACAAAAATGTACGCGTTATCCGTCAAGTGCTATATTATACTGAAGGAAGAATACAAAACAATAATAACAAAACTAACAAAAAAAATTCGCGAATGAAAGAGAAAGAAATTTATTTTTCTCTAAAATCTATATTTTTGTGTCTTTGATATTTTTAGTACGGAATTTAGTGTGGAGCTGTTTTTCCACACTGTGGAAAAATTTCATACTGGGTTTGTGCTTTCCTATCAACACTTTACTCAATACACATTTTTCGCACTTACAAGTACTTGCGGTGGTCGATTGGAAAGCAACTAATATGTAGTATTTGAAGCACATTCTAAATTTTCCCATATTTGCTCAAGGATTATTTTTTTTCTTCAAAATATGGTAAAAAACTGACTATTTCGTGAATAATTTGAATTATTGTTGTGAATTTTTAATTTTGTGCTAAAGCAGCATTTATGTTATGCGCGTCAAAATTTTTGATCAAAATTTACTGCACTACGAAATAGCGTTAGATGACAGTTATTCTTATAGTCGTATAGCATCTACAATTTTTATTTTGTGAATTGGCATCCATTGCGACAAAATTTCACTCGAAATAAACATATGTATTTTTATTCAAGGAGAACCAAAAAAAGCCGAAGTTTCTTTACCAAATAAAATGTTTGGGTCGGTTAGTTTTACTCGCTTTCAATACTCTCAGTCAAATTTGTCCGGTTACCAAACAGTTGCCTTAATTTTTTTATTATTTTATTCGTTTGCATTAATAGTAATTCCACTTTAAAATTGCATTTGTTGACGATGTTGTCAGAGATGAAGAAAAGCAGTGTCACTACTGCGGTATGTTGTATAGTGCAATTCATTTCTCTCTAAAATTCTGACAGTTCTCGCGCAAATAGAGCGGAAACTACATACACTTATGCACTTTAAGAGCATTTTTTCATTTTTATTTTATTAGTCTAAGCGAAATTTTAAATTATAGAATTAAACTTAAAGAAAACTATTCGGGATGTTGTCTACACAATTAAATCGAACAAACAAATTGAGATATTATTCTAGTTTTGTATTTTTAAAATCGAAAAATTATAAAATTTTATTCGTATAACAAAACTGGCTTTATTTTCGATAGGCGAAGTAATTTGTTTAATCATTTGAATTTTTTTTACGAAATATGGGTTTATGTAAATTTAAATTTAAACAATTTTAATGTTTAGAAATGTAAAATAGAAATGTCAATTACAATATGTTTCCAAAAATAATTTTTGTAGAAACAACTTACATTTTCAGAAGTTTCAGTTCAGACGTTTCAGAAAAAAACGTGTTTTACTTTCTTTTACGTAGTAAAACAAAAATATAGTAATCATGAAAAATGTTGAAATCCAGTTTTCCCCAAATTTACCATCCGCTGCATCGCTCAGTGCCTGAGTATGGTTAACTACAGCACAGGCGGATTGACTAATCGGGATGAAACTTCATACTAGAGCTTTTCTCATAAATTGGGAGATTAGAATGGATGAGATTCAAATAGTATGAAAATTATACAATATCATTCACGAGCAAAATGATAATGAACTAAAAATTCTAAATTAAAATTGCAAAAATACCGGTCTGGATAATTTTCCCAAAATTTAAGCGGAAATGACGTTTTCCGACAAAAAAAACTGTATTTTAACAAAATTCGAATCTGTACAGATTGATCGATCGGAATGAAATGTCATACTTAAGCTTTTCCACAAATTGTTAGATCACTGTGAGTTATGGCCGAAATCGGTCCACCAGAAGTCACAGCTCCCATAGGAGCTTTATCCTTTTTTGCAAATATTTTGAAAATCATATTATTTACGAGAAAAAAAAATTATGAACTAAACGGTTATAATTTAAATTTGCAACAATACCGGCCTAGATCAATTTTTCGAAATTTAACCGGAAATGACGTTTTTGACAAAATACTTTTTTTACATTCTTTAACATAGAAAAAGGTAATCATGAAAAATTTTAACATCGAGATTTTTACAGATTTACTATTCGCTATATGGCCGTATGCAAAAAAGTAGTTTTTAAAATCTTTGTGCGTGCGTGTCAGTGTGTGATGTCGTGCAAACTAAATATTATTGGTTCTCTACAGTCCAGATGGATTGACTGAATGGGGTGAAACTTGAACCTTAAGTTTGTCCATAAATTGGGAGATTCCAGTGATTTTTGGACGAAATCTTTTTGTTTTTCGCAAATATTTTGAGAAGTATAACATTTACAAGAAAAATGATTATGTACTAAAAGATTCTAAATTAAATTTGCAACAATACTAGTTCAGATCAGTTTTCCAAAATGTACGCAGAAATGATGTTATTTACCAAAAAAATGTTTCAACAAAAAATCCGTGCCCAGACGAATTGATTGATTGGGATGAAACCTCATACTTAAGCTTTTCCGCAGATTCTATCCGACCTTATTCGTTTTTGAAAATATTTTCAAAAGTATAGTATATCATCCATCATTCACGAGAAAAACGACTATGAACTAAAATATTTTAATTTAAATTTTCAATAACATCCGTTCAAATCAGTTTTCCAAAATGTAAGACGATTTTTTACAAAAATTTATTTTTTATAGTAATCATGAAAAATGTTGACCAAATGAAACCTGGATACTTAAGGTTTTCTGTTTTTTGCAAACACTTATTTTGAAAAGTATAAAGTATTTACGAAAAAAAAGTTAAAACGAAAATATTGTATATTACTTTTCAAACAAAATTCGTTCAGATTATCCTTTTAAATTTTAGCAGAAATGGCGAGTTATGATAAATAAAACTTTATTTGACCGATTGACTATTTGGAATTACAGTGTGGTGGATGGACATCTGTGTACAGGGAGTGGCAGCTTTCGTAGGAGCGTTTTCAATTTTTGAAGTGAAGATTGAATTTTCAACGAAGGTTGATGAAATAATCCCAATGTTACATGTTTCATGATCTTTTTTCACGAAAACCTACATAATTTTAAACAACAATTTTTATAAAAACTTAGGTATATAAAAAATTACCCGAATTTCACCAATATTCGTAGGAAAACGAACATTTCTTTTAGTCAAGAGCCCAAATTGAGGCACTGGTGGAAATACATATACAAAAACATCTGCATAATCGGAGATTTTGACGAAACATTTTCGGGTTTCTTAAAAGTATCAAGTAAATAATAATCTGAGTATCTGCAAACTAAATAGTACAGTTTAATAGAATTATGGTTACATAAATGGTTAAAAAAGTAATGATCCCTTGATATAATTACATAAAATCTAATAAAAATCTTATCTAACTTAAACAACACTTTAATAAAACATTTTAATTTATATAATACGAGTATAATATATAATTCATTTTTATACTTACAGGGTTGTAGCAGCAACATTTTTTGCTCCTAATTTTGCTCGTACAGTGTTCCCTTGCTATGATGAACCGAGCTTCAAAAGCACATTTGAATTGGTTGTACGACATGCACGTAATTATGATGTTCTAGCCAATACAGAGGTACATTCTACAATTGAGTCTTTGTAAGTATTAATTATCACAATAAAATATAATTTCTGTCCGGCATTAAATTACATTTAATTTACAGTGAAAATGATTCAGTGATTAGAACCGAATTTGTAAAAACGCCAAAAATGTCTTCTTACCTCTTAGCGTTTGCTATTACAGATTTTGTGCCAGTAACACAAAACGAATCATTAATAAATGTTTACGTGCAACCGTCTAAGAAAAATTTAGTCAATTTAGCTGTCGACTTTGGTGGAACCTCGTTAGTTAAATTGGAGGAGTATTTAGATCGAAAATATCAAACAAATAAAATGGATTTCATTCTGTTTGATGACTTCTTGTATGGCGCTATGGAAAACTGGGGTCTAATTTCATATCGCAGCTCAAGAATGTACTATGACTGGAACCTTTCCAGTATTAATCAATATTATCAAGTGCTCAAAATTATTACACATGAACTGGCACACCAGTGGTTTGGAAATGAGGTAACATGTTCGTGGTGGTCACATTCATGGTTGAATGAAGGTTTTGCGACATTTTTGGAAGATTATATTGTGGATTTAGTTTATCCGGAGATCCGGAATATGGAAATGTTTTTAATTGATACCATCCAAGAAGCAATGCGAAGGGATATTACTGTTGATATTAAGCCAATGAATAATATTGTTGAAAATACGGACCAGTTGTCGACGATTTATGATTTTATAGCATATAAAAAGGCAGGATCTGTAATACGTATGATTGAAACATTTGTAACACCAAGCATCTTTCAGGAGATCATTCAGGCTTATGTTGCCGCAAAGTAAGTTTTACTACCTCAGTTGAGCTCAGTTTAACCTGTAAGCTCATCTCCCATTTCATACAACTTTTGTTTATATCATAATTTCAGTTCATATGCCGCTGTAACACCATTTAATTTGTATCGCAGTTTTGAAGAAGTATTGCACGATAAAATCGGCGTAATTAATTCTGTAAATATTACGAAATTCATTAAAAGCTGGACTGATAATCCAGGATATCCCATTTTAAGCGTAATTAACCAATTTGGTAATGGTACATTTGTATTCTCCCAACACCGCTTTATAGCAGATGGATCCGTGAAAGAAAGTAATTTTATGATTCCGACGACGTATATTACAAACGGGACAAATTCCACAGAATCTTTGAACATACAATCACCGATTAGTTTAGACATTCTAACGGAAAATACCGCATATGATTGGGTACTGTTCAATGTTGATTCCAACGGTTATTATCGCGTTAATTACGATTTAAATAATTGGCACTTATTAATAAAGGAACTGAGAAACACGGGGAAGCCTGAATTTGTAGAACAAATTAAACCTAAAAATCGTGCTCAATTAATTGATGATGCTTTCAATTTGGCAAAATATAATTACTTAACATATAACGTTTCAATTGATTTAATTGGGTATATTAAAAATGAATCAGATATTATACCAATTAAAGCTGCTTTAAAAAATTTGGAATTTTTTTATAAAATATACCGAGGAAATGACCAAAATGAACCAATAATGGTAAGATCATTTTTGTTTAATTTCACTTTGATGTAGATTTTTCTCTAAATGTCAATGTTCTTCCAGGATTTTATTCATGACCTTATCCGGCCTCTTTTCCTCAAGTTTTATGCAACGCAACCTAATGATACCTTATTGAGATTAACACGAATGGAAGTGTTTAATTTTGCGTGCAAAGTAGGATTGAAAGAATGTGTGGAATATGTTAAAATGCAGATCTCTGCGTTTACCACAAAAGTAATAATTTGCCACTACTTTGTAATGTATGTTAATGAATAATATTTTCTAGAGTATTAATCCTGATATTCGACAAGGCTTTTTCTATGGTTTGGCGCGTGAAAAATCAGCGTATTTGGTTGAGTATATGGGGACATTGTTAGCAACTCCGCAAATACGTTATGATAATTCCGATGAATTAAATGAAGTTATTACTGGTCTAGCATGTATCGATGATGAACTTGTACCAACGTAAGATCTAAAACTAATTGTAAAAAATAACAAAAATACAAAATAATATACTTGTTTTGTTTTCAGTGTATTATCTTTAATAGTGGATACAAATATTTTTGAACTACCTGTAGCCGAGCGCCAACGTATTGTGGAAGTATTTCTTGTCGGCGATGATGATAACATTGAACAAGTATTACATTTTATACGGGACAATTATGCAAAACTAGTTGAATTTAACAAGCCGCAATTATTTACACAAATTTCGAATAATATTGTCTCAGCAAGAACAAAAACATTATTCGACAATATTATAAACAAAATTATCGGTGAATTAACTGAGGCGGAACGCGAAGCACTAAAGGTTGCACAGAGTTCAATTGAAATCAATTTGAAGTGGGCTGACACAAACGTTGCTAATATTATAGACCGAATACAATATTCACCTGACAAGGAGGATGAAGACGAAGATATAACTCAACCTAGTATTGATGAACCAACTGAAGACGATTTCCCTATTTATTATGTGATCATTGGTGTATTAGGAATACTCGTCATAATAACACTAATATTTATAATGAGGAAATGTTGCCGTAAATAGTATTTATCCAGAAATATGTTTAAGAATAAAATATAGTTAGTGATTACACATTCTTAACTAAAAAATTTAAATTTTAAATTTTTTATTGGTTTGAAGTTTTTTATACATTTTCAAAAGCATACAACAAAATTTTTCATATAAAAACAAAAAGCCGATATAGCAAAAAATCAAATAGCAAAACGGCATAATTTATAATTGCATTTTTTTAAAACGGCCTATTTAAAAACTGCATAAGGTAGAAAACAGCATTTTTCAAAACAGCATATTTCAAAAAGGCATAAGGTACGAAACGGCATAAGGTACAAAATTGCATTTTTCAAAACTGCATATTTCTAAACGGCATATAGGTACAAACTGGTATTTTTCAATCCGCCATTTTTAAAACTGCACAAGATAGAATAGAATATTTTAATCGATTATGAATCTAGAATTATATTTTCTTAATTTCTTTATTATGAGCAACAGGTACGGTTATTTACTATTAGAACTCGATGAAATTTGACATGAATGAAATTTTTGAACGATTCTTGGATGAAATTCTAGGATAATTTCTTTTTCGATAAGGATCAAATTTTACATGTTCCTATGGTAGAGTTGAATTTACAAATGATTTTGGATCAAATTTATGAAATGAAATTGATTATGACAAATTTCTTCTGCATGTTTTTCGAAACTTTTGATGATCTTAGTCTCCATAATTGCCGTAGCTGAAAATACAATTGGAAGAAGACAACCAAGAACACGCAATGATTGGTTCGATGATCAATACCATTAACGACGACGAAAATAAACGAAAGCTATATAAAAAACGATTTGCTCGTAATACAAGGAGCATCAAATACCTCTGAGAAAATAATCCCGAATATATGAAGGCCTGCAACGAAAACTGGTTCCAAACGGAAACTTCACAGATTGTTTTACTAACGCTAGAAATTTGACTAAAGACTTTCATCCAAGATCCACAGCCACTAAAACACGAATGGCGAGCTAAGAACGGACGTGGCTGATATTCTCTCAGTATGGCAAACCTACTTTCAAAATCGGCTCAAATGTGAAAATTTCAGTGACAGCTCTCTCTCTGGTAAACATCGCCTACAATTTGCTTGCTAATGTTATACTCGCCTAAAATATCGTCGATGACTCTTAATGTGGTTTTTGCCCCAACCGATCAACCACTTATCAGTGTTTCACGCTAAACTTAATCTTGAAAATATGTTGGAACAACATAACCATTCACCAACTCTACATAGACTTTCAACAAGCATATGAGAGCATCAGTCGCGAAAACCTCTTGTCCGTCCTCATATATATTCTACCTAAATATAGTAGTGGTTATGCTTAGACATCTTAGATATTATTGTTACTTAGTATGATGTGTGAGCAATTCCATAGGTGTGAGTAGGCCGCGTACACGCGGCAGGCATCCCTGAAATTTATAATAATTAGTATAGTCCGTGTGCAATTCCATTCGCAATATTATATGAAAACTATACTATATCTATAAAAATCTTAAGAGAGCGCAACCATTTGTACAGTGTCTTCTGTGCATATTTACTATTGGTTATGCTTATAGACATCTCCCAGATTTTTGATTATTGTGGATTTTTGATTATTTTATTGTTGTTGAGGGATTATCTATACTAGAGTTTATGTTTAGACCATCAAGTTTCTGGGAGAGCAACAAGTTCCAACCAATACTCTCTTGTTAGAGACTGCAAATACTACGTGTCAGCCCTAAATAACTTGTCCGGATTCTTAAGAGATTGTCCTATTATATTAAGGTGGTAACGGATCTGTTGACATTCTTCGTAAAAAGCTTGGTGTTTTCTGAGGTACGAGTGGTCCACCTTGCGGCCCAACTTGAATCGCCTGCCACGATAAGTTTCGGATAATATAGAGTATTCTAAGGATATGATGCTCGTGAAATTTGTTCCAGTTGAACTGTCCACTAAACATTGTTAAATAGTAAATAAAATCAGCACATATATATGAGATCTCAAAATCTACCAACCAAAAAAAGCAGACGTTTAGATACCTTAGAATTTTACGAAATTCGAAAATCCATATTCTTTAACCAAGATATCCTTAACGAACAGAGAGAAATACGTTTCTCACCAATTACAGATCCCGCCCTGTTTTATTCTCACGCTCTTAATAATATGACTAATACGTCGGGCAATTAAATGCACTTCAATAATCCTTGAATTTTGTTACTCAACCCATAACTAATCCCTTACCTGCTATTCCACCCCCCCTTTTTTATTTGTAATTTTTCCGTGTGAACAACAGATGGTTGGAACGATCAATAGTTTAATTTTTATTGCCTATTTTTTGTCCCTCCTTCTTTGATTTTATTTTGCTTATTTCTACTATATATAACTAAATTTTTATTTTTACCAATCAGTAGATACTCCTGATGATGACCTAACAAGTCGAAATTAATCGAGTAATTTTTTAAACATTTTTGAAAAAAAAAAAAAAAAAGTTTTGTGCGAAATAATAAACAAGTGTTTTAATGTGTTTATTAAGTGTCATTAGATATGATAGACTTGACCCGGTTACAGACACCTAAGTAGTCAATAGTTAGTACAGCACAAGCACAAGACGTCACAATAATTTTTGTTCTCTGGATATAAATAATCAGCAATCAAGATCCTAAAAAAATTTAGTTGTTAAATTTCCTGAAATAAAACTTCATTATTATGAGTGATTAACCATTTCCTCCACCCATATAATTGACAACCAGCAATAACTATTTATCCAACTTAGAACAAGCAACCAAAACCTTTACCAATTTACATTCTCCCGTTCAACCTAGAAAATAATTCAATTAAAGAAGTGCCATGAATCCCGAAAATACAAAAACTATCTAAATACAGCAATATTTGTCTGCATTTCAAAAATTCCAACAACCGCTGAAATATCAAATTCATTAGCAAACCCGGTTATAGTCATTGTGATTCCTACCTTGAGTGCTTCCACAAAAAGTCATGAAAATTTGCAAGCTTCCTAAAAGTATTAATTAGAATTAAAATTTAATTTAAACTGGAATCAAACAACACCGCTGTTATGCAACTTTATAAAATTTCCCTCCTCCGATACCTCAATTGTCCCATACAATCATATTCGTTTGATCAATTAAAATAGTTTTATAAACCCATTGACATAAAACGAATTAAATCCTAAATATACAATTAATTATATTAAATTAAATGAAACTCAGTATTATTAACTATTCAATCAGGAAATTATAAAGGAAACCAACTATAAAGGATAGTATTAATATTAAACATCTCAGACGATTCTAGATTCTTAAATTCGCAATTAAACTAAATCAATAATTTGAATAGTAATTGTCATCTAGTTAAAAGAATAGAAAGAGTTATTACTACCAATTACAACCAATTATGGCCACATTGATTGACTTTTAAATTAAAATTTAATTTTTAATGAAAAACTAGTTCAGCTTCAAAGATATTCTGTAATCAGAAATTTCATTAGAACTAAATAAATTAGCTTAATCAGATACTGCAATGAATAATAATATTAATAATGCACACCTGATAAACCTCGATAACTCTAAACTAAAATCCAATAAATATAATGATTAATTACTCAAAAGCTGAATAATTGGATACATGAACAACACTAAAATCAGCCAATCTTTGAAATCAAAATATAGCCGAGTAGAAGGCGAACAAAAACACGGTCGACATCGTCATACAAACCGCATCAAAATTTTCTTCTGTCAAGATCCTCCCCGACCCTACCCATCCATATCTCGTATGCGGCGTGCACATAAACTCTACCCATCCACCCTCAATCCCGATAAACTATACCTTTCACTTCCAAGTCATTCCCCATTCAGAACTTCATCATTCTCCGCTAGGACATCCCTAAAGCGACGATCACCGACAATATACAGAGCAAAATCTGTGTGTATGCACGTAGAGTGGATGACGAACGAAATTACCACTCTTCAAGCGTACACCCCAACCACAATCTATACATTTTATACGACGATCATCAAATCAAAGATACCACCACAGAAGATGGTAAATTTCTAAATGAAAACTACCCTAAAAATAAAAAACAGTTCAGCAAAACCAAAGATAAATAAACAAAGTTCATGCTCAAGCGAATTCATTTCTCCACCGCATCTACAAAATACAATCAAGTAACGCGAAAAAATCTTCAAAAACAAAATTCCATATCATCCGTATGAAAGTTTCTTCTCAAGTTTACGTTTTACGTACTAACATACAAAGTCTATACATTGCGAGACGGCCGTATACACACACATAGGCCCTGGTTTATCAATTATTATAAATTCATGGCTGCGCGATCATCACACATACGAGTACACACATTAAAAAACCTTTCCACAATAAAAACAATATACGAGTAAATATGTACAATACAAAAACAAAAGGTAGATCATTCGATCCATAGAATTATAAACTATAGAATGAATGTAAAGATTTTCAAATATAATATTTGCTATTTCATGTGTCACAAGCCAGAGCAGGATGGTTATGTAAAAAATGCATATGGCGTTTTCATATCTCAAAATAAAAACCAGTTATGGTTTTTGTTTAAAATTACGCGTTTAATTTTGTGCTCTTAAAAAATTTTGAAAATATTAATTAAAATAATCAAAAAAATAATTAAAATATTATAAAATAATTAGTGGATAGTGTGTAGTGCATCATTTGATAATAAAAATTAGAATCTTAATAAAATGAAGTGTTTTGTAAAAAACTACAAAAATACGCCTAATAAATTTCAATAAGGAATTTCGTGCCATCAGTAAGTGTTTATATAAAATAAAATGTAAATTAGGTTAAGAAAAAAGTGATTTGTGGTAAAATTATCCTTAATTTAAGTTATAAATAAGCAAAAATAAGAAACTAATTTTGTTCGTTGGCGTTGGTTTTTATAATTTTGTAAACAAATGTTTTTACCAGTGCCGCATTTTTCGTATTACTATGGTTCGAAAAGATGGTGTTGATTGTTTCATGTGCTATGTGATTTTCTTTTCATAATTTATTTTTATTTTGTAATATGTATTGTAAATACAATTTTTTACAGAAATTATAATGTAAACATTTGTTTTTAGTTTACCAAAATATGGAGAGTTGAAACAGCAATGGTTGAAGCCTCATCAGATGATATTTCAATTGGTCAAGAAATTTCTAAAGTAGACGAATCTAATATGTATGACGAAGATTTTTTTGGATACCCAATTATACTAAATGAATTTTCAATTAATGGGAGGATTTATAATCCGATATTTATTTAGAAAATTGAATTGTGAGGACTGTTGCAAATTAATACAATAATGTAATTCTTATAAATCGCTAATCAATTTACAAAATAGGGGTGGTCTTTTAACTCCTTCGCCGTCAGTATAAAAATTTGTAAATATTCCGAAGCAGTATTAAACCGGGAATTGGCTATTGCGGACTACAAAAACATAACGCAACTACAATCTAGTTCTAAATTGTTTAAACAAATTTATTGTAACGTTCTTCACAACCTAATAAGTGTTAAATATTTTCAATGATGAAGATCAATATAGTCATTCTCAAGAACACGTTAATTTGTTAGAGCATTCTATCATAGAAAAATATTATGACATTCGGTTGAATTATTTTTGTAACCAAAGGTCATATAAATTAACAAAATGAAACAAGGTTGTTTCTTTATTACATTTTAAAGGAATGTGAAATAAATAAGCGTAGTGGATTTATAATTAGTAATTTTTATATACATAATAGTATATTTAAATAAAAATAATTAATTTACTTTTATTAGAGAAATAAAAATTTATTTAAATTTAAATAATTTTTTAATTTTAACTTCCTAACTTCATTCCATTCGGTCGAAAAAAAATTCTAAATACGACCCTGTTAATTTATGTGCTTTCTCTTTTACCCTCCGAATTTGACTCACTTGACAGCTCATTACATTCATTCTATATACTCTATTTCTATGATTCGATCACCAAACCATGCTTACTCCACCTAGCAAAAATATAATGTACGAGTAAATATTAATATAAAACAATTGAGAAAAACACGAAAAATAATCTTCGTACAACAACAAAAAATGTTAGCTTGTTGCGTAGAGAATACTCGATAACCCACTACATGAGAATTCTAGAACTCTACAACTTTAAGAGTTATAAAATACATACGAGTAATATGTACAAAACAAAAGGTTGGATCACCAAACACGCTTACACTCAAAACCAACAACAATTAAACGCCATGAACAAAGTCTGAAACGCAGATACAAGAAACTACAGAAGATTGTGTTGGGTACACTAACAATGCTATGTAATTTTGTTGTGCTTCTGCTCATTTTGTCATTTTGCACCACTACTTATTTAACTAGTTAGCGAGTTAGTGCATAAACTTCTATATGTCGTGGCTGTCAATTTTTTGGTTTTCAAAGATATTTTGTTTTTTGTTTTAATAGTTTGTTTATTTTAATAATAGTAATCAAATAATTTTTAGTTCTTTTAAGAAGCAAAATATTTAACAGTTATTACATATTTTGCTTCTTAATTTGTTAGATAAAAGAAATTTTTTTTTTATGTTTTTTCGTTCATCGTTTTCATCATTACAAACATCGAGGATTAAATATCTAAGAGAATCAAGTAGTGCAAGTTTTATAAGCCCATTTCTCCGAGGTTAATTTATTTTATAGTTTTGATATATTTATATACACAAACTTAAGTGTTTTAACCATATATACGTATCTTATAAACATATCGGCATAGTTATTTTATAGTTCTGTGTTCTTGTTAGGCTTATACAGATTGCCAATAGTAATATTGATGATTAACCTCGGAATGTCTACATGAGTTCTCTTATGTATATTTTGCTTTATGGCACAAACCAATGATATTCGTGTGTGAACATATTGAATTTTATTTGGAAACAATACAATGTATACATATAGTCATGTATACATATATCGCAATGTATACATATATCGCAAATTATTGTTCAAGTAACCTTCTACATATCGAAAGAAGAATAATTTGTAAATATCAATTTATGGCACTCGTAAGTTTCCAAACCAATGTCCTTCTATGGAAATTTTCGTAGAAAGAGAAAGTAAATGGTAATGGTATAAATACGTCAGATGAAGAAACAACAAATTTTGTAATGCATTGAACAAAACACCATAACACAGAATAGATACAGAATCGACATAACTCCACTTTTGTATGAATTTCTTTCGACTCGAATTTTTGACCTTCTACAACAAAATAGGAGTGGTAAAATATTTTGACAGTAGATAACAGATAGCGCTAGTAGCTTTCAGAATATTAAAATCGATTACAAAATCTTCGCAGTGAACGACTAAAATTTCCTCTCAATTGGCTCTCAATTTCAAATGTCACTTTGACTTTGGTTGCAACAACCGCATTGCTGTTATTAGTAAAATTAAAATATTTCTTTGATTTAAATCAAATAAAACTGTGAGTGGTACGCAATTAATATTTATTAACGATACAACACAGGATTCATTAGCACGCAGTGCTCAAATTAAAGTATATAGATCAGAGATCAGATCGAGCTGGCAGCCGAAGTATTTTTAATTTCTAGCGATACACTGTTTGGAATTTTATGTAATGGTTGTACAGGCACGTACAGGTGGTCACGATTTATGTAAAATGTTCGCATTTGTATTAATTAATATGATCTTGAATGTACTAGTGGCCAAAAAGTAGTAAGACTTTTTAATTTAAATTTCGCGCGGAAAACCATTCGTCGAAATTGTTTTTTTTCTATGTTGGTATGACTGTCAGTGACATCTGTGCCAAATGTCACATCAAAATAATCATTAGTGTTTAGTATACGCTTGTCTTTCTGAAGTACAAAAAGTGCATTCGGCGATTTTTACAATGAGTGAAATTATTCAACAAAGAAGTTCCATTAAGTGCCGAAGCGTTCAGAATATTGAAGGCCTTTGGTGATAATTGTATGTCGCGCGCAAGGGTTTTCGATTGATAAAAATTGTTCAAAGAGGGTCGAGAACGTGTTGACGATGAACCACGTCTAGGACGACCATCAACATCAACTGATGATCAACACGCTAATAAAATCAAGGAATTGGTGCTCGAGAATCGACGATTAACAGTCAAGGAGCTTACTGGCATCGTTGAAATATCGGAAGGATTAGTGAAAACCATTTTGAAAGATCATTCGTTCCAAAATCACTAAATTTTTGGAAAAACAGCGTCGCGTTTCACGTCTGTGAAACAATGCTTTCCGAGTACCAGGATGTTATGAAACGTATTATAACTGGCGATGAGTCTTGGATCTATGCTTACGATCCGGAAACAGACGATCAATCGGCCGAACATCGTGCCAAAGGAGAGTCGAGAGTTCGGAGTGTGGTGCACTCCGAATTCCTTCCGACCGGCCAAACTGTCAACAAGAAATACTATTTGAGTGTTATGCGTCGTTTGCGCGAAGCTATTCGTAAAAAGAGGCCGGAATTATGGGTCGACAACTCTTGGTTTTTGCACCACGATAATGCACCTTCTCATATACTGCATTGGTTTTACGTGATTTTTTCGCCAAAAATTCCACCCATATCGTCCCGCAACCACCGTATTCGCCCGATTTAGCTCCGTGTGACTTCTGGCTGTTCAGCAAACTCAAACGACCGCTCCGGGGAAACCGTTTTGAATCAATTGAAGACATTAAACGTGAATCGCTACGCGCATTGGAGGCTATTCCGGAAATTAACTTTAACAACTGTTTCGAGGATTGGAAAGAACGTTGGCACAAGCGTATTGAGGTCGGGGGGGATTACTTTGAGGGGAACGAAATAGATTTGGAGAAATAAATAAAGAATTTTAAAATTATGTCAGAGTCTTACTATTTTTTGCCCACAGTATTATACTGTAATTTTATCCACTTTATATAGAAACGAGGTTATTTGTCCCATTTAATACGTAGCCTCGAAAAATCTAATGATAAATTGTGTCAGATACTAGAAACAACACCAGACAATCTGTGCTGTAAGTTCATATATTGGAGCTGAATTATTATTGAAACAAAATCGTTGATGTTCTTCCAGGAACGCATGTTTATGAATTACATCCTGAGTTTCAACTAAACAAAGTCGAATTTCTGTGTTTGTACCACCAGTTGATGTTCGCTCTATCGATAAAAATACTGTTACCTGCTTTAAATATTTAAGATGTTATAATTTGAAGACTGGGTTCAGAGAAGTTTTTGGCTATAAGACAAATTCTTCATTTCAGTATGGCACATTGTGAAATGATCGAAATTATACTAAAACCTGGAACACCATGAATTTTGGATTACTAACACCTACTCGTCCGTTAACGCTGTTTCCCCGATTTATGTTATCCGAGGGAACTCTGAATCAAATGTTTGCCCGATAAAATATTATGTAAGCCCTGATTTTATATCTTAATGAATGTGTTATCTAATAATTTTTATATTTTAGTTAAAGAGTCTAATAAGGCCAAGCCGTGAATTGGCTTATTGATATGAAGCCAAGCCACATGATATATAGCCAAGCTTATTAAACTTGTTTTCCAAATAGCCTTCAATTTAGCACCATGCATGAAATTAAATTACAAATTATTCGGCCGATCATCGTATTATATATCTTATTTTCTACTCACCAATTTTATATTTTTATTTACCAAATTTGATTCAATAGCTTTCGTCAATGGGTGCCAAATGGAAAATTGTGTCGCATGAAGTAAAATTAAAAAAGACATTTGTAAATATTTTTCTGTTTGTTAATTTTTTAATTCAATATGTATTTCGTTAAAAACAATTTTATACAATAATAAATTTTATATAATAATAAATTTACAGATATTTTTACTACTTAACTCATTTTATTTTTACTACATAAAAATATATAAAAATCCTGTAATAAATCTTATTAAAAAACAAGAAAACTTATGATGGAGTTTCGATTTACCCAAAATAAATTGTTTTTCGATGTACTTACTTGATAATACAAATTTCAACTTCTTTCACTCACTGTTTGACAATTTCAACATCTTTCACTCACTGTTTGATAAATGATGACACAGACAATTTGACAGATATTCGAAGAGAGAGAATTTATTTTTACACTTATAAAAACTTTTAATGGTTACAAAATGATTTTTTTTTTTTCAAATTTAGAGCCATCTATTTGCGTACGTGGGAACTATTTTAGGAGTATGTCAAAAAAAGAATGGTTTCTAACTGTCGTTTCTGTATCTATTCTGTGACCATAAGTCGTACTTATTCATTAAAAATCAATATTTCTCAAGGCCTTTACTATACAATGGCCCAACTACACACCGATCATTTTGCCTGAAACAGTGGCATTAATCGACAAATGTATCGTTAAATGTAAGAAATATAAATAATTGTTTTGGCTGTCGGGTGATTGTATAGTGTAGGCCTTGTGAAATTTAGACCTTTTAAAAGCGAGGACAACACATGTGAAATGTATGAACGACTATATAGTATATCGTTCAATGTATTACAGAATCGGTGGTGGTTAGATGGAGATATCACGCGATCAAATCTTTGTTTGTATATTTTCTTCTCAATCTGTTCTGAGGCCGAAGTACTCCCAACTCTATCGCGATTCACTTTTCAGTTCATTACTGAATACTGATAGTAAATTTGGGTCGGGGAGTGAAATCGAAAATTATTGCTCGAGTGAAGAAATTATCAGCCGAGGACGAAGAGTGGTGATATTATTATAATGCTATCGGATTTTCATTAAATTTCTTCATTGAATTTTCTTTTCGATTTTAACAAATAAAGACTACTTTTGATCTAAGTAGTAGACAATATAGTATATTGTAAAACTAGTGATAAAAGTTTCTGCGTTCGCCTGAGTATTGCAAAAAAGAGCTTCACACATGTTATACAGGTTATTTTTTCTAAGTTAATCTTGTAACTAGTCTGCTGTATGAAACTTGCTCATGAAAAGTAAAATAAAAACACAAAAGTTCATTTCTATAAAATTAGATTTTTATTTAAATTTTTGAAATCTAGAGCAATCGAAAAAAATTTCAATCAATCATCAATAAATCGTTGAAAAATATGGTTACATAAATCGTTGAACAATTGGACCTCAACGGTAAAATTATCAAGGTGATTCTTGATTTCAACACAAAAGTAGAAATAGTAATTTTATTTAATAATGTTGCAGGCATAGCCCTGCAACTAAAAATTTTGTTGAGACAAGTGACAATCACACAAACACAACAATTGAGCATTAACAATAAGAACCGCATTCATACCAAGTTACAATGAAAAATATAAAATAATATAATAATAACGTAAAAATAATATATTTATTTTAAGTTTTTATCGTTTTCATTTGTGTTGAAGATATGTTTCCGAGCTGACCTCGACTTGAATAAATATTCCATCTTCGAAATTCATTCCAATTAATCCCAAAATCAGATTAATTATTTTATGAATCATTTTTAAGGCTGAACTCAGGTTTAGGTTGTCCGTATCGTATATCCATTACTTTTAATTTATTTGAATTCATCATTATGAAGCATTATTTCTGAGAAAAACAAAGTGCTTTTCCGCAGGATTTCAATACTTTTTTCTGATATGTTTTATTGCTTTACTAACTGTTGACTACTTAGGTTTCTGTAACTGGGTCAAGTCTATCATATCTAATAACCTTTCCTATCCCTCCATCTTGTTATATGTAAAAGGGGTTAACGGTAGCTCCGGCGTAGCCGGGATCCCTGTCTGGTCTTGGTCGTACATTCTAATCAATCAATCAATCAATCAATCAATCAATTTTTTTCTGATATGTTTTAGGTAGAGGTATTTGTCTTTACAATTAAACTATTATGATGTCTCCAAAATATAACTGCAATATCTGGAATTATTACTTTTTTGTTCTAATTATGATTTTATGTCTAAACGGTGGTGTGTCTTGTAATTTAAAAGCAACAATCTGAAGTATGGTAAAGCACCGTCGGATTACCTACGAGTCTAATTTGCATTCCAAGAAAGGTTGAAAAAGTTAACGTGATCATCATAATCATCATAATATCATCACAATAAGTGTGTCAGAGTAGGTTTTAAGTGAACTCCAATACAATAATAATATGTTTATTACTTAAATTTTATTGTTGCTGATAAATGTGATCGGAAAGAGTAATTTAACTCGTAATTTAACAACAACAAAAACAAAAATGAAAATTTAATTCGCTGTTTAGTTTTAAATGGTAATAAAATATATTTGACAACAATAATCGTCTTTCACTTCATTTCACTACAAATTGACATTCAGTATTCTATTCAGTTTTGAATCCAAGTAAATTGAAGGTATCTGACCAGCGATCAGTTAGTTTTGACTGTTCGAGTATGTAGCACAAAACCCAGAAACAATAATATCAATTTCATTTAAAAAGTAAAAATTTATGGTAATTATTATTCGAGTAAACAATAATTGTACGTACAGAGGTATGGAGTACTCGTACAAAGAAAAATTAAATTGTGTCACACAACAAAATACAACAAGAAATTGTAATCTTTTAATATATACTTCCTTAAGTTTCTTGTTTGTTTTTTTCATTATTACCTGATTTAATTCAAATTTATAGTTGAAGGCTAATGTCTCACTTTCAATTTATTGACATTGAAAAGCAAAAGCAATTTTACAATTTACCTTCCATTACTCGTATGATACTACTTTTTAACATCTTTCACAAATTTGTTTATGTGATTTATGAATCATTTTACAAATTTATAATCGATCTGAATTGTTAATTTGTTAATCACAACTGTATATGTATAGTAGTATATATTATTTTATCGTATTTGTGATTATGTTATTCTTTACTTTCTTTTTATTAAATTTGTGCATATCTTTGATTAGCATTCCAACATTTTTATTTACAAACTGAATATAATCGTTGTCATGTCAACACGTTGGGTATGCCATAGTTAGTGGTTTTCTATTTCATTTAACGTAAACAATTAAAGAATTGATGATAATGGTTTTGATCAACGAGGGTAAGTATAAATTTAATTAATTATTTATAAATTTTGTTAGCACTTTTTTAAAATTAAATGGACACTTATGTACTTTCTTCAAGAAAACCAAATATTGTAACTGTGTAAAGGGCCACTTATGGTACCGACATCTGCAACTATGTTAAATAGCTACATACGTCAGAATTTCACTTTCATAGTGCTAATGAAAGTGAGATAAGAGTGAAATTGAATGAAAGTGATGCGAAACTGCGAGTTAAATATGCAGCGATACTTGCTTACAAAATTAATTCAGACCACAAACAACTTAAATTGTTTGGTAAGCTGGATTCGTTATCTACTAAGAAAAACGAAAAAAGAGAAGTAACTGCAACTATTTAAATTTTGGCAAAAATATTCGTTACTTTTCTGTTTCCCTTAATCCCTTAGTTTAATATATTTATTCCTCCAAAAATATAAATAAGTTGGACTTTCGCAAATATCAAAAACCAACAAAGCAATCTGTACGATTTTTGTAAAAGTGCAAAGTTATTGTTTACTCCCTTATTCTCGCCAACGTTGGTGCGAATTTGATAAATTTAAATATAAAAACCCACGCCATATTTTCCTGTTGTCATTGGTTGAAAGTCGTGTCGGTAGGTTGGAAGTATCAAAGAATAATCAGGAGTAACAAAAATATTTTCAATTCTGAATCAATGTGGTGAGGCGAACCTAATTCTAACATCATTTTTATTTTAAGGAGACACATATACTCACAATCAAAGAAAAAGCCTAAACTTTAAATTATTTTACGCTTATTTAATTCAAACAGCGTGTCCACGCTCTCCAAAATCTATTCATTTCTAGAAACAAATAAACAAATAAAATGTACTTCGACAAAATGTTGGTATAAAACAATAGTTTAAATTATTTAAAAATGACCCATACTATTGATTAGATCGTCATCGATGTAAGTATCGAAAAAGTACAGAGTAATATACAAATGGCGAGGAAAACGTGCTAACGGAAATGTTTAATGTTTACGTTCCACTTTTTTAACGTTAAACATTTTTTGAAAAAAGAAAAAAATATTTCTTTTCACTTCTTAAAAACTTTCTTATATAAAATATAAATATTGTTCATAATAAATATATTAATTCAGTTATAATAATGTCTTAGATCGGAATCGGTTGTGCTTAACTGTAATAGTTGATGTCTTGTGATAATTTATAAACAGACTCTTAAATAATATTAGAAACTTTGAAATGATATTTAAAATAAGTGTATTTATTTTTATTAGCCTAAATATAAGTGATAGTTACAAAATTTCTAAACGATTCTCGAGCGATATTGATAGCGCAGATTATTCAAATCGTCTACCAAATTCAACAATACCGTATCATTATGATTTAAATTTGGAAGTGACACTAGAACCTCATTTTACTTACAATGGCAATGTGACAATTGATATAATACAGCTGGAACGTACACAAAAAATTATTCTACATTCAAACAGTTTACGAATATTTAAGGAATACTCCTACCTGCTGGATAAAAAATATAACCGTGTTTATTTTTTTAATATTACCCAAAATCTAAATAATGATTTTTTAATATTAAATTTTAATAATATGGTGAACGATGGCATATATCAGTTGTACCTCAGATTCGAAGGTGTGCTTAATACGAAACCGACCGGTTTATATCGTACAGAATATAAAACGGTGACAAATCAATCGCGTTGGATCGCGACTACACAATTTGAACCAGCTAATGCACGTGAAATGTTTCCATGTTTTGATGAGCCAGAATTTAAGGCAACTTTCCAATTGCGAATTATTCATCCAAAAGGCCGTCACGCAATTTCAAATTCAGATGTATCAAATATTCTGAAATTTGGCAATAAAACAATGACATCTTTTAAACGTACATTAATTATGTCAACGTATTTGTTAGCGGTGGCTGTAACCGATTATGATTATGTAGAATCAACCATAGATGGAAAAACCTTCCGGCTTTATGTTGAACCCAAAAATTTAAATCAGACAATTTACCCGCAGAATGTAACATTAAAAGCAATGCAATATTTAGAAAATCGGTTAACATCTAAGTACGCTCTAAATAAATTAGATCAAATTGTCGTACCGTCGTTTAGTGGTGGAATGGAGAATTGGGGCTTAGTTGTTTACGGAAACTCAGTTTTATATAATCCAAACCGATCGACCGATTCGGCACAAGAACGGATTTTGAATCTAGTATGTCATGAATTAGCGCACCAATGGTTTGGAAACTTGGTAACACTAAGATGGTGGTCATACACTTGGCTGAATGAAGGATTTGCTACATACTACGGCCATGAATGTGCTCATACTATCGAGCCAAAACGTAATATCTTGGCAAAACATGTAATGCTAGATATTCAACGTGTAATGGTACACGATTCTATATCATTATATTCCAAAGGTTTAAATGATTTTGTTGAATTAAAATCAGATTTTTTCAACAAGTTTGATGAATTTTCGTACACGAAAGGATCAGCAATTATACGACAAATGGCTTCTGTGTTTGATAATTTCGATTATAGAATATCAAAATACTTACGATTAAATGCATACAGTACCGTGGTTCCTAAAAATTTATTTGAATTTTTTGAAAGTTCAGAATATTTACCACCCACCGTATCTGCTAAAACTGTATTAAGTTCATGGACTAATCAACCTGGTTTACCCCTAATTACTATGAATATTGATTATGATAGTGGGATTGCGGCAATAACACAGGTATTTATATATTAAAAATTCAGATAACCTAAATTGTAATTAAAATGTTTAAAAATTTTGTTTAATATTTTCAGAAACGGTTTATAATATCTACCAGAAAAGAAACATTCCTTGAGAAATGGTGGATTCCTTTAACCATGTCGACCGAAAACTATTTAGCATTTGATGATTTACGACCGGTCGACTGGATCCATGGCCAAGATGATACTATTATTATAAAATTAAACGATACATTGGGTTGGACAATATTAAATAATCAGCAAATGGTGTATTGTCGGGTCAATTACGATTTAACAAATTGGCAGCGACTTATAAATTATTTAAATGGAACAAATTTTAATAAAATACATTACATTAATCGTGGCCAATTAATACATGATTCATTGAATTTAGCACGAGCTGGTGAGTTGTCTTATGAGGTAGCATTAAATTTAACGACATATTTGAGACAAGAGAATAATGGTGTCGTGTGGTCGGGAGTATTCCCAAATTTTGAATTTTTAAATATCATGTTAAGTGCTACTAAACTGAAGGAACCGTTAAATGTACGTAATCTATGTTTAAAATGTGATCAGCTTAACAAATAACTTTTTGTATTTTTGCAGAACTACTATATTCTACTAATTCGTGCCGCAAACAACAATCAAAAATTGCGTCGTATCGAAAATAATAAAAAATTAAACCGAAACTACGTAGAAGAATTTAATAAGAAATATTTAAAATTAAAAAAGAAAGAGAATTTTAAAGGTAAGCAAAGACAACTTGTGAAAACCTATTCGATATTATCGGACAATGTGTACTCGGAAAATGATTATAATAAAATAAAAGTGATATTGACAAATAAAACGGAATCTATGGACGACATAGAAGTTGATTTGAGCCGGGCGACACTGGAGAAAATTAATTTTAATATTGAATATTTAAAGTTTTGGATTGATAATTACTATAAAGATGTAGAATTATGGTTTAACAAGTATTATCCTCAATTACTTAATTAAGTTATATAAATTATTTGAAATAAAACGTAACTTACTCGCTGTGTGAGTGTACATTTGTGAAAAAATGTAAACTGAGGAAAATTTTAATTCCAGTAATCGTAAATTACCCAAAGTTCTAAGAAAAAATGAATACGGATAAGTGCGAGTTTGGCTTACACACCAAGGGTTCATACTATACTCTTACGCCAAATCTTATGTTCTATGTGAATTTCAAACGGTGAATATGCACTTACTATTAGCTGATATGTATATTCGTCGGTTTCATTTTTTGTCTGATGCGAATTCATACTAGTGTTGGATAAAATGAGGAAGACAGAAATCTTCGAAAGACATAGTACGTCCATATATAAAGATTGAGGATTTAAGCCAGATAAAATACACCTACCTTCCATCGTTCATTGCCCAACTGGCTCTATACTATCTGGTCTTCAATTAGCATTTGTTCTCCTTTGAACATCACAATCCACAACCATTTACAATACGGAGATCAAGCTCAATGATTAGACTGATCAGATCATTTAACATCGCCAACATAAATTCTATTTAAACATATTGAATAACAGCTAAAAAATTAATCTGAAAAACTATTTAAATTTGTTTTCAATAACCATACTCATATGTATGTATACAGATTTATATACTATTAAGCAATATTTATTTATACATTCTATAGGTACAACATATAAAGAAGCAGCATCAATATCGTTCAAATTCAATAACTTATTTATTTCACGCCGATTAAGTGTTTATAAACGCTTCCGCACTAACTGTGTACAGATATATCTTTTTCGAAGATGTCCATAAAGTGACATCTTAAAATAAACATTTGTCACATAATTGTATACCAAGTTCTATAGTGAAGTTACAGAACCCCATTAGTCGATGTTATTCTCGTTTGTTAAAGCAACATCTGTAAAATTTGTTGGGAATTGTTCAGTAATGTTATGGGAAATCACGATGAAAGTTATAGCGTGGAACAACGTCAAATTTTATTTTCAAAATCAGTACTTTTTCATGCGCCGCTACCGTTCTGCCACGTCGACTATTCAACGTTTGGTGACCAAATTCGAGTCAACCCCTTCATTAAATAATCAGCCAACACCAGTACATCACCGAAACACAAAGTCTGCTGAAAACATCGCAGCTGTGCGTGAGTGTGTACGGGAAAACCCGAGGCAATCAATTTCTCGTCGTTCTTGGTCTTTCTGCGACTTCAATTGGTCGAATTTTGCGACGGGCTTTCGGTCTGCACCCGTATAAAATCCCCCAGTAACTTAAGATAAACGAGTACTGTGTGTTTTTTGATTGGGCTCTGGGCAGTTGTCAGTTGGCTCAAATTTCACCAAAAAAATCATGTTTAGCAACGAGGCTCATTTTTGGATGAATAGATATGTGAACAAGCAAAATTGTCGGATTATACCAATCAACACGAGATAAAACAGCTCCAAAAATATCACGAGAAAGTCACTGTTTGGTGCGGATTTTGGTCTGGCGGAATCCTTCGGCCCTTCTTAACAAAGGAAACTGGCATGGCTATAACTGTTAACTGCGAGCGCTACAGTCGATGATAAGCGACTTCTCGTGATTTAAATTGGATGATCTGGATACCGACGACATATGGTTCCAACAGGACGGTGGCGTGTGGACATTCTGCACGACTGGTCACCGAAATCCTTTGAAGCTTTCCTAAAATACAGGCTCATGCAAATAAACCGCAAACAATTGATGCCGTGAAGTCATCAATAATTAAAATTTCCGGACCTCCTGAAGACGTGCAAACATTTGAACGATGTTATATACGATACTTAATGCCATAAAATATTCTTAAAATAAAAAAATGAGCTCAAAGCAATAATGAAATTAGAACTACCCGATCCAAGGTTCAGTGAAGGTGGAAATGATGGTCGGACGTAATTTCCTAACTTCGTAGCTCAAAATACATTATTTGGATATATTCTAGCTGATAGTGGTAACCGAAGATGTGAGTTGCGAAATTTGAATGTAACTCTTGCTGAAAATATAGATTCACAGCTCAAGAAATGTTGGGAAGTCGAGGAAATTAAGGGAGATAGCATATGTTCGGACGAAGAAACCCAAATTGAACGCCATTTTCAAGATGCATTCAAAAGAAACGATGATGGGCGCATTCAATATCAAATTACCAATGAAGACACGGACAGGGATGATGAGGGATTCATTAAATTGTGCTATTAAGCGGCGTAATTATATTGAAAGAAGATTTGTGTCTAACAATTAACTAAAAGATGAATATACCAAATTTCTACAGGAGTAAGAGCAATTATGGGCATATGCATAAAATTAAGCCCAGTTTGGAGAATTAGTATGATTTTTATTTGCCTCATCACGCAGTGCTAAAGTGACGCAACACCACTACGAAGGTTATTGTTGTCTTCGATGGATCATGTACTAACTCGAGTGGAATTTCATTAAACAACATATTGATGGTAAGGCCTACCATTCAACCAACACTGTAGGAGATATGATATACCAGAGAAGGAACCGACAATTAGAAAAATAATTACAAAGGATTTTTATATGGATGATCGCCTAGCTGGGGCGGAAACTATTCGTTAATTGCTACATATCAAAACTCGTGTTCATGTCGTATTGTTATCGGCTGAAGAGGTAAAAATTGGTTCATCAGATTAAATAATTAAAATTTTAGGAATACAATGGAATCCAGTTTCTGAATGTTTTGGGTTTAAGGTGCGTAGAGAGAGAGAGAGCCAGTTCAAGAAGTCACCAAATGGATAATGCGGGATAATGGATAATTCAATTATTATTAGTAAAATTCTGTTACAAAAACTATGGCTATCAGATATATCATATATACCACCATATATACTATATGGAAGAATTTTAGAGATGAACTGAGGTTATTTGAAAAATTAAAAATTTCACGTTGGGTTCCTCATGAAGGAGTTTTGGAATTTCATGGCTTTGTGGACGCCAGTGAACAAGCTTACACAGAAGTTGTTTACCTAAAATCAACCACCAATGAGCTAGTGAAGTAAAATTGCTAACATGTAAAACCAAAGTAGCACCTATTAAGCAAGTCTCGCTACCGGGATTGGAATTATGTGCAGCACAACTACTAGCGAAATTAGTAATTAAGGTCTCAACATCCAAGGGCTAACATATTATTTATTTGCATGGACAGATTCGACAATAGTTTTAGCATGGTTAAGCAGCCACTCATGTAAATGGAAAGGTTTTGTTGGTAACAGAACTTGGGAAATTTTATCAGTTGTACCACGCACGAGAAAGATGGAACCATGTTGCATCATTTGAAAATCCCGCAGATTTGGCAACCCGTGGCATCTCACCGTGAAAATTCTTCGACAAAACCTTGTGGTGGAATGGACCAAGATGGTTACACTTGCCTGAATTAGATTGGCCAGCACAACTGAACCCAACAGCGTCAACTAAAAAAGTTCAAAGAAAAACTATGCAACTTTATCAACTATACTAACTAGAGCTATACTAAATCAGGGTGGTAGGATATATACGACGATTCATAAACAACATAACGAAGCGAAACGAACAAATACTTTACTCCTTTCTAACATCGATGGAACTACAAACATCAGAGCAGCATACCGGTGTGCAATTTTAATCAATTATCAAAAGAGTAGCTACACAAAAAATCATTTTTCTAAAGTGTATTTACACAATTTAATCAAAAGTATAGCTATACACAGAAGAAAACGTAGCAGGGTTGAATTTTTTTATTTAATTAAAAAAAAATCCATTTATAGGTATTTTAAATTTAAAAAAGATGAAGATAAACAAAAATATATAAACCATACTAAAGATATTTAAATATATTTTGATAAATAATGTAAAGTTAAGTTAAATTATATGTCTATGCCGTTAAAAGTTTTTATATTAACCCGTAGTTGTTAATAGGTAGGTGAATATTGTAATTTGTGAATCCCATTGGACTGTGTGTACTCTTATAGATAAATATTGTTAAACACCCATTTAACGTGACACTAGGAGAATCTTTCACCGATCTTAAAAAACCGCTCTATCTACTTTTAAAATAAAACTGTAGAGGTCGTTTAAAGGTCGTAATAAAGTAATTCTAGAGATGTCTATTCATTCTATAATATGGTGGTTATTCATGATAACCACCATATTAATGCGACCCTCGGGGAATTTCTCACCGATTTTTAGAATACCGCTCCACTATAGATATTTAATATGAAAGTTTAGGGATAGATTGTAGGCTTGTTACAGGCTGGCTACTGCCAACCTGCAGATATCACTAAGCACCTGCAGAGACCTCCACGGTGATTTTTGCCGGCTACGTTTGTTACGACATAAATAAAAGAGAGAAAGATAACCTAACAAGAATGAATTATTTAATCCAAAACGCGGCTAGCGACGCATCCAGTATATTACTTTTTGGAACTAACATTACGATCGTGAAGTACAACAACTGCAAAACAACATAAAGTAAACAAACTCTCTTTCTCTCATTTTCTTTAGTTTATATATATGAATAATAATTATGTGACATGGTATTGTTGTTGTTTCAATTTACTCATACATTTTTATGTAAGACTTGAAGGACAAAGTTATGAAATAGGAAGGAATGAACAATTTTTTATTTTTTTAAATTTTTTTAATAGACCAACAGTAAAATTATGAGAAATTATGTTATTGTTTTGTTATGTAGAGAAGGGAATTGAAGGAAGACGAACAAATATGTATAAAAAAAATATTTTTGGTGTTTAGATCAATGAATGTAATTTTTTATTTTTTCCTATGAATGTATGTGATATAATAAACTTTTATTTAGGACGTACACACATTCAAATATTTTTTCTTTTGAAAATGACGTAAAAGTAGAATACATAATGTGTTGTTGTTTCCACAAAATTATTTTTCCTCTCGCCCTTTAAATATTATGAACAGAAAAACGAAATTTTAAATTCCTATTATGTTCTTTATTATTTTACATTGATCGTGTACTTCAAAATATTCTAATGATAATAAATAGCTGATTCTTAATACGACAAACAAATTATAATATGTAATATACATTAATAATATTAAAAATGCAGGTAGCCCTTTTTAACGATTTAAATATGAACTGGAATACGTCCAAACTAAATAAATCTTCTTAGCGGTTGAACGATTGAATTATGTAACGAAAGTTTAATATCTGTAAATTTCGCCCTTAAATTATTGCTCATTACGAGTACTTTGTCGAATGAATGATTTCAACTTGGTGGGTTTAGGTGCAATTACTTCACTTATTCAAGCGATGTTCTGAAATATGGAAATTGTGTACTAATTTTAATTCGAATTGAAAAATCTAATCAGATTGGCAGGATATAGAACCGTTGATTTTTTGTTTTAAGTTGCGGAATAAATTCAAACCAAATTGAACTGGTCATTTCATAACCAAATTTAGTAAATGAATATATTTGGATTATTTAACGATTGTTGTTTAACTTTCTAGAATATCGTCAAACAATTAAATGTAAGGTAATTCGAGGATTTTTTTTAAATTCGAGCAATTAACAGAAGCTTGGGATGAAAATGAGATTTTATTATTTTACAGTAAAATTCCATAATACGGGTTACTTAGTCTCATATTGCTAACCTTTATACTATGTAAAGCAAACTTTTGTTGAAATTTTTTGTAAACATTACGCATGAACCCCTGCGTCTGTGTTGCTAATCTTATTGATACAAAGTGCATTGATGTCAGAAAACCTTGTACAAAAATGGAGAGGTGAAAATGTTGTGGCCAACACCAGACTATGTTTGGTACTTGTCTGTTAATTCACTCCAATTATTTTTACATATTTATTTTTTACAGAAATGAATGCAAAATCATTTGTTGTAACATTCTGGTCTGTTAAATTATTTAATTAAAATTTATTTTACTTGCTGTTTTAATTTTTAAGAATTCTGTAAACCACTCTCTGTAGTTTATTGATCCTATCACTGGAGCAAATACTCAAAGAATTGAACGTCCGTGGAAGGCAGCAATGGAACAGACAGAAGCATGTTGGATTCGTACATGTGTGAATACATGTGGTGTAAACGTACAACAGTTCGGCAATTGAATGTATTTGATGCGATTCTCGCTGATGCTTTTTGGCCACCTGTTTAACCTGTGACAATTAGTGTGCAAACAATTAAATATAACACACTTAATGTTGTTTTATATTATAATAAATGATTTTGCATTCATTTCTGTAAAAAGTAAAAAAAAATAGTTCGGGTGAATTAACTGTCTGTTAATTAATAATCGCCTTACCCTTTGTTTTATCACGAATGTATATATCTCGGATCTCGGATACATCCACTTGATTTCTAAAGCGGAAAATTGAAGTTCCCGGACTTTTGGTAAAACTGTCTTGATAATACAAAATTATTATTCTTGGTTAAATTTCAGACAATGAACAAGATCAACTGTTGTTGAAAATTTTATCTTCAAATTTATTTAAATCTTTTAATCCCTTGCTGTTTTTTTGTAAATGTAAATTTTCCAACATCATGCACATGATCATCGAGTCAATGAGACAGATGGCACTGTTGTAATGTCGTGACGATCGCCTAATGATTGACCGGGTAGTAACAGCTGCGTGATTTCAATCCATTTTGGGTTGCAAGTGAAAGTGATGAATAAGTCCGGTTAACATGTCTTCGGGCTGCCAACATACGTCGCTGTTAAAATGATAAGTCGACCGACATTGTTTGCATTTCTATCTACATTCATGGCATCGCGCAGATGAATGTATTCTTCTATACGCAATTTTTGCTGATTTAAACGTGTGTATATCAGACGTTCTGTTTCGATTTTGACATACATACCAACGGTGAACTGATGAAACAATCTGCACCATTTCCATATGTCATTGTCCTCGTTTCGACGAATCATCAAACGATAGGCATAAAAATTCATCGAGTTGTTCTTTTTGTTTGTTTCTCGAATTATAAATGAATAATGAACTTTTGTTAGGAATCGAATTGAGAAACAGTTAACAAAATTGCTACGTTCGGGTTAATGGATTAATCATCTTGATCATAAAGTGATATTCATCCTCTCCTCGGGAAAATATCAGTGGATATTGTAATGCATCATAAGAACGATGGGTTCGCAGATATCGTGAAGCTTATCATTGAAGCGCCTTTTGTGTTCGTCAGCTGGTCTTTTGTCTGCTCTGATCACTATTTTGTGGTCAGCATTCATTGGCGGCAACAATGCTCCTGCATCATGGTGAATTTGTCCTTGAACCTGTAAAATTGAAGACAAATTCTTAATTTATGAGCCTCGGAGTTCTACATCTTTAGTGGATTTGACGGTGAAACGTTGTGAATCGGTGATGTGGGTTTGTTTAATGTGTGCTATACCTATATAATCGAAAAAGAATTTACCTTAAAAGTCAAGTTAAAACCTATATATTCGGCCCATATTCTGCAAAAAATGCTTCGATCGAGGTTCTTGACCAGAAAGCAATGATGCCAGTGGCTCTGGTGGCGATGTTAATTGTAGTAATATGACATTTCCGCTCGCACAACATAATCCGGTGGTTCGTGTCAAAACCTCAAAGCATTGCAATGTTGACAAACAGTGCTCATTATTCCGAAGTCGGCGATACCGATTGTTGGGTCGTATTTGAACGCCAATCGTTCATTTCGAATGTCAAGTTTAGATAAATAAATTTTAATTAAATAATTTAACAGACCAGAATGTTACAACAAATGATTTTGCATTCATTTCTGTAAAAAATAAATAAAAATAATTGGAGTGAATTAACAGACAAGTACCAAACAAAGTCTGGTGTTGGCCACAACATTTTCGTACAAGGTTTTCTGACATCAATGCACTTTGTATTAATAAGATTAGCAACACAGACGCAGGGGTTCATGCGTAATGTTTACAAAAAATTTCAACAAAAGTTTGCTTTACATAGTATAAAGGTTAGCAATATGAGACTAAGTAACCCGTATTATGGAATTTTACTGTAAAATAATAAAATCTCATTTTCATCCCAAGCTTCTGTTAATTGCTCGAATTTAAAAAAAATCCTCGAATTACCTTACATTTAATTGTTTGACGATATTCTAGAAAGTTAAACAACAATCGTTAAATAATCCAAATATATTCATTTACTAAATTTGGTTATGAAATGACCAGTTCAATTTGGTTTGAATTTATTCCGCAACTTAAAACAAAAAATCAACGGTTCTATATCCTGCCAATCTGATTAGATTTTTCAATTCGAATTAAAATTAGTACACAATTTCCATATTTCAGAACATCGCTTGAATAAGTGAAGTAATTGCACCTAAACCCACCAAGTTGAAATCATTCATTCGACAAAGTACTCGTAATGAGCAATAATTTAAGGGCGAAATTTACAGATATTAAACTTTCGTTACATAATTCAATCGTTGAACGGCTAAGAAGATTTATTTAATTTGGACGTATTCCAGTTCATATTTAAATCGTTAAAAAGGGCTACCTGCATTTTTAATATTATTAATGTATATTACATATTATAATTTGTTTGTCGTATTAAGAATCAGCTATTTATTATCATTAGAATATTTTGAAGTACACGATCAATGTAAAATAATAAAGAACATAATAGGAATTTAAAATTTCGTTTTTCTGTTCATAATATTTAAAGGGCGAGAGGAAAAATAATTTTGTGGAAACAACAACACATTATGTATTCTACTTTTACGTCATTTTCAAAAGAAAAAATATTTGAATGTGTGTACGTCCTAAATAAAAGTTTATTATATCACATACATTCATAGGAAAAAATAAAAAATTACATTCATTGATCTAAACACCAAAAATATTTTTTTATACATATTTGTTCGTCTTCCTTCAATTCCCTTCTCTCCATAACAAAACAATAACACAATTTCTCTATTTCGTTTCGTCACTTCGTCGACACATGTGTTTACGAATAAAAAAACCAATTGCCGACCTTCAATTTTACGTGAACAACAACAAAAACTCAAAACGATCTTTATTATGGTTCAAAGGATAGACACGCGCGCTGGTGTCTATGAAGAGATTTATTCTACATAATACATCTTTGTCTTTTTTATTTATGGTTACGATTACATGATCGTAACAAGCGCTGTTTGATTTTATTCCCCTCGGTTTGTGTCCTCGCTTGCGGAGTTGCTTAATGTTTGTGCACGTCGTGGTGATGGCGCGAGGGTGAGTGAGATGAAGAAAGAGAGAACAATGCGCATCGAATGGGTGTGTAAAGCAAAACATTCCATAAGAATGTTTTTCTTATATGCCTCTCGTTTACATCAATGCGAATTGATGTAAACGAGAGACAGAGAAGAAAGACAATTCTTCTGGAATGTTCTGCGCGTCGTTGTGCGGGGCAAGAATTTTTTTCTTGGTAGTCAGTCGAGTTTTGATTTTTGGTTGATTAGAGTTTTGATTTTTGATTATACAGTCGAGTTTAGAAATTGCGTTTAGTTTTGTATATAAAGGAGTCTAGTTTTGGAATTTTGTAAAGTCAAGTTAAAAGTTTTTTTTTTTGCGAGTGGGATAGAATTAGTACGTAAGAATTTGACAAAAATTAAGAATAATAAGTTATATAAATTGAAATAAAATATTTTATTGTGATTAATAAATAAGAATAATTTTACAAATCGTATTTTATTTGGTAAAGCTAAGTTTTGCTTATTAAAAAGACAAAAAAATGTGGATTTTACATTGACCGTGAAATAAAATATGGGCGATGTTGTTTGACATGCTGATCAGAAAAATTTTTTGGGAATAAAAACATTTTAGTGTTTGTGAATTTTATATAATTATAAAAAATATATAGAATTGTTTTATATATAAAAACAAGCTACGTTATATTTGGTACGGCGCAAAGACGCCCAACATTTTGGTGGCCTATCGAGGCAAATTTATTACGGCGGGAAGACGCCCAACAAAAAACGGCCTATCGAGGCATAATTTATTACGGCGGGAAGACGCCCAACAATAAGGTGGCCTATCGAGGCATAAATTGGTATCGGGGAAAGGCCCCGCAACGTCCGACCGCACAAGGTCGCTGCATACGGGTGGCCAACCGGTCCCTCGTGTTTTTTGTGGTTTTTTGCGTAACGGTGAAAGGCACCGCAACGGTCCGGGTGTGGCATCACCACCTGTGGCATGACGGCCGCGCAAGGCCGCAACGGTATTTTTTTTAAGATATATTAAGGTACCATTTTTCATTTATATTTTTTTTAATTTTTTTTGATTTTATTTTTTTTATATATTTTATTAAATTTTTTTTTAAATATTTTTGTAATCGAGCGCCGCACAGCGGGTGCACGCTCGGTGTGTATCGTTCTCTCTCTCTCTCGCTTCTCTTGGTGCGGGTGGAGGGGGAAGTTGTTTGCCGGTTGTTGTTATTTTTCTTGTTTTTCTAAAATAATAATTAAATGAATTATTAAATTTTTTCGGTGTGGTGTAATGGGAGCGGAAACTCCCTCTGTGTCGGCGTAGTGTTTGCGGTCCCTTGGTGCCCGCATCCGATTCCGTAACCAGGGTTTGTCCCCGTTTGAATACGGATGGATGCGCGCACCAAGGCACCGCTCTCGGTTTATAATTTCGTTGTGTTCGTTCCTCAGGTTCCGGCCGACGAGTTTCGGCGGAACTCCGGGTACATCTTTTGATTATTTGCGTTCCCCTAACTTTCTGTATGATCACGGTGTAAGCCAGGAGCCCTGTATGCCTCAAACCCCACGACCTTCGCACTTCTCCGCTGAGAACGTAGCCGGCAAAAATCACCGTGGAGGCCTCTGCAGGTGCTTAGTGATATCTGCAGGTTGGCAGTAGCCAGCCTGTAACAGTGGCGCCCAAGCTTTTCGCGAATGTTTAAATTTTTTTTTTTAGATTTGTAGCTTCACTCCCTTTGGCGTGCGCGTCCAGTGTCGAAACCAGTGCTTCGCACTGTTTGAATTCGCATGGACACGCACACCAAAGCCAGTCGATGTGCGAATTTTTAAATTTTTGATTTTTTTTTTTGATTTGTAGCTTCACTCCCTTTGGCGTGCGCGTCCAGTGTCGAAACCAGTGCTTCGCACTGTTTGAATTCGCATGGACACGCACACCAAAGCCAGTCTCCCGGTTGGCATTCCCCATCTGCGATCGTAACCAGCACGGGCTGTTTGATTGCGCGTAGATGGGGGTGTCATACCCCTATTCTTTGGACATCCGACTTACGAGCTCTTTCCCATTTCCACTATGTTGTGTCAGATTGTGGTGGAGCTCGGATGTCATTTGTCCAGGGTTTAGCTTAGCTTCATTTCTTCTTTTCCCCGAAATTTCTCGACCGAAATTTGAGGAACGGAACACCTTATTATTATATTATTATTATTTTTTTTTATTTTTTTTTTATTATTTAGCCGACACGGAGTGGGATTTCCACTCGCCTCATACCATCCGTTTCGTATTTTCGAGTTAAAGTTACTTGTTTTTGATATGTTTATTTGATTTTCTTGATATTTTGATATTTTTGATTTTATTGATTTGATTTTTGATATTTCGATAATTGTTTTTTTTATTTTTTTTTGGTTTATCGATCTATGGGTTGTATTTAAACCCACGGTTTGATTAGTACTTCATTTTTTTTCCCTTTTGTATCGTTTTTTGAATTTATTATTCTGCCTGCATACCGCTGGGTGTGTTGGTAGTTTTGGGTTTTTATATATTATTTGTTTTGGTTGTATCATTATTTTATTCAGTTTTAACGAGCCCCTCCAAATTAGGTTCTCATTGAAAAGCGCCACTTTGGAGGGTATCTCGTCTTCTCCGTCGTTAAACCATCGTGGGAGTACGGGCCCCACGGTACTAGTGGACCACGGCTTCACCGTCCCTAGTACCAAATCTACAAGGTATCCATTCCTTTCTTCTTTTATTATTATCTTATTTGTATTTTCTGTTGTCACTTTGCCTTCTTCCTTGGGTGTGTTGGTAGCTTCATTATTTATGTTATTATTATTATTAACAGTATTTTATCTTGCTTTATTGTGTTATGAATCGAAATCCGTGGGATACGCCAGACAGACCTCAAAGACGTACAGTGTGGGATAACTCGGACGTAGAACCACGTATCCAACGTAACCATCCGTGGGATCGAGTGGAAGTTAACCAAATTCGTATTCGAATTGAGTATTATCCAACGCACGGGGTAACTTTCTGGTTGTTTATCTCGGTTTGAGATTCGGTGGTTGAATTTTTGCTGTAATTTATTTTTAACGAGCCCCTCCAAAATAGGTTCTCATCGAAAAGCGCCACTTTCGAGGGTATCTCGTCTTACCCGTGTTTAAATAATCGTGGACTTACGGATTCCATAAAACTTGAACAAGGTAACCATTCCTTTTATTTTTATTATTCAAATTTTTTTTTCGTTTTATATAGTTATAGTGGGTGTGGAATCATTAGTTGTAAATACACTTTATTCTGAAACCTTCAGTTCGAGTAAAGTCGTTTTGAACTAAAATATTTTTGTATTTTTTAATAAATTAATAAAGACTACGTCACCTTCAACCGAACGAGCTTATTCCCTTATCCCTACTTAAATCAATATGGACGTCACCCTATTAACACCGGATGAGCTGGAAGTGGAGTGTCTCCTTCGTGATATTCGTTTCGACACGCCAGATGCCCAGCATCAACTCGAGGAAGCGATCCGAAGTGAGCAGGCCGAGGTAAAGCCAATACCATCCAGAATGCATACGAGTGCGGCAAAGAGGCCAGATATTGAAATTAATGCGTGTCAACGCAAACTGAAAATTTTAAAGGAATCAATCACGCAATTGGACAAGCAAACCGAGAATCCCGTTGAAACAGCTCGTCGATACCACTCTCGTTTACTGCATTTGTCCGGTCGATTAAGTCGAGCCCTAACTTCTCCAAAATACCAGGATTTCGCACGGCAGGTTCTTAAAGCATGTGAGGATCTACAGACGAGTCTGCAAATCTATCTGCAAAATCACGACAAGCTGAATGAGTCTATCGAAAGCGCTAAAGGCATCCACCTCGAAATGGATATGCTTCGTTCAGATAACACCCAGGGCAGTGGAAGTGATGGGATTCAATTGCAAGACCTTGGTGACGAGGCGGACGAATCGGAAAACCCACATCACACGGAACGCAGATACACGTTAGAGGAATTGCTTGATCAGGTTCAGGTGAGAAGTCTGGCGGCATCACAATCAAATGCCCAGACGGCTTTGTTGGAATCCATGCTGCAAAAATTCGAGATTGTGTCACAGCAGTTGGTATCTTTGGATCAACGGCAGACTAAGTTGCAATCGCAGGTGGAAGGAAACCGCCAGTCTCATCCCGTACTACCGACTCATACCGCACATGAACCTACCAGTTCACCAGCACAACCGAAATTTATCGATCGACGTTTATTGTCCGGAAGCGGTCTAAGCTACACTGGATCCCCCTCGGGCATCAACATAGACATGTTTTTATTTCAAGTGGACACCATCGCGTCGTCTCGGGGAGTGTCCGACCAGATGTTGCTATTGGAGTTACACACCATCTTGAAAGAAATAGCGTTACAATGGTACTGGACATTTCGTAAACACAACCCGCACGCTACCTGGTCAGAATTAAGAAGCGGTATGATCGAGCGTTTTCAAGATCGTCGCACCAATTACGAAATCCGCAGAATGGTCGAGGCTCGTAAACAACAACCGAACGAAAGTTTTCTGGATTTCTACAATCATGTTTGGACGCTTACCCTACAATGTCGCACACCGTACTCTGATGAAGAGCTCATCCAAATTCTCATGAACAACATGAAGCCGACACTACAATACCATTTAACTGATCGTCAATTTGGCAGCATCAACGAGCTGATCAAAAGCTGTTCGGCTTGGGAGGAGTCTTTCCGGCGGCTCAAAGCTCCGGCGGATCCTGCAACCCATCCACGACGCGTGATCAATGAGTTATCAGGCGGTCCGTATGATGATATTGGAGCAGATGACTCTTATGAGAATTATCCCTTAACTGATGTTCTACCCGATAACTCAGTATCCGCGATTCAAACGGGGAGCAGGTATCCGTCGGCAGCGGCGAGACGTTCTGGCGGACAAGTCCCAGCAGACAGTTCAGGATTAGTGTACAAGCAGCATTCAAGTTATGGTAAAAATATGGTCTGCTTTAATTGTTCGGATATGGGTCACACGTTCATGGATTGTCAATTGGCTCCCGCTGGATTGTTCTGCTATCGATGTGGGTTAAGAGGTACGATTTCTGCGCGATGTCGACGTTGTGCTGAAGAACGAAACACGCCATCAAGATTGTCGGAAAACCAGAACAGTGGTTCTTGGAGGACTGGGCCACGAGAATCACCACAACCACAACTGCCACCCAGACTGATGCCGCAACGGACAAGTCCACTCAAACCGATTCAGGAGGACGCAGCGAGCAATACGGACGCGGAACTCCGCTCCCAATCGAATCCGACCAGAAGGTAAACTCGTCTGCCAGTCATGATTCCCTTCCCGATCCCTCTTCCTCACCAAATTCCTCTTCCCTTCCTGTCGCTCTAAAGTTTTTCTATAATTCTCCGTCGTTAACCAAATTAGATCGTTTAAAACGTTCCAAGAAATACTGGAACCACCGCGTTGCAATGAGAAACGACGTGATTTCCTCCGTTTTGTTCTCCGAGGGTAGTGACATTCGGCCTTACGCCCAGGTCTTTATCAATAAGACCCCGTTTAAGGGTCTTCTCGACAGCGGGGCGAGTGTCAGTGTTCTCGGGAGTGGAGCGGAGAAAATCTTGTCGAATCCATTCGTAGAGTTTCATAATTTTCCATCCACGATAACTACCGCGAGTGGTCAAGTCCAACGAGTATTTGGTTACATACGAGCTAACGTCGAGTTTAATGGAATTACGCAAACCATGAATTTTTATGTTGTTCCTTCCTTAGAACAACCGCTTTATTTGGGTATCGATTTTTGGAATCGTTTTGGAATTTCCCCAAAAATCTCCGCGTTAAATAATTCGGACGAATTAGGTGAAACTACCAACACACCCAAATTTCATATTTTAACCTCTAATGATCGTCGTAAATTGGATCTTATCCGCGAATATTTCCCGAGCAGCGATATATTAGGTTTGGGCCGCACATCCCTCATCACTCATATGATCGATGTCGGTTCCGCAAAACCAGTCAAACAACGTTTTTATTCCGTGTCCCCAGCTATCCAGAAACTCATGTACGCCGAGTTGGATAGGATGTTGTCTTTGGGGGTCATCGAGGAGTCACAAAGTTCCTGGTGTTCACCGGTCACGTTGGTGCGTAAGGCCAATGGCAAAGTCCGTTTGTGTTTAGATGCTAGAGAACTGAACAAGGCCACCGTCAAGGATGCGTATCCGCTGCCAATAATCAACGGATTGTTGGGTCGTTTGGGACACACCCGATTCATTTCGGCGATTGATTTGAAGGATGCTTTTTGGCAGATCCCACTCGATCCAGCATCCCGCGATAAAACAGCGTTTACGGTTCCTGGACGGCCCTTGTATCAGTTCAAAGTGATGCCGTTTGGCTTGTGCAACGCACCGCAGACGCTTTGTCGCTTGATGCACCGCGTGATCCCGTACCAACTGCACGATAAGGTCTTTGTGTACCTCGATGACCTTCTGGTCACATCCTCCACTCTGGCCGAACACTTCGAGTTGCTACAGCAGGTTGCTGGATATCTGACGGATGCCGGTCTAACAATCAATTTGACCAAAAGTAAGTTTGTGTTGAAAGAAGTCGACTATTTAGGTTATATTGTGGGTGATGGTTGCCTCCGTACAAACCCAGATAAATGTAAAGCTATTCTGGAGTACCCTATTCCGAAAACGACGAAACAGATTAGACGTTTTCTGGGGATGTGCGGATGGTACCATCGCTTCATTCCAAATTTTGCCTCTTTAGCTTCTTCTCTCACCGATCTTACTGGTAAAAATACTAAAGTATGTTGGTCTGCAGCTGCTGATTCTTCTTTTAACGCTCTCAAAACCGCCTTGTCAACTGCCCCAGTTTTGACGCATCCTGATTATACAAAACCCTTTTTTATTCAGTGTGATGCCAGTGCCGTTGGGGTCGGTAGTGTCTTATTTCAGGTGGACGCCGAGGGGGTGGAGCGGCCCATTGAGTTTTATTCACATAAGCTCAATGCGGCGCAGCGAAACTACTCGGTGACCGAGCTGGAATGCTACGCTGCCGTCCTCAGCGTGCGAAAATTTCGTCCCTGGAAGGGATATCTGGAAGGCTATCCGTTCGTCATTTACACTGACCATTCCAGTTTACGCTGGCTAATGAGTCAAAAGGACCTATCCGGACGTTTGGCGAGATGGAGTCTTAAACTCCAAGCGCTGGATTTTCAGATTGGATACCGAAAAGGTTCAGTTAACATTGTACCAGATGCGTTGTCTCGAGCTTTTCCGGATGAATCCGCTCCTTGTGCGGATGAGTCTGGGAGTAAGAGCACGCCTGATCCTGGTGCCCAATTTGAGGATCCAGCCTTGCCGAGTAAAAACATCGACTCTTCTGTGAATGCGTTAATACCTTCTTTCGTCCCCATTTTGCACGTTGATCAAAACTCGGTTGCGTTCCAAGATCCAGATTACGTCGATCAAATCGCGAAAATTCGTACGTTAAAAGATTGTTCGCACAATTATAAAATCCAGGATGATAAACTGTTAATATCCCCTTCGTTTGGTTTTAAATATATGGATACCGATTTGTCGAATTGGAAACTTGTTATTCCGAATTCATTAACTCAATCGCTTATCGAACAGGCACATGTACCTCCCACTTCAGCACATTTAGGCGGCAGCAAAACCCTCGAGCGCCTTCAGCGTCAATTTTTCTGGCCTCAGATGGCAAAACAAGTTAAACAATACGTTGCTAGCTGCACTAAATGTAAAATGAACAAAGCTGTTAATTTCTCCACACAACCAGCCATGGGAGCTCTGGTCACGTCGACTCGCCCGTTTCAAAAACTGTATGCTGATTTTTTGGGTCCGTATCCACGTTCGAAACTCGGGAATACTTGCATTGCTATCGTTCTGGATCATTATTCCAAATTTGTAGTTATAAAACCCTTACGCGAAGCGTCTGCCTCCTTATTATGTCGATTTTTGGAAAACGAAATATTCCTGTTGTTCTCGGTACCTGAAGTCATTACTTCTGACAATGGGAAGCAATTTACCTCGAATTTATTTAAGGATTTGTTGTCTAAATACGGTGTAACACATATTCGTACGCCGGTGTATTCGCCCCAAAGCAACGCATCCGAGCGTGTTAATAGAACGTTAATTGCCAGCATTCGGTCATATTTGAGCGATCACGACCATAATTTGTGGGACAAAAATTTGCAAGAAGTTGCGGCTGCTTTACGTAATGCCATACACGATTCGATACATTACTCCCCTCATTATGTCGTGTTCGGTCAACATATGTCGATGCATGGTTCGGATCACTCATTGCGACGGTTACTCGATGAACATGATCCCAGCGAAGTCCAGGTATGGGCTAAGCCAGATCGAGTAAACCTTCTAAAGGATCGTATAACCCATTACTTACGCGTAGCACACGAAAAGGGGGCTCAACATTATAACCTACGTAGTAATAAGCGCTCTTTCCGAGTCGGTCAATCTGTTTTTATACGATCGTTTACTTTGAGCGATGCACCGAATAAATTTTCCGCTAAATTGGCTGGTAAATTCAAACCCGCGATTATTACCAGCAAAGTCGGACAAGTGGCGTACGCAGTCGAAGATTTGAATGGCAAATCATTAGGCACGTATCATGTAAAAGATATCCGCACATGACACATGCTTCACTCTATCGCAATATTAGTTTGTCACGGTACAATGGGTGTACATTTCCATTAAATTGTTTTTCATTTTCGTATTGTTTGTTGTAGGCCCGGCTTATGAGACATCTCAGGGTGTGGGACGTTCCCACGTTTGTTACGATTACATGATCGTAACAAGCGCTGTTTGATTTTATTCCCCTCGGTTTGTGTCCTCGCTTTCGGAGTTGCTTAATGTTTGTGCACGTCGTGGTGATGGCGCGAGGGTGAGTGAGATGAAGAAAGAGAGAACAATGCGCATCGAATGGGTGTGTAAAGCAAAACATTCCATAAGAATGTTTTTCTTATATGCCTCTCGTTTACATCAATGCGAATTGATGTAAACGAGAGACAGAGAAGAAAGACAATTCTTCTGGAATGTTCTGCGCGTCGTTGTGCGGGGCAAGAATTTTTTTCTTGGTAGTCAGTCGAGTTTTGATTTTTGGTTGATTAGAGTTTTGATTTTTGATTATACAGTCGAGTTTAGAAATTGCGTTTAGTTTTGTATATAAAGGAGTCTAGTTTTGGAATTTTGTAAAGTCAAGTTAAAAGTTTTTTTTTTGCGAGTGGGATAGAATTAGTACGTAAGAATTTGACAAAAATTAAGAATAATAAGTTATATAAATTGAAATAAAATATTTTATTGTGATTAATAAATAAGAATAATTTTACAAATCGTATTTTATTTGGTAAAGCTAAGTTTTGCTTATTAAAAAGACAAAAAAATGTGGATTTTACATTGACCGTGAAATAAAATATGGGCGATGTTGTTTGACATGCTGATAAGAAAAATTTTTTGGGAATAAAAACATTTTAGTGTTTGTGAATTTTATATAATTATAAAAAATATATAGAATTGTTTTATATATAAAAACAAGCTACGTTATATTTGGTACGGCGCAAAGACGCCCAACATTTTGGTGGCCTATCGAGGCAAATTTATTACGGCGGGAAGACGCCCAACAAAAAACGGCCTATCGAGGCATAATTTATTACGGCGGGAAGACGCCCAACAATAAGGTGGCCTATCGAGGCATAAATTGGTATCGGGGAAAGGCCCCGCAACGTCCGACCGCACAAGGTCGCTGCATACGGGTGGCCAACCGGTCCCTCGTGTTTTTTGTGGTTTTTTGCGTAACGGTGAAAGGCACCGCAACGGTCCGGGTGTGGCATCACCACCTGTGGCATGACGGCCGCGCAAGGCCGCAACGGTATTTTTTTTAAGATATATTAAGGTACCATTTTTCATTTATATTTTTTTTAATTTTTTTTGATTTTATTTTTTTTATATATTTTATTAAATTTTTTTTTAAATATTTTTGTAATCGAGCGCCGCACAGCGGGTGCACGCTCGGTGTGTATCGTTCTCTCTCTCTCTCTCGCTTCTCTTGGTGCGGGTGGAGGGGGAAGTTGTTTGCCGGTTGTTGTTATTTTTCTTGTTTTTCTAAAATAATAATTAAATGAATTATTAAATTTTTTCGGTGTGGTGTAATGGGAGCGGAAACTCCCTCTGTGTCGGCGTAGTGTTTGCGGTCCCTTGGTGCCCGCATCCGATTCCGTAACCAGGGTTTGTCCCCGTTTGAATACGGATGGATGCGCGCACCAAGGCACCGCTCTCGGTTTATAATTTCGTTGTGTTCGTTCCTCAGGTTCCGGCCGACGAGTTTCGGCGGAACTCCGGGTACATCTTTTGATTATTTGCGTTCCCCTAACTTTCTGTATGATCACGGTGTAAGCCAGGAGCCCTGTATGCCTCAAACCCCACGACCTTCGCACTTCTCCGCTGAGAACGTAGCCGGCAAAAATCACCGTGGAGGCCTCTGCAGGTGCTTAGTGATATCTGCAGGTTGGCAGTAGCCAGCCTGTAACACGTTCTCAGGGAGAAGTGCTAAGGTCGTGGGGTTTGAGGCATACAGGGCTCCTGGCTTACACCGTGATGATACAGAAATTTAGGGGATCGTAAATAATAATCAAATGTACCCGGAGTTCCGCCGAAACTCGTCGGCCAGAACCTGAGGAACGAACACAAACCAATTATAAACCGAGAGCGGTGCCTTGGTGCGCGCATCCATCCGAATTCAAACGGGGACAAGCCCTGGTTACGGAATCGGATGCGAGCATCAAGGGACCGCAAACACTACGCCGACACAGAGGGAGTTTCCGCTCCCATCACACCACACCGAAAAAATTTAATAATTCATTTTATTTTCAGGAACGAAAAAAAAACACAAGAAAAACAACTTCCCCCTCCACTCGCACCAAGAGAAAACGAGAGAGAGAGAGAGAAACGATGCGCACCGAGCGTGCACCCGCTGTGCGGCGCTCGATTACAAAAATATTTAGAATTTTAATATAATAAAAAAAATATAAAAAAAAATAAAATCAAAAAAAAAAAATTAAAAATATAAATAAAAAAAATTGTACCTTAATATATATATAAAATAATACTGGTGCGGCCTTGCGCGGCCGTCATGCCACAGGTGATGCGCCACACCCGGACCGTTGCGGTGCCTTTCACCGTTACCAAAAAAAACACGAGAACACGAGGGGCCGGTTGGCAGGGACCTTGTGCGGTCGAACGTTGCGGGGCCTTTCCCCGATACCAAATAAAACACCAAAAAAACACGAGGGGCCGGTTGGCCATCCGTATGTAGCGACCTTGTGCGGTCGGACGTTGCGGGGCCTTTCCCCGATAAAATATACGCCTCGATAGGCCGCCTTAATTATTGGGCGTCTTCCCGCCGTTAACCCAAAATGCAAATGGCCACGTGAACGATGCGGCCCTAACGCCGGTATACTACAAAATCAACCTTGAATGGCCTCGCCTGCCCTTGACCGATCGGTGAAGATGCCGTTAAGTTTAATTCGTTCGTTTTCACGTATTCAATTTTTATCCGTATTATTCACCCGAATATACCTACTGTCGTCGCCACCTTTTATTTTTCTGTTGGTTACTTTGACTTCAGTCTATTAATGAACCTTTTCTTCACTTGAAACATATTTATTTTTCGTCACACGATTTACACCCACGTTGAATTAAATGTTCTATAACTTTTAAATCATATTATATATTTCGGAAAATATTGAAACAAAATGTTTCCTTCTTTACACCAAATTGTACATATAATGAATAACTGCTAATTTTATTGTTCGAAAACAAAACTTGACCCGACGCTCGCCATCACGGCATATTTATTAAAACAATGTCCACTCAAAATCACAAACTCGACTATCACAACGACGCGCAAAACATTCCAGAAGAATTGTCTTTCTTCTCTGTCTCTCGTTTACATCAATTCGCATTGATGTAAACGAGAGGCATATAAAACCACTCGATGTACATCGCCCTCCCTCTCTCCCATTTTCGTACAATCACTACCAACCAAACAAAAAGAAACACACAGGAATCCATCCACCATTAACCGCGTTTAGATATAAAAAAAACGGGGTAAAGAAACGTAATCAATTAGGGCAAAGAACCCAGTTGCGACAGTACAGTCGTAACAAACGTGGGAACGTCCCACACCCTGAGATGTCTCATGAGCCGGGCCTAAAACAAACAACACGAAAACAAAGATAGAGGGAGAAACGATTATTTCGACGATTACGATTACACAACAAATCTTTAAACAACGTGTAATATAGGGACTGTCGACGGTACTAACGCATCCACGGAAGGGTCGATGTTTTTACTCGACAAGGCTGGATCTCCAAATTGAACACCAGGATCAGGCGTGCTCTTACTTTCGGAATCATCCTCACAAGGAGCGGATTTATCCGGAAAAGCTCGAGACAGCGCATCAGGTACAACGTTAACTGAACCCTTTCGGTATCCAATCTGAAAATCCAGCGCTTGGAGTTTAAGACTCCATCTCGCCAAACGTCCGGAGAGGTCTTTTTGACTCATTAGCCAACGCAAACTGGAATGGTCAGTGTAAATGACGAATGGATAGCCTTCCACGTAGGGACGAAATTTCCGCACGCTGAGGACGGCAGCGTAGCATTCCACCTCGGTCACCGAGTAGTTTCGCTGCGCCACATTGAGCTTATGTGAATAAAACTCAATGGGCCGCTCCACCCCCTCGGCGTCCACCTGAAATAAGACACTACCGACCCCAACGGCACTAGCATCACACTGAATAAAAAAGGGTTTTGTATAATCAGGATGCGTCAAAACTGGGGCAGTTGACAAGGCGGTTTTGAGAGCGTTAAAAGAAGAATCAGCAGCTGCAGACCAACATACTTTAGTGTTTTTACCAGTAAGATCGGTGAGAGAAGAAGCTAAAGAGGCAAAATTTGGAATGAAGCGACGGTACCATCCGCACATCCCCAGAAAACGTCTAATCTGTTTCGTCGTTTTCGGAATAGGGTACTCCAGAATAGCTTTACATTTATCTGGGTTTGTACGGAGGCAACCATCACCCACAATATAACCTAAATAGTCGACTTCTTTCAACACAAACTTACTTTTGGTCAAATTAATTGTTAAACCAGCATCCTTCAGATATCCAGCAACCTGTTGTAGCAAATCGAAATGTTCAGCCAGAGTGGAGGATGTGACCAGAAGGTCATCGAGGTACACAAAGACCTTATCGTGTAGCTGGTACGGGATCACGCGGTGCATTAAGCGACAAAGCATCTGTGGTGCATTGCACAAGCCAAACGGCATCACCTTGAACTGATACAAGGGCCGTCCAGGAACCGTAAACGCTGTTTTATCGCGGGATGCTGGGTCGAGTGGAATCTGCCAAAAGGCATCCTTCAAATCAATCGCCGAAATGAATCGGGTGTGTCCCAAACGACCCAACAATCCGTTGATTATTGGCAGCGGATACGCATCCTTGACGGTAGCCTTGTTCAGTTCTCTAGCATCTAAACACAAACGTACTTTGCCATTGGCCTTACGCACCAACGTGACCGGTGAACACCAGGAACTTTGTGACTCCTCGATGACCCCCAAAGACAACATCCTATCCAACTCGGCATACATGAGTTTCTGGATAGCTGGGGACACGGAATAAAAACGTTGTTTGACTGGTTTTGCGGAACCGACATCGATCATATGAGTGATGAGGGATGTGCGGCCCAAACCTAATATATCGCTGCTCGGGAAATATTCGCGGATAAGATCCAATTTTAGAGGTTAAAATATGAAATTTGGGTGTGTTGGTAGTTTCAGCTAATTCGTCCGAATTGTTTAACGCGGAGATTTTTGGAGAAATTCCAAAACGATTCCAAAAATCGATACCTAAATATAAAGGTTGTTCTAACGAAGGAACGACATGAAAATTCATAAAATGAGTAATCCCATTAAACTCGACATTAGCTCGTATGTAACCAAATACTCGTTGGACCTGACCACTCGCAGTAGTTATTGTGGATGGAAAATTATGAAACTCTACGAATGGATTTGACATGAGTTTCTCCGATCCACTCCCCAGAACACTGACACTCGCCCCGCTGTCAAGAAGACCCTTAAAAGGGATCTTATTTATTAAGACCTGGGCGTAAGGCCGAGTGTCACTACCCTCGGAGAATAGAACGGAGGAAATCACGTTATTTCTCATTGCAACGCGGTGGTTCCAGTATTTCTTGGAACGCTTTAAACGATCTAACTTAGCTAACGACGGAGAGTTATAGAAGAACTTTAGAGCGACAGGAAGGGAAGGGGAATTTGGTAAGGAAGAAGGATCGGGAAAGGAATCAAGACTGGCAGACGAGTTTATCTTCGTGTCGGGTTCGATAGTGAGCGGAGTTCCGCGTCCGTATTGCTCGCTGCGTCCTCCTGAATCGGTTTGAGTGGACTTGTCCGTTGAGGCATCAGTCTGGGTGGCAGTTTGTGGTTGTGGTGATTCTCGTGGCCCAGTCCTCCAAGAACCACTGTTCTGGTTTTCCGACAATCTTGATGGCGTGTTTCGTTCTTCGGCACAACGTCGACATCTCGCAGATATAGTACCTCGCATCCCACATCGATAACAAAACAATCCGGTTGGTGCCAATTGACATTCCATGAACGTGTGGCCCATTTCCGAACAATTAAAGCAGACAATATTTTTGCCATAACCTGGATGCTGTTTGTACACTAACCCCGAACTGTCTGCTGGGATTTGTCCGCCCGAACGTTTCGCCGCGCCCGACGAAAACCTGCTCCCCGATTGAATCGCGGATACTGAGCTATCAGATAGTACATCCGTAAAGGGGTAATTCTCGTACGAGTCATACGCTCCAGCATCATCATAAGGACTGCCTGATAACTCATTGATCACGCGTCGTGGATGGATTGCAGGATTCGCCGGAGCTTTGAGCCGCCGGAAAGACTCCTCCCAAGCAGAACAGCTTTTGATTAGTTCGTTGATGCTGCTAAACTGACGGTCCGTGAGGTGGTATTGTAGCGTCGGCTTCATATTGTTCATCAGTATTTGGATGAGCTCCTCATCTGAGTATGGAGTGCGGCATTGTAAAGTAAGCGTCCACACGTGGTCGTAAAAATCTAGGAAGCTTTCGTTGCGTTGCTGTTTCCTGGCTTCGACCATTCTTCGAATTTCGTAGTTGGTGCGGCGGTCTTGAAATCGCTCGATCATATCGTTTCGTAGCTCGGTCCAGGTAGCGTGCGGGTTGTGTTTTCGGAACGTCCAGTACCACTGTAACGCTATGTCTTTCAAGATGGTGTGGAGTTCTAACAATAAAATTTGATCCGACAATCCTCGGGATGACGCAATGGTGTCGACTTGGAATAAAAACATATCAATATTTATGCCCGATGGGGATCCAGAATAGCTTAGTCCACTTCCGGATAATTCCAACTCCTCTGGTTCTAAAAGTGTGACGTCCATTTTGGATTAAGTAGGAATAAGGAAATAAGCTCGCTCGGTTAAAAAAAAGGTGACGTAGTCTTTATTAATTTATTCAAAAAATACAAAAATATTTTATTTCAAAATGACTTTACTCGAAACTGAAGGTTTCAGAATAAAGTGTATTTACAACTAATGATTCCACACCCACTATAACTATATAAAACGTAAAAAAAAAAATTAAATTGAATAATAAAAATAAAAGGAATGGTTACCTTGTTCAAGTTTTATGGAATCCGTAAGTCCACGATTATTTAAACACGGGTAAGACGAGATACCCTCGAAAGTGGCGCTTTTCGATGAGAACCTATTTTGGAGGGGCTCGTTAAAAGTAAATTACAGCAAAAATTCAACCACCGAATCTCAAACCGCGATAAACAACCAGAAAGTTACCCCGTGCGTTGGATAATACTCAATTCGAATACGAATTTGGTTAACTTCCACTCGATCCCACGGATGGTTACGTTGGATACGTGGTTCTACGTCCGAGTTATCCCACACTGTACGTCGTGGAGGTCTTCCTGGCGTATCCCACGGATTTGGATTCATACTAAAATAATGATAAAGGAAATTTAATAATAATAATAACGTAACTGATGAAACTACCAACACACCCAAAAAGATACGCAGGTAGAATAATAATTATAAAGGAAATGATACGTAAAGAACAATAAAGAATAATAATCCAACAAAAAAAAATTATTACGTAAAATATGTAATAAGAATAGAACAAATGTAAAGCAATGGTTACCTGATAAAGAAAAAAATTTTTGGTCTATGATGAATAGAACGAGATACCCCCGAAAATGGCGCTTTTCGACGAGAACCTATTTTGGGGAGGCTCTTTAAAATTTACAAAACGATACACAAAAAAGAAAAAGAAACCCAAAACTACCAGCACACCCAGCGGTATGCAGGCAGAATAATAATAAAAATGCAAAAAAAAAATATATAAAATGAAGTACTAACAGTATGCGGGGTTCCAATATAACCCAAAAATAATACAAAATTTAACCAAAATATTAATTAATCCGAATCAAATTGCCGAAATATCAAAATATAAAAATCAACCAAAAATATCAAAAATAAATCAAAGATAAAAATTAACTCAGATGATAATACGGTGGTATGATGAGAGTGGGAACCCCACTCCGTGTCAGCTAAATAATAAAATAAAATAAAAATAATAATAATAATATGTTCTGTTCTGTTCCTCAAATTTCGGCCGAGAAACTTCGGGAAAAGAGGAAATGAAGCTAAGCTAAACCCTGGACAAATGACATTCGAGCTCCATCACAATCTGGCACAACATAGTGGAAATGGGAAAGAGCTCGGAAGTCGGATGTCCTGTGCGAAGCACTGGTTTCGACACTGGACGCGCACGCCAAAGGGAGTGAAGCTACAAATCATTTTAAAAAAATCAAAAATTTAAAAATTCGCGAAATGTGTTTGGGCGCCACTGTTGCAGGCTGGCTACTGCCAACCTGCAGATATCACTAAGCACCTGCAGAGGCCTCCACGGTGATTTTTGCCGGCTACGTTCTCAGGGAGAAGTGCTAAGGTCGTGGGGTTTGAGGCATACAGGGCTCCTGGCTTACACCGTGATGATACAGAAATTTAGGGGATCGCAAATAATAATAAAATGTACCCGGAGTTCCGCCGAAACTCGTCGGCCGGAACCTGAGGAACGAACACAAACCAATTATAAACCGAGAGCGGTGCCTTGGTGCGCGCATCCATCCGAATTCAAACGGGGACAAGCCCTGGTTACGGAATCGGATGCGAGCATCAAGGGACCGCAAACACTACGCTGACACAGAGGGAGTTTCCGCTCCCATCACACCACACCGAAAAAATTTAATAATTCATTTTATTTTCAGGAACGAAAAAAAAACACAAGAAAAACAACTTCCCCCTCCACTCGCACCAAGAGAAAACGAGAGAGAGAGAGAAACGATGCGCACCGAGCGTGCACCCGCTGTGCGGCGCTCGATTACAAAAATATTTAGAATTTTAATATAATAAAAAAAATATAAAAAAAAATAAAATCAAAAAAAAAAAATTAAAAATATAAATAAAAAAAATTGTACCTTAATATATATATAAAATAATACTGGTGCGGCCTTGCGCGGCCGTCATGCCACAGGTGATGCGCCACACCCGGACCGTTGCGGTGCCTTTCACCGTTACCAAAAAAAAACACGAGAACACGAGGGGCCGGTTGGCAGGGACCTTGTGCGGTCGAACGTTGCGGGGCCTTTCCCCGATACCAAATAAAACACCAAAAAAACACGAGGGGCCGGTTGGCCATCCGTATGTAGCGACCTTGTGCGGTCGGACGTTGCGGGGCCTTTCCCCGATAAAATATACGCCTCGATAGGCCGCCTTAATTATTGGGCGTCTTCCCGCCGTTAACCCAAAATGCAAATGGCCACGTGAACGATGCGGCCCTAACGCCGGTATACTACAAAATCAACCTTGAATGGCCTCGCCTGCCCTTGACCGATCGGTGAAGATGCCGTTAAGTTTAATTCGTTCGTTTTCACGTATTCAATTTTTATCCGTATTATTCACCCGAATATACCTACTGTCGTCGCCACCTTTTATTTTTCTGTTGGTTACTTTGACTTCAGTCTATTAATGAACCTTTTCTTCACTTGAAACATATTTATTTTTCGTCACACGATTTACACCCACGTTGAATTAAATGTTCTATAACTTTTAAATCATATTATATATTTCGGAAAATATTGAAACAAAATGTTTCCTTCTTTACACCAAATTGTACATATAATGAATAACTGCTAATTTTATTGTTCGAAAACAAAACTTGACCCGACGCTCGCCATCACGGCATATTTATTAAAACAATGTCCACTCAAAATCACAAACTCGACTATCACAACGACGCGCAAAACATTCCAGAAGAATTGTCTTTCTTCTCTGTCTCTCGTTTACATCAATTCGCATTGATGTAAACGAGAGGCATATAAAAAAAACATTCTTATGAAATGTTTTGCTTTACACACCACTCGATGTACATCGCTCTCCCTCTCTCCCATTTTCGTACAATCACTACCAACCAAACAAAAAGAAACACACAGGAATCCATCCACCATTAACCGCGTTTAGATATAAAAAAAACGGGGTAAAGAAACGTAATCAATTAGGGCAAAGAACCCAGTTGCGACAGTACAGTCGTAACAGGCTATAATCAAGTAATTCTAGAGATGTCTATTCAGAACTGTCTGTGAATGCCCTCGGACTGTGTGTACTCTTGTGGATTAATTCCAATCACACCGCCAGCCCAAAAACTGCACCAAACAATGTCACGTTGAGGATGGAGAGGCTTATCAACAATCATTCTTGGATTTTCTGAGCCCCAAATGCGACAATTCTGCTTATTAACGTAGCCTCCGGGGTGAAAATAGCCCTCCTTTGAAGGACTCAATCAGCGAAGATATGACGTTTATGGTGATCGACCGGCTTGAGTTCTTGTGTTAACAGAACTTTAAAAGCCTTAAGACCTAAGTCTTTATGCAAAATACGGTGTAATGTCGTTTGTGGAATGTCTAATTCCAAAGATCGACGAGGAACCGACAAACCTGGGGTTTCGTCAATACTACGGGGAACAGTAGCAATATTCTCAGTTGTTCTTGAGCGACGCACACGGTTTCGATTCTTTACATCACTAACGTGTCCCAACAGCTCAAATTTGTCCACCAGTTTCACTATTGCCGGCCAAGAAGGTGCTTCACAACGACCCAAAAATGCTTTATGGCGAAATTTAATTAAAGTGGAAATTTAGTAATTCCTAAGAAATTACAACGCAACCCGAAATATAACGTTAGAGAATAAACATTGGGTTGTAATGGTGACATTAATCGGTATTACTAAGTGTAGTTAATGAAAAAAAAAAAAATTTAGAAATTTGCTGTGAATAGACATATAAGATAATAATAAAGTGACCATTTTTTTAATACAACAAAAAAAATATAAATAAAATTTTTGTTTAAAACACGAAGCAAATAACAAAAAAAACTGAGTTTTAATTGCCATCAATCTGCAATCATACCATCTATAAAACTACAGAGCGACGATAATAAAACACTGGGTGAATATTATTTCCGTGCGCATATAGTATCGCACGCTCAGCTTTGGGCGTTATAAACGCCGTGTATCGTAGCTTAATTGGTACCAGCGAACATAAGTCAATTTATGACAATTACGAGGCCAAATGGAATGTATGTGTATATGGGGTGCACGCGTTAGTATATAGAAGCCATCACCAGCAGCTGCCGCGTCTCATCATCTACGGATTACAGATACCGGAAGGGGATACAACCGAATTGGAATAATTGTACGGTATTTAGATGTTATAATTTTTTTTTCTTATCGATATGTGTTACTATCCCGCATTACATTTATATATTAAATTACCGCAATTTTATTAATCCATATGTATAGTAATTTATCAATGACCTTTACTGTGATTAAATATCGAATCATTTTTTTTCCTAAATTTTGATTATTACTACTGTAAATTTAATCTAGTATTTTTTATGATTTTTGATTTAAATTTTTCGTTTTAATTAACATGGTAGTTTGGTATTTTTATTATTATCTTTGGTTTATTGTATATAGTTTTCTTTCTATTTAAAAGAAACAAATTTTTTTGCTTTTGATAATTTTATCGCCCACTGTGGTGTAATATTATAATTAAGTTTTTTTGATTTTTTTTGATTACCGATTATAGGTGCTTATGTTTGTAAAACCCAAAGTTTAAGTGTCGGTTGGATTTTGTTTTTATTACTAAGTGCAATTGTGGTTTCTTACGCATTATTGAATGCAATTAGTTTATGCTTTTGCTCGTATAATGGTTTCGAAGATGCAGTAAATTATTAGTGAGGTAGTGAGCTTGAGTGTAGGTCCCTGGTATCCTGCGGATGGTTCGTTGCTATAAATGATTCGTTTCATATTTTAAGCGGTTAATTCTAAGATCTTGCATGTCTGCACAAACCCCACGACCTCTAAACATCATTAGCCGGCAACAAAAAACCGCGTGTAGACCGCTGCAAGATTATAATGTGCTAACCGTATTTGAAATCTTTCAAATTCTGTTACAGCATATCCAGGAAACTGATTTACACGTATCATTTCTTTTCAACCACAAATCATAAATATTCCAAAAAACTTTATTATATTATTCAAAATACTTCAAATTTATATCATCAATTCAAATCTGCGTCCACTACACGTGATAACTTTAATTAATCTTCCAAAAAACTTATTTTTTTTTTTTTTTTTTATCTTTTCAATCTGTTCTGGGGCCGAGACTCTCCCAACTCTCTCGCGGCTCACGTTTCCCGTCCTTACTTTCAAACCGTTGCCAGCCAATTCGAGGACGTACTGCTATAGCTATGACTTTTGCACTCCGTCAGGGGGTCACAGTTGTATTCCTTTTCATCACAGCTCGCAACTGTTGATTAAAATTCCATTTTGCATCCTGCCCCTATCGAGATTCGAACCCGGAACTTACGCCAAAGCTTTCGCCGCTGTGTCGTTCGGTCGGTCAAACAATCTTTTACTGTGCACTCAGTATTTCCAATACATTTGTAATTAATAGATTTTTAAATTACCATAAATTCAATTTTTTTTATCGAGTTTTGGTCCTGAGATGTGTAACGGAATTCTATCCAATTCCGTTACCAACCCAAATCTAAATATTTTAAAATTACCTATCGGCATAATTTTCGAGGTAACACCTCAAAATTATATCATAAATAATTACCATGCCGAATGTTCACATTTTTTTGTGTGTACATTGCTCAAATTACTGTTTATAACCGTGCAGTGGTGGAATGAATGTATACTTGAAATCAATGTAACACCATCACTTGTTTTGATTTAACAAAGGCAAATGCTTTTGAGGTATATGGCATGAGTAAGAACTCTGCTATTCAAAGAAATCAAAAATTGCAAGTATTGCGTCGATTTTGCAAAATCGATGTCACGTTGTTGTAAATGAGTTTTATGCATTTTTTGTGATGAAAGCACAAAAATCGTCCAGCGAAGATATGTATAAATGGGGTACAAATTTTTCTTTAGGGGTCAGTTGTTTTAGAGTGGTCAGACCAACGTGTGGTAATAGTCTTTTTAGTGTAGTGAGTTTTAGAGTAGTCAGACCAACGTATGGTCATAGTTCTATTTTCTTGTTAGTGAAATTTTTTGTGAATCTGGTGTTGTAAAGTTTTTTGTGTAAGAATAAATTATAAATATTTTTTTCTGATGGAACTCAAATAGTGTTCGAAGTTTTTTTGATAGACTTAGTGTGATCAGTGTTTTGGATCCAACAGGCGGCCAGAAGATTTTTTTTTGTTGAGTATATACAAGTAAGTATTAGGTTAAAGCTTTCCTAATAACCAAATAAAATTAGTAACAGATCGTTCCTCTAACGGTCTTCTTAAGACAGGAACTGATAAGGCCTAGGCTGTCCCTTTCCTCTCTGTTAGAGCCGATCTGTTAATCTAAGCTAACTAACAACATCAAAGTGGCTGAACTATTGACACTAAGGAAGGCCAGGTAGGATATGACTCACTAAGAGTCATAAAATATACACACCCATAGTCAACTCATCAGCGGGATGGGTTGACATATTTTTTTGTTGTTTGTTCCCCCACTTCAGGGTCAGAGACCCGCCCAAATACCCCCGTTAAAATTCTTTCCTTACTAATTAGTTTCCTTCAAAAGGAATAAACTGATCGCGGTTAACCAGGCTGCTATCTGGGTATCCTCATCCCCACGCCGTTCCCTCTACATCGACTGAGTTGCGGGAACAAATGCCGCGAGGGATGTCATACAGATAGTGCCAATTCTATGAAACTGGGTTTGCCCTACCGCATTTAGAGGCCAACCCATTTCAGATGCAGATCCATTCTTCCGAATGATAAAATCAAATAAATTGGCACAGCACTACTCTTCAGTTAGTTTATGTGAACATAGTGTTTCGTCTTGCTTGAAGCATCATATTAATTTCCGTACATCGCTTGGGCATGGGGAGTCTATTACTTAAAAACAAATTCAATGTAGCACAATATAGTTCAATATAAAGTTGATCTTACACCCACTTCGATAAAAAGCAGCGATACCTCCCCTTTTTCTGAAATTACTCCTCAAACCATCTCACCTGAAACATTTTGAAAACTTAGCACGGCTAATTTATTTGGTGCAATGCCTTTCAATGACACTGACCATACACGATCTTTCTGTTTGTTATGAGGGTCTTGTTAGTAAGAACATATTTTCATCTGAAAATAAAATTGCACCTCCATCGTTTTGAGTGATTATCATCTTAGATTTTGCGATCCTAGATTTCTTCTTAGCCTCAGTTAATCCACAAGCTTTTTGTATTTTGGAGGCTTTTAAGTGCAGATTCTTGGTGAATATGCGATACACTGATGAAGGTGCCTTGTTCAGACTGGCAGCTAACATTTTGAACTACAGGATTTCTTCTCATTCGTTCTAGTACAGTTTTCGCAAAATGTTTGTGCACACAATTCTTGAATAACTCGGTTTCTGTTTTTTATCGTATCTGTATACCTTAATCTTTTTAATGTACGGTAGATGAATTTGAGTTTTATACCGATGTGTTGCAACCTTTTAAAAATATCACTTTTTATAAATGTAATTTTAAAATAAGTGCACGTTTCGGTTCCATTTTGATTATAAAAATATATTTTTTCTTCATAGCCCGGATGTGGCGCTCTACACAAGGTGAGGTCTTTTTGCGGTACGTTGGCAGCAATTACTGTATGTGCGGCTAGTTGTATACGCATTAACTAACACAAACGAAAAACAAAACTAAAATTTGAGGTTAAACATTTTTTTTTGATTTTACGTGATTAGCCCATTTGATCCCAGAATTATTAATTATGCAATAATTATATAAATCAATTAAAATCTAGTAGATATTAATAATCTGTCATAGAAATTGTTAAATATGAATTTGTTTTCGCCCTACTTCGGAAATAATAAGGAAAATTCAAGTGGCGGAAAAAGGCCATTTGGGAATTATAATGTTCAAAATATTTTTAAATAAAACACAAAAAATACAACAAAAAAATCAAATTTATTAAAGATAAAATAAATAAAAATAATATAATCCACTTATAAATTCAGTACAGTTTTATTCTTTATACCTCAATTATCATATTTAGTTATATGTTTCAAAAAATAAGTTTTAAAATAAACTTATAGTTTTGATTCGTGGTAAGGTTGAACCAAAGAGAATAGAGTTTTATCAAGAGTAATGAAACAAAAGAAAAAATTTCATCAAAAAATTCATGGGTTATGCAATTCAAATGGGTTATACACTTACACCAGTTTATTTATTTTATATTCGTATTTACGAGTTATGCACTTACACATCTCTGCGATTATTTTTTTATTCCTCATTTTTTTATATAGCCGAATAAACATCGCACAAACTCGTTGTACACGAGTTTTTTTATTTATATTTTGCTTTACATTGGATATTGGTGTAGTTTGATTTTTTGGTTTTCGATTCATTCGTGTTTCGTATTGTATAGACAGCTCGTGTAAACAACAAACAAAAATTTCAAGGTTGTACTCCTGTTATGAATTATACACGCATAATATAGCTATATATGTAAATAACGGGTGATTTTTTAAGAGCTTGAGAACTTTTTTTTAAAAAAAAACGCATAAAATTTGCAAAATCTCATCGGTTCTTTATTTGAAACGTTAGATTGGTCCATGACATTTACTTTTTGAAGATAATTTCATTTAAATGTTGACCGCGGCTGCGTCTTAGGTGGTCCATTCGGAAAGTCCAATTTTGGGCAACTTTTTCGAGCATTTCGGCCGGAATAGCCCGAATTTCTTCGGAAATGTTGTCTTCCAAAACTGGAATAGTTGCTGGCTTATTTCTGTAGACTTTAGACTTGACGTAGCCCCACAAAAAATAGTCTAAAGGCGTCAAATCGCATGATCTTGGTGCCCAACTTACCGGGCCATTTCTTGAGATGAATTGTTCTCCGAAGTTTTCCCTCAAAATGGCCATAGAATCGCGAGCTGTGTGGCATGTAGCGCCATCTTGTTGAAACCACATGTCAACTAAGTTCAGTTCTTCCATTTTTGGCAACAAAAAGTTTGTTAGCATCGAACGATAGCGATCGCCATTCACCGTAACGTTGCGTCCAACAGCATCTTTGAAAAAATACGGTCCAATGATTCCACCAGCGTACAAACCACACCAAACAGTGCATTTTTCGGGATGCATGGGCAGTTCTTGAACGGCTTCTGGTTGCTCTTCACTCCAAATGCGGCAATTTTGCTTATTTACGTAGCCATTCAACCAGAAATGAGCCTCATCGCTGAACAAAATTTGTCGATAAAAAAGCGGATTTTCTGCCAACTTTTCTAGGGCCCATTCACTGAAAATTCGACGTTGTGGCAGATAGTAAGTCTATTCATTATGAAATGTCAAAGCATACTGAGCATCTTTCTCTTTGACACCTTGTCTGAAATCCCGCGTGATCTGTCAAATACTAATGCATGAAAATCCTAACCACAAAAAAATCACCCTTTATATACCATATACATATTTTTGTTCTCAAGATATAAATTGGTAAGCCCGAATATTATACCTATGTAAATAGATTTTAAGTAGTTTAAAAAATATTGAATGATTGTCGGTTACAAATAATTGGGAAATGATTATAAATTTATAAATTAAGTACAAATATAATTGTATGTAAATGATCGATCAATATAGAATAAAATAGGTAATGATTGTGTCTGAATAACAAAACTTTAATTTGATTAGATTTTTGGAATGAATGGAGAATTTTTGGATTATGAACGATTTTTGAGTAACGGCATTGCCACATGACAATAACCATAAATGTTTTTTAACAGATTTCTCATGTATGATTAAATGGCTGTATATTTTTCAATTAAATTAATCAGCTATAACGTAAAATATCACATATCAGCATTCAAAATAATAAATTTTCAATTATTAATCATTTTAATAGAAGGACAATATGTTTCGTTTTGACGTTTCTAGAAACGGTATAATCACAAAATTGTATCTGATTAATTTAAGTGCAAAATATGCTCCCATTAATTCATAAGACGCTACAACGTGACAATAACTACGAACGTTTTAAAAAACGGTCGTAGTTATTATCACGTGGTAGCGTCTTAAGTGTCCTGGGGCCGTATTCTTGAAATCGGTGGAAATTTTCTCAATCGGAATACAATTTGCTTTGAAAATCTTTTAAGGTTTACTAATATTGGTCTCCCTACTAAGAAAATATTTTCAAATCGATTTACCTAGTCAGAATTTGTTCCGTAGTAGAGGGAATTAATATAGGGAATTAATATAATAATAATTTTCTTATTTTAAAAAAAGAAAAGAAATTTAAAATAATGATTAAAGTAGCCGAAATATAACGAATTTCAAAGCGGTTCTGCTTGGGGAAATTTCCACCGATTTCAAGAATACGGCCCCTGAGGGGTTACTATGTATTCCGAAACGAAAGTTGTCTTACTAGAATTCGGAAATTGGATAGATGAGAATTTCAAATTTAAATATACGGCTACTTTAAACAAATGGGAAATTTTGTTTGAAATTCGTCTTTAAACAGTGGTTTAAAGCTGAGCCGACTAAATTAGCCCGCCTCACTGAAACCAATACCATAATTTGTCACACATTGATTACAACAAATCCCTATAAGTACAGTTACCGTTTTCGAGGAACGAGTGGTCGGTTTAGCTTATAATTAAACCTGCACCAAAAAAATTGTAACTTTTAATGTAGCTATGATAACGAGATGGTTCTTGAACCAGCATTTATTATAAATTAATTACATTGAATTAGTAAGTTCCAGACCATCCCTATAATTTGCCTAGGGGTTTAACCAATTTAAACTTAAAAATTTAAAAATTTATTACACAAGACTGCCACCAGATTTTGGGCTAAATTATCCAGGTGTGTAATAAATTATTTTTGTGTTGTATAAGACGGAATGGCATCAGAATATGTAGGTTTGAAATTGCGATATAAAGGTTGGATTTCAAACATTTAATAATTTATTACACTAGACCACCACCAGATATTGGTGTTGAAAAATCAACCTTATTCAGGTGTGTAATATATTTTTTTGAGACAGGTTAGGCGGAATTTGCTTCAGAGTGTATATGTAATTTACACGTCGATTCTACCACCTTTAATAATTTATTACACCAGACCGTCGACAGATAGTGGGTCAAATGTTACACCATGAACCTTGTAGGCCAGGTCAACCTTATCCAGGTGTGTAATAATTTATTTATGAGTCTAGATGGAATTGCTTTCAGTAGTTGAAAGCTTCAAATATGCTTCTATATATTACCATCTTAAATAATTTATTATACTAGATCGCCACCAGATATTGTGTCAAATAATACTCCATGAAACTTGTGGAGGTTGGGTCAATCTATAGTCAAGCTATAGTTCCAAAACGGAATTTGCATCAAAAGGCTTATCGAGCCAGATGTGTGATAAATTATTTTTATGTCAGGGTACATGGAATTACCTCCAAACACTAAAGGCTTCAAATGTGTAATTTAAAACTCAATTTTGGCACCATTAATAATTTATTACACAAGATCGCCACCAGATATTAGGTAAAATGTTACTCCATGGACCTTGTGACGGGTAGGTCAACCTTATTCAGGTGTGTAATAAACTATTTTTGAGTCAGAGAAGATGGAATTTGATTCAAACGGTAAAGGCTTCAAATGTGTAATTTAAAGATCGATTTTACCACCTTTAATAATTTATTACACGAGACCGCCACCAGATATTGAGTCATATATGGTACTCCATGGACCTTGTGATGGGCACGACACCTTATCCAGGTGTGTAATAATTTTCTAGGGTTAGGTTACTGCAATTGTTTCCAAACTGTACAGGCTTTAGATATGTCATTTACAGTTCGATTTTAAAACAATAAGGTTCACCTACCTTTACAAGGTACATAAAGTAACATTAGGCCCAATATCTAGTAGCGGTCTGGTATAATAAATTATTGAATTTAGTAAAATCGAAATTAAATTACACACAAGCCTTTATCGTTTGGGGCCAGTTCCGTGTAACCTAACACTAAAATAGTTTATCACACATCTGAATAAGGTTGATCTATACTGGCCACAAGGTCCATGGAGTATTAGTTGACTCAACTCCTTGTGGCGGTCTAGTGCAATAAATTTTTAAAGTTGGTAAAATCGACTTTTTTATTGCACATTTGAAGACTACGGTTTGGAGTCAATTCGGTGTAATCTGAGACAAAATTAACTTATTACCTATCTGAAAAAGGTTAAACTGCCCTCCGCAAGGTCTGTGGAGTAAAATTTGATTCGATATCTGGTTGCGGTCTGGTGTAATAAATTATTAAAGATGGTAAAATCGACCTTTAAATTACAATTGTTAAGCCTTTACACTCTGAAGCAAATTCCGTCTAACCTGATTAAAAAATAATTTATTACACAGCTGCACAAGGTTGATTTTTCATTCACTGGAGACTCACGATGTAACAATTGACCCAATATCTGGTGTGGCGGTCTTGTGTAATAAATTATTAAATGTTTAAAAACCAACCTTTATATCGCAATTTCAAACCTACGTCTTCTGATGCCATTCCGTCTAATATAGCACAAAAGTAATTTATTACATACTTGGATAATATTGACCTACTCTCGAAAAGACTTCTAGTGCAACATTTGGCCCAAAATCTGGTATCAGTCAAGTGTAATAAATTATTTAAGTTGGTTAAATTGACGTTTTTGTTATAAATAATAATCGTTTGGGTGAAAATTACTCTTAGGCAAGTTATAGTAGAGGTGATCTTGAACTAACTAATTCAATTTAATTAATTTGTAATCAATTCTTGTGCAAGAACCATCCCGATTGGCGGTGCAGGTTCCTCGAAAACAGTAACTGTACTAAAATCGGGAATTGTTGTAATAAATTGTAATAAATGGGCGGGCTAATTGGTCGGTGAAGGTTTAAAGCACTTAAAACAAGACTTATTTCGGATTACACAGGAAGCCTAGGGTATTGCCGTTTGGAATAAAACTCGGCACAACTTATTAAACGATTTAGATCAAAATTGGGTTGTAAAATAAATCGGGGTAATTGATTTGTCAGTTGTCATGTAAATTTCTTATAATCATATTCTATGAACGCGATTCTACGTAAATATATTATGGTTTAATTTCTGAAATTTGGATAATATTTTTAGCCTTAATGACTAGAACTTGTTCGTTTTTAACCGAATATGGTTTGCAGAAATTTGGATTAACAAATTGATTTTACATAAGATTTTTGTTTAACGAGATTCAATTATATTTTGCCTTTTCAGACCCGATTTTGATTTAAGGCGGATTGTACAATTTGAAAATTGTTTCAGTGATGGAAATAAAATTCGATTTGTTGAAACCAATTGTGGTGTTTATTTTATTTTTCATCTGACAGAGCGGAAATTTTTTTTTTCCAATTACCTAACAAATGTGTTTGAAAATTAATCTTGAGGAAAAGTTGGTTTAGTCAAGTTTAATTTTCATACAAACCTGTAAGATAAAAGTAAACATTTTTCTATTTTACGATCACGGTAATTTCTAATATACCAAAAGCATAGGCTTTATATTCAGATAATGTAAATCTATCTGTTTGAAAACAATCTGTTTTTTTAAGATATTATTGTCATAAAGAGATATTAAGTTAAGGCCTTTACCCAAACTTTTTGTGGGATTCATAGAAACTGGTAAACATAAGTGGCAACATACTGAACGTTCCCTTACGACGGCCATGATTTTTTATATACTAGATAATTCTATTTATATCTCTTATGCTTGGTACCTCAAGGCAAATTTATACAAAGCTGCGGTAAAATTATCTAAAGAAACTAGCTAAAATCATTCCAATCATCACCTATTTTTTTTTTTTGTGAATTGGCTTGAGTGAATCACTCTAGAGGTATACTCTCAGTAAAATTGTGACGCAGGTTTATATAAATTCAGGATTACACCGATTTTTTGTCTAAATTTCGAAATATATCTAAATTTTTGATTTCTTATCAGTCGTTCATAAAAGGCATACAGAAAACGCGCGGATTTGCAGTTAGTCCGTATTTAATTTATTGCACAAATCGAACTTATACTGCCTTTACAGCATAAAAGTTCGTGCTCTACTCTAACTTGTAATAATGTATTTAGTTGCCGATATCCACAACTAAATTAAACTGCAATCTGAGTACAGATTTTGTTCGAAAACTGAGACTTGCGAGTTGGGAGTTTTGCTGCTGTTTTCGAACAAAATTCGTATACTGGTAATTTATTGTAGACAAAAATACCAAGAGGGATAATTTATTTGCAGTTGACTATATTGCCTCGTTTGTTGATTGTTTAAATAAATAATATCTATCAATTTTAAATAATTGATACTCGAAAATTTAGACAAAATACTTAGCGTGAGGTACACAGCATTAGGCTCTTACAATAATAACCCTATAACATAAATCTGAAACAATTGCAAATTCAGAAACTATACACTGATATTTGAGTTGCCTTCCGAATTATATTTAAATTTTTCATAAATTCACTTTATATTTTATTAAAATTGCAGCATAACATAATTTTAATCATTGATTTTGTTGATCGCAAACACCGACCAAAGAATATGCCTAATTCGAATGCTAAATCGAAATACCTTCCGTCTGGAGTAGTTTGTGCAGTTAGAAACTGTAGAACAACAAAAAGGAAATTTCCACAAAAAAATTTTTTTCCTTTCCCTCTAATACTTCAGCGGTTTATAATGAATGGATGGAAAAATGCGATGTAGATCAAAGTAACTTAAAAACATGTTTAAGAGTGTGCGAAGATCATTTTGATGATGGATCTAAACTTGGAAATCGACTTAGACCTGGTGCAATACCATCTTTAAATTTAGTTCAATCTAATTATATCGACGATGACGATTATTTTAATAAACCTGATCCAATTTACATAAAACGGGTATACCTTAGCTATACTGGGGAAACTTCCAGTTATAAAGATCTAACCCTAGAAGAGTTTGAACAATACGAACCTCCATTAAAATTATTTAATACTGAAAGACTGCAGGATAATCCTGTCTGTAATAATTGCGAGACTCAAACAAAAAATTGTGTTTATTACAGAAGTAAATATAATCAAATGGAGAAGCAATTAGTAATTATGAAAAAAACCATTCAACAAAAAAACGTAAAAATAAGATCTCTTACCCTGAAAACTCGGTATTTACGGAAAATGAATAAATTGTTAAAATTGAAATCAAAAATTACTTTGAACGAGCGAATAAATAATTTAACTTACGTTGCAGATCATGCAAAAGAATTAGGCAAAATGTTATTAGTTCGAAAACCAAAAACAACCAAATGGACCAAACCCCAGAGATTTGTAGCTCAGAACATATATTTCCGATCATCAAGAACCTACCATTATTTGAAAAAAGCTTTTCAATGTCGATTACCTGCTGTGTCTTCTATTCATAATTGGATGCCTGTAAAGCACCTAAAACCTGGTATTAATGATGACATTTTTAGCAATTTAAAAAAACAATGTACAAATATGGACGATAAATTTAAATATGCAGTTATTGTCTTTGATGAGATTTAATATCAATCTTGAGAGAACAACATGAGATTTAATACGAGATCTTGAATACAATTGTTATCATGATCATATCGATGGATTCACTGATCTAGGGAATAAAAGAGACAAATTTATTGCTAAAACTATTTGCTTATTCATGATTCGTGGTCTTTTAGCTAATTATAAATATATATTGTCATACTACACATCTAAAACCAATATGCAAGGCGTTGAAATAAAAGAAAAATTATTTGAAAATATTTATTTGGCCGAGCAATGTGGTTTTACAATAGTGGCTGCCGTTTGTGACCAAGGTTCCAATAACAGAAATTGTTATTCGCAGTTAGGAGTTTCTGAAGATCGACCATTTTTCATTCATCGAAATACAAAAATGTATGCAATGTACGATCCGCCGCATCTAATCAAAAGTGTACGAAACAATTTGATGGCCACGGAACTATCAACATCAGACGGAATCGTAAGTTGGTCGATTCTAGAAAAACTGTATGAACTCGAAGCCAATTCTACCACAAAAATGTGCACCAAATTATCGTTTGCACATATAAATCAAAACACTTTCCAAAAAATGAGAGTTAGTTATGCTACTCAGATTTTTAGTAGAAGTGTTGCGGCTGGCATAAAAACTTGTTTGGCATACAATAAATTCCCGGACCCAAATAAAGCATGGGCAACAATGCACTTTTGTGAAAAATTCGACATGCTATTTGATGCTTTAAACAGCAAAAAACAGTTTGATTCAAATCCAAATCGCCTAGCTTTAAAAATTCAGAATGTACCTTATACAATTTTAAAATCATCATTAAATTTTATAACAACTATCAAAGCGTACTCCAAAAGCAAACCTTATTGTTTTTCTGGGCTTTTGCAAACCATTAAGGCAGTGTTGCTCCTCACAGATGAATTTTTAAACAGAAGTGAAGAAATTTCCTCTATCTTAACTTCGCGGTTCAATCAAGATCCATGCGAAAATTTATTTTCAATTATAAGACAAAGAGGAGGAAATTCAAGAAATCCAACAGTTCATCATTTTAACGATATTATTGCTCAAATAATGTCTATGAAAATGTTACAAACAACTCAGTTTACTAACTGTGAAGAAGATAATGATGAAATGCTAGTTGATCCCAACAACTATTTTCGAGCACCTCATCTATTCCAATTACAAACCGACTTAACAGCTGAGAACGTTAATATTGAAAACGGACGACTAGAAATAATGAGTTTCAATTTACAAGACAGGATCATAGAAACTCTTCCAATAATAGACGAATGCTCAGAAAGATATTTTGCTGGTTATGTAGTGCATCGTTTGAAACAAAAAATTAACTGTTTACAGTGTGAAAGTAGACTAATAAAAACAGACGAAAAAATATGTCTTCAGAACGAGTCTTTACTATTTTATAAAAACTATAGGAAGGATTCGAATTTTGGTTCCCTCCATCCCCCGTCAGACATGTTTGCTGTAATTAGCAAAAACCATATGATGATTTTTAGAAATATTTTCGACAAATCTCCTCATTATAAACATTTAAAACAAATTATAGGTGATCAATGTGTGAAATGGACCAATCAGCAAAATGAATTTAATTGGTGGTTTGACGGCAATTCTGAATGCTGCAATCATCATAAAATTATATTGGATTTTATGATACTTGTGTTAATTCGTAAACACTGTAAATGGATTATGAACTGTAAACCATTAGAAAATATTTCATCGAATGCAAAGATAATCGAGAATGTTGAAACATCCAGCACTGTCAATAAAAAGAGCCACCCACGGCTAAAAATCTTAAAATAAAATCTTATATTTTCATCGAATTTATATTTTGTAAAATTTTTGATATTATTTATTTTAAAACGTCTAGGTTTGTGCAGAACATTGTCTTTTTGTGGTTTAAAATTCTTAATTATTCTATATTCTATAAACTTTTGCAGATTCAAATAATTGAATGACCGCCTCACATGGGACAACGTGAATTTCTAAGATGAAATCTTTATTAGTTAACAATTAAAAATTTAAAATACGAATACGTTTGTGATATTGAATAATATGAAATAAAATTTTTTGAGCATTTTATTAAACTTGATTGTTTGTTGTCCTTGTCATAAAATAATTTAATTCTTTGGTCGTTTACAAATCGCGCAACTCTGTTTGATTTTAATATTGTCCAGTTCATAAAAGTATAAAATAAAATTTATAATAATATTTAGAGCTTTGAAATGCTCTAGGAACTAGTAGTAGTAGTACTTTAAATTTAAAACTCGATAGACTGACTCGCTTCTGAATCCTTTATACAGTATCTGTTTTATTTTACTTCTAAAACGTTTATAAACAATTAGTGTGTAGTATTAAAAATAAGCCCATATATATATAATTTAATTTTTTTAAATCAATCGAGAATAATCGACACATTTTTAAATTATTTATTAAATAATTCAAAATTGAATATCTTTTTGTACATGTCCTTACAATATTCAAAGCATTACTGATTTGAAAAGAAAAGAAAATGCAAATAGGCTTAACAAACAGATTTATTTCCATTTAAAAAACAAATAAAAAATTTCGGTTTCGACGAATTTGTGTGATGTAGCCGAGTACTATATAAACAAATGAGAAGATGTGTAAGTGCATAACTCGTAAATACAAATATAAAATAAATAAACTGTTGTAAGTGTATAACCCATTTGAATTGCATAACCCATGAATTTTTTGATGAAATTTTTTCTTTTGTTTCATTACTCTTGATAAAACTCTATTCTCTTTGGTTGAACACATTTATCGTGAAGCGGAACTACACAAGACAAACATTTTTTTGTGGTTCTTAGGCCACACTCAGAGCATGTTTTTCGCGTAGATCCCGTTTTAATAAGGTGAGTGCCGCTTTGGCGGGTGGGATCATTTCTTATTATTTTAGAGCGCGGACCAGGGACTAATGGAGGTGAACCATACTTTTTTTCAAAGTGATCTTGCGATTTGTCTTTGAAATTCCAATTGATCTAATTTGCATCCGACCGATTTTGCTACAACCCAAGAGATTGATATTGCGGAATCGAATATCCACAAGGCAATTGTCATATACCATTTCTTTTCATGAATAGTAAACCGATAATTTGCAACATGGTTATCGAAGAGATCTACCCCTCCCATAAATTGATTGTACATATGTACAATATGTGGTTGTGGTATACTGATTTTTTACTTTTCCACAGCAGAGTAGCGCACACAAGGTTTATTGGGTCTACACCAAATTCATTGGACAATAAAGAAACTACATTGTTGTCCATCCAGCGAACCGCTACAATTTCATTTTCTTTATCAACCACCGATGTAAATGAACTTTTTTTAGATTTTTTTGTAATTTGACCTAATGGCGCTTTTCCACAGCGATGTTCTCTAACAGACCCGGTGGCTCCATAACCAATATTCGAAAGTTTATTGATGACAGATGGATTGGTGAAAAAGTTATCGAAGAACAATGAGAATTCTACATTTTTAAAGTTATCCTTTAGCATATTTGCAAAATTCATAATGACCGATTCACCAAGTGGTAATTTATTTGAATTTTTTAGTGTTTCTGCCTTGGTAAATATCAAACTGGATACAGGAACCATTTTTCTGTGCTAGCACCCATTATTTAAAGCCAAAACGGATAGGCTTGTTGCACACAAATTGCTTACACCCGTGGCGTCCGAAATATGGAATCATTGATTCATCTACTGACAACCAATTTTGAAGTGAAACATATTTCAAAAAAATTTTGTTCATTTCTTCAATTAACGGACGCACTTTACCGAGTTTATCATTTTCCGGAAGGCTATTATTATCAGCAAAATGCAGAGAACTAAATATCTGGTCAAATCGATTCCATTCTCATCGTTTTGCTAATAGTGTTATGACAACCGTCAAAATCGTTTTCTCCTTGGTAATTTGTTATATCCAGAAATTATAAGGATTCCAATGACGGCGAACATTTCTTTGTTACTAATATTTAGTGGTTTATTTTTATTTTGCGATGCATACAAATTTGTGAAATTCACCACTTTTGTAATCAAATCTTCTGTAAACAACAACTCGAAAAATTCTACTGGGTGAGATTCGTTTGATGGTGTTAAATCAGTAGGAGTATCCAGAAAGCTATCCAACTTTGTGTTAATATTGCAGTCAATATCACCATCAGTCCAATGATGTGACAGTTTAAAACTTTCTAGTCGCATTCGCTTTTGTGTTGGGTCCTGCACTTGCTCTCGTTGGGCATCACTATAATTTTCCTCAATTGGTTGAATGTTTTCTAACACGTCACACTCCTGTACCAGCTCTCGTTGGGCATCATTTTGGTTTTCATCATTTATTTGAATGCCTTCTAATACGTTGGTTTCACTTTTTTCATTGTAATCGATCTCAACTGCCTCTCTCAATACCGTATCAGCTACGCAGTTTAAATTCGGTATTTCCTCATCCCCGGAGTCGACATCGGCTTCTGCATAATCATCTGGTGGTAATAAATATATTGTTCTAGGAAAATCAGTCTCATCATCTGATTTTTCTAGTTCCTCAAGGACTTCAGCTAGCGTGAGTTTCTTTTTCCTAAAAAACAAGTTTTTTCTTTTAAAAATTAAATGTATTACATATCCCAAGTGGCCGTTTTTGATCATTTACATCTTACACGAAAATTACGTGTGATGTCAAAATCGTTTTAACAGCCATTATTATTTTAACATCTAATTACACAAAACTACGTGTATTTATACATTAATTTCGATATTTTTGAGATAACTACATGTTTCGTTAATGTAAATCTCATGTTTATATTATATTTATCATCATATTGTAAGCTTACCAATAGTTTTTGTCCATTGTAGTTAGATGCGAACAACTGGCTTCACTTTGCAAGAATAATTTTGACAGTAAACAATAAACGCAGCTACAAGGTTATTATAACTTGAAATCTAATGTGTTATGAGGTGTATTCCATTGAAAGTTCGAACTAGAACATTTTTATTGAATTAAAATACGGCCGATGAATATAATGGTCGCTTTTGACACTTTGTGGTTAAATGGGTTAGTATGAAATTGAATTTTGACAGAAAATAAACGCCTTCGTATATGTGGGAAATTTCACATGTGCTAATACCTACAAGATTTTTTAAATTTTTTTGTCCTTCTCGTTTCGCTCAAGCATCCAATAAAAATGAAAATTATTTTACTCATACATAGAGAGACGTGCCACATTTGAGTTTTGCGTGGTGAGACAAGTGCTGTTTGAGTTTTGTTTGCAAAGTGCAATGATTTGTGAACCGGCTAAATAAGATTGATAATTTTACAAAACTAACTAAATTAAAAAAAATCAGAATTAAGCTAGCAATGCTTTAAAATAGTGGGGCTGATTAATGTGAAAAATCTTTTATGTGCAGCTTGAATTTCAACAATTATTTTCTGCATTAATAGACAAACAAACATGTTTTGTTTAGAACTAGCTTATTAAAATTTTCGTACGCTCACGACCGAATTCAGAGAATCTGTGATTTTAAAATACAATATTTCGTACCATATCAGTTTACTGGGGAATTGAACTACAGTTACTTTGTATACTTTTGATCATTGATGGGAAACCACTATTTGCTGATACTTCTGAATAGATAAGAAAAGAACTTTTTGCTTCAATTAGACATGAATTATTTTATATATTTTCAATTTCCTTTCAAGATTATACAATAGTTTCATTTTTGTTTGATCGGATCATTCTGATCTATCCAAAATTTTCAACTAAATTTTTCTTAATAACAATTTTGATTGTATTTTTATCAATATTTTAAAATATTGTTTTGTTTTTTTTCGGTAAAATAAAAAATGTCAACTTATGTTTCAAGTGTGAAGAATATATTCACAAAATACTCATTATTTATTCTTCAATTATGCATTTTCTTTAATAAAATAATAATAATAAAATAATCGTAACACAAATTATTAACTAAATATCTTTCAAAAGTGTATGTGTCTTATGTTTATCGTGTCTCTATGTGTCTACTTACATAAATTGACTAAATAAAATTAATTTTCTTTCAATATAAAAAATAATCGATATAACAAAAATAAAATTCTATAACATATAATTTAAAAATTTATCTTAATTATAAATTCAATAAAAATAAATAATTTTCAATTATGCTAACGTTTAACACCGAATAAATTTGGTATTGATTTGACTTTTTTCCGCGAACCATTTAAAAATTCTTTATACATATCGGAACGCAAATACCGAGAATACGAATCGCTTTCCATCAGGTGGTAAACATGAGCCGCTGCTACATCAAAACACCATCGATTAGGACCTCCAGTTGCTTGTACAGCTTGGCGAGCATGTTCACATGATTTTGAATCAACGTTTACAGGGCACGGAGCTTCCGGTGCTAAATATTCTCTCCATATATTTTGAGCGGCTTCGTTTATTTCACGTTGTGGCAATGCTTTCATTTCTTGGACAGATTCCCAGAATCTAAAAATAAATATATTTAAGATTTAATTAGTACTAAATAAAAATAAATATTTATATAGTAGTTGAAATTTACAACTGTACAGGGTAGTGCTAGGTTTGCGTATTTTAGATTTATCGTTAATACGTATAGTATACGAGATACCTTTATCAAATTATTTTTTATTTAAAATAATAGTTTTGTTAATCCAATTTTTATTTCCAAAAAAATACTCATAAGTCTATTGATTCTAGTTCTAAGATCGTGAGCCATATATGCACACGCTGTCCCAGATATATTGGTTAAAATTTTGAGAGAAATAAAGAAATTTCACATCCAATTTCGGGTATAAATGGACGTATTCGCAAAAATTAATGTAGTTAATTTTATAAGATTGTAAATTAATTTTATTTAGTCAAAACGGAAAATAATTATAGTGAAAAGTCCTCTAAATCACAATCTCTAATTGCTTATGTCAATTACCGCTAAATTCAGAGTGTTTTCGTTAATCAGTCGGAATATCCTGAACGTTCGAAACATGGCATACTATTGTATATTGTATAATTAGGAGGAAAAGTACTGCATTCCCGGACGATAGTGGAAATTGGCAACCACGGGAGTCCGGGAATGCACTTTTCCTCCGAATTGTACATACTATTTTTTCTCCGATCGGACTTTAAAACGAATATAAACCCAAAATAATTTTTAGTATTATTCATTAATTATCATATTAAGAAATCAAAACAAAGTAAAAAATTGAAAATAATATAAAATTATTGCTTAGTTAGCCACGACATCGTAAGACATAAATATATTTTTTTTTTTCAAAAGTTGTCAAATTTGTGTACCTGTTTGATTTATAAAAAACGTGTGAACGAAATTTAAGGGATCTGGACAGTGAAAGCGGATAATGAAACAGCCGATGCAAATAATGTTAATGATTTTAATAGCAATATATCAACAACAATGCTGGGATGCGATACTACTAATCCACCAATGTTCAAAAATTGTACTAATTGTACGATAACCGTTAATATTACAAATAAGTAAAATTAAACTTCTATACCTAACACATAATTAGTTTGGCATAGATTTATCAAATAAAAATTGATTATTATGTATACTGTTAAATTAAAATAAATAAATGCGTTTGACCTTATAAGTGTACTTTTATTTCTTCTAAACAATTAAAAATCCATACGGGAATATATTCCCGGCCTAGGCCAGAAAAAATATTCTCGTACTATTATTACTTGTTGCTTAGCAACAAAACAACATACTGGAATCATGAGCTTTTCGTTTCGAAAAAACAACGGAAAGATATATTTTTTCCTTAGTCACCTGGAAAATTGCCTTAGTCACCTGGACAAACCTTGAAGATATCATTTTCATTAACTTCCATATTTGTCCCAAACTGAATTACTCTTTTTTCGTCTGTCACTCAATAGTATGGATAGTAAACATATATGCAACATGTGAACAGACATAAGTATTTAATTTTTCTTTAACGGTTTTTACGTACTTTGCGTCACCCAATTCTCTTTTCCGTATGCGTGCAAGTAAATCCCTCGTATGTAGCATGGGTAACCTGCTACATAATAAACGGAAAAGTGCAGAGTTGCAATTGTGGTTGCACCAAATTGTATGTGAAAATTTTTACCAATTCGGTTGTTATTTTTGCTGACGCCGAAAGAATATGGTTAGTTGACTGTGAGAATATTTCAATTTAACTTTTTCTTGTCCCTCCATTCCTCTCACCCAGTCAATTAATTTGGTGTAAAAACTGGAAAAAGACAGTGCAGGAGGCAGTTAATTTTGGCTGTACTATCCGTGTAGTAGCGCAGCTCGGCGGATAGTCCACTAAGTTAGCAAGTTAATTTTTTTTTTAAATAAATAAATTAAGTTTGGGTTTTTTTTTTTGTAAATTCAAGTTTTTTATTTTTTTCTGAGTAAGGCGAGGCGGGAAGGACAATACAAAAAAAAAATTTGGGAAGGCTAGTGATTCATCATACTAACATAAACTGGCACGGGTATCAGGGGGTACTTCTGGTTGTCCCACGGGACGGAACTGTTGTTGCTTAAGCACTCCTTTCCTTCCGCCAAAACCGCTCTGGGACCCAAAATACTCTAGCAATATCTATTTTTTTGTTTGTAGTTAAGATGATAGTTTAAAACTATCATTATACAACCACGGTTGATTCCACCCGCATAATGGGTTGACAACTGCATCACTACTTCGGGGTCTGATACCACCTTTTTTCTTTTCATTTCCCTTTTATTTTGTTTTTCGATGCGGTTATCAAGGCCGTTACTTGTGCATCCCCATCCCCACGATCAAGTACTTACCTCACTTCTTCCGACAGAGCTACGGGTTGAATTATGCACAGAGTAATTTTTAACAGCACTCTGTCCTCTTGGGTCGAACTATGAAACAGACCGCTTGAAGTATGTTATACTCGTGACAAATGCTGATGTAATTTACCTCACTAGTGCTATTTATGGTGGGCCTACAAGTTGATAATTTGCGATAATATTTTTGTGCATTCTAATTTGTGTAAAAAGATTAATTGGTGTAGTTCAGTTACATTTGTTCTTATGTAGAATGCATTCTTTCATAGAATCTAACTAGAAATATAAAATTTTTATAAGAAACAAAAAACTGGAGGTATAAATATGCTATGGCCAACACCCGACTTTCTTTTACCATAATGTATACAATTAGGGATCTCGAACACCGTACGAATTCTAAAGCGAAAATATAAACTTACAAGAATTTTTATAAAAACTCTCTAATATAATCAAAAATTCTGCTAGTGTGAAAACAGCTTAAGTATAAAGTTGTATCCCATCCGTCTGGGCTGTACAGGGCCGATTTTTTTCTTGAAAACAGTTTAAACAGTCTAAACTTTGGAAAACCGATCTGGGCCGGTATTCTTGCAAAACTAATTTAGAATTTTTTATTACTTAACCATTTTTCTTGAAAATGATATATTTTTCAAAATTTTTTGAAAAAACAAGCTTCTATGGATGCTGCCACTTTCGGTGGATCGATTTCAGCCAAAAATCATATTGAGATCTCCCAATTTATGAGAAAAGCTTCGTCAATCCATCTTGGCTGTAAAGTAATTTATTCAAAAATATTGTCAAAAATCGTAATTTCTGCTAAAATTGTGGAAAACTTATCTGAACCTATATCGTTGCAAAATTAATTTAGAATCTAATAGTTCTTAATCGCTTTTCCCGTAAATGATATATTTTTGTAATTATTTGCAAAAATAGAAAAGCTCCTATGGAAGCTGGCACTTGATCAAAAATCGCATTTTTCTACTATTTTATGAAAGCCGAAAATGTGTTCTGTTCTTAAGAATGGTGTTTCATCCCGATCAATCAATTCGCCTGTGCTGTACGGGCAACGAATTTTTGTTGAAAAACTGTTTTTTGTCAAAAATAGTAATTTTTGGCAAACTGACCTGTATTGTTGCAAATTTAATTTAGAATCTTTTAGTTCTGTGTCATTTTTTCTGTAAATGATATAATTTTTAAAATATTTGCAGGACTACTACTTCAGGTGGACCGATCTCGCCCAAAAATACTTCGAATCTCCCAATTTACGAAAAATCTTGAATATAAAGTTCCATCCCAATCAGTCAATCCACCAATGGGCTGTAGAGAAGCTACAGAAGATCTAGTCTGCATGCACATACTCACCACACAGAGATTTTTAAAAACCACTTTTTTGACTTCGACGATATAGCAAATGGTAAATCTGCAAAACTCTCGAGACTACTACTACATGAAAACAAGAAATACATATACTGTTCGATTAAAAAAAACAAATGAACGCCAATGGATTCTAAAGCGAAAAAATAAACCTACCAGATGTTTGATTAACCTGTCTTGTATAATCAAAAATTATTATTCCTGCTAAAATTTAAGAAAACCAACAAGCTCAACCCAAGATTCAATAGATTTAAAATTTAAAGATTAAATGTTCAGCAAATTTAATCTTTAAATTTTAAATCTATTGAATCTTTTAATTCTTATCGTTCCTTGTAAAAGCTAAACTTTTCAACATCACTGCAAAAATTGAAAGACCTGCCACTTCCGGTACACAGGTCATGACCAATTTTCACAAGGATCATCCAATTATTGGAAAAAGGTTAAGTATGAAGTTTGATTCCAAATAGTCAATCCGCTTGGACTGAAGAGATGCCGAATTTTGGTAAAATAAAGTTTTTTTTATCCAAACTCGTCATTTCCGGTAAAATTTACAAAATATACTGAACTAATTTGAATTGAAATTTAAATTACAATCTTTTTGTTTTTAATTATCTTTTCGCAAATGCTGATCTCCCAATTTTTGGAAAAAGCTTAAGTACGAAGTTGTATCCCGATCAATCAATCCGTATGGGTACGTACAGGGAGCGAATTTTTGCTAAACAAATAATTTTTTGTCAAAAATCATCATTTTCGCTTAAATTTTGGAAAACTGGTTTGGTGTTTTGGGTCGATAATGTTGCTAAACTAATTTAGAATCTCTTATTCTCTTAATCGTTTTCCGTGTAAATGATATACTTCTCAAAATCTTTGCATAAAACGAAAAGGGTCCTATGAAGGCGACTACTTCCGGTGAACCGATTTCAACTAAAAATCCTTAGGATCTCCCAATTTATGTTAAAAACCTAAATATGAACATTCATCCCGATCAGTCAATTCATCTAGGCTGTAGAAAAGCTACAAACATTTAGTCTGTTGGGAACCACATATATACACACAGAGATTTTTATTAAAAACCACTTTTTTGACTGCGGCGATTTAGGGAATAGTAAATCTACAAAAGTATCGAGGTCAAAATTGTCCATGATTAGTATATTTTATTTTACTACGTAAACGAAAGTAAATGGATGAAGATTAGGAAGGAAATGAAAGGAATGAAGTAAGATGACTTTAAGTAAGATGTTCTAGCATTACATTTAACAACGAAAGTGTTAAGTGAGTGCTGCCTGATAATATTGTAGTTAAAACTAATAACGCTAATGTATATACATATTTTAAAGGAAAAAGTGCAACAACCTTCCGGGTATTTCTGGCGTATTTGGCAAATAACTATCGCAATGTTATGTTTTAAAGCGTAATTGTCTCTGGATTATCCGCATAACATATATCCTTAACGAAACCCCACAGGAAAAAGTCCAACGGCGTTAAATCGCAGCTTCGCGCAGGCCAATTGACATCTCCAAACCGGCCGATTATTCGGTTATCAAATTTGGCGAGCAAAATATCGATTGTTGGTCGGTTTGTTTGGTATGTGGCACTATCTTGTTGAAACCAAAGGATAAACAACCATTCATACCGTCGATTTGAGACCATAAAAAGTTAGTCAGCATGGCTCAGTAACGCTCGCCATTGACGCGGTAATAGCGTTTCCAGCATCTTTTTCGAAGGAAAATTAGCCAATTATGCCACCACTCCAAAATCTACATACCAAACAGTCATTCTTGGTGAGTGCATTGACTTCTCTACGATTACGTGTGGCTGTTCCGAACCTCAAATCTGGCAGTTCAGTGAAAGATGGGAAAATATGATTTTTCGACCAAAATCGTCGTCATTATGAAGCTGACCTATGGCTCACCCACACAATAAACTGATATCGAAGATGATATCAGTTCTCTGTGTGGGTGGATCCTAGATCAGCTGATGCGACTAATGGCCAGTTGCTGCGATCGGAGCACAGCAGCAATATTCTCGGGCACACGCACTGTCCATTGCAAGCCTTTCTCACGAAATTTCTTAACCAATTTCACTACAGCGATTCCGCCTGGCGCTCTTTCACAACCCATATTTCTTTTAAAAATTTTGCTCGGCTTCGGCTATTCATACATTAATGACTTTGAAAATAAGTTTTCAATATTTCGAAATGCGAAACCATGATTATTTCGTGATGCGGAATATCAGACTGACGAGCTGTCAAAAGTTCAAGCAAATCGTTCAAAAAAGTGCTGCCATAAGCGATCTAAAAACAAACCAATAGATGGCCATTTAATAACATTCACCCTTTGGACAATATTGGTACTAAATATCAGTGTTGTGTGTCTACGCGTATTTTGGAATTTTCGGCGTCATGCCGTCGATAATTACGTAGACAATTGCTTTTGGCGTCGATAATAAAGTTTATTTTATTGAATGTTATATGACATTTGTTGGCATATGGGAGAAATGGGAACCATTTTTAAACATATTATAAGTTATGTTAAATTGTCTTTCATTAAAAGAATCACATTAGAAAAAGAATGTTCTCTTAGTTCGGATATTAGTTAAAATTAGAATAGACCTGTACATACTTCCCTTTAGAGTACGATGAACTTGATTTATCATATTAAACTTTATACATTTAAATTACTTACTATAAAATGGTTTTAGACTAAACTAAATTTATTAAACTATTGTTTACTACGAAGTCAATCGAAATTCAATTTACGACGATTTACGCGACACTAATGCAGATTTTAATTTAAAATGATATCACATATTAGTTACAACAGAAAGTTTTTTATCAATTTTTCCACAAAGTAAGTCGTGTTTCCACCGGACAAGTGGTGCAGTGGTTAAAGCTTCGGCACTTGGACCGGGAGGTGCTGGATTCGAATCCCATCAGAGGCTAGATGCAAATCGAATTTTCATCATCGATTACGATCGGTGATGCTAATAAATACAACTAAGACCCTCTGATGGAGTGCAGAATTCCGTGTCACGCGCCGACCCACATTCCATGTCAATGTACAGGTTGACATGGAGCTTGCAATGTGCAGGTGGTATACTGTAGTTGTGTGAGTAGGTGAAGTAGGTGGGTTAATGATGTGGAGTGAATGAGTGGTATCACAATGGGCTTAAAAATTGGCCTAACTGTGCAGTAAGCAACCACTAAAACCTAAGTCGTGTTTATTAAAAAATGCACTTAACAAAATTTCGATTTCTAAAACCGTTGCTTTGTCATAAATAAATCAAAATGAATAAAATAATTGTTTTTTTATTAATTTTAAATATTATAATAAGTGTTTGAAGTGTCTACCATTTGTCAAAATACACAATTGGCATCGCCGTACAAAATTTTGCTTAATCCGTCGAAACGCACGTTCGTTACTTTAAATAATATTCGAAGCTTCGATTATATGTTGCCGCATCTCCTGATCGGTCTGGTTTACTCTTTCATAAACCAGCTCTTTATAAAAGCCCTACAAAAAAAAGGCTAAAGGATTGAGATCAGGAGACCGCGATGACCATGCAATGGACCCTCCCCTTCCAAACCAGAGGCTAGGATAGTTTACGTTCAGATGTTGTCTTACTACATAGTGAGGGGGAGCTCCATCATTCCGCACACATCCAAGTCATTTTGTAGAAAACTTAGATAAACTTCCCCGAACTTTCCCCAAGCAATTTTCCGTCGACTATTCCTACCCACATGTTCACTCCAAATTGATGTTGAAACCGACTACGCCGCACCGTTTTAGAGTGACGCGGGCTCAATATTGCAAATTATGGACATTGAATGTTGACTCCCTTTTAAAACATGTTTCGTCGCTCCATAAAATGTTGTTAAAAACAGCGAATTTTCTTGGCATACACGCAGCATCTCTTGGCAAAATTGCACCCTTTTTCATAGTCAGCAGGTAATAGGTCATGTACACGTTGCACATGCTAAGGGTGCAACTGATTTCTTTTTAAAATACGATGTAACGTGGACCGTGGCACTCCCGAACGCCTTGGTAAAAAACGAATTTTATAGATCGACGACCCATCACCATTTAATTACTCTATCTTTGTCTATATCAAGTTGACCGGCTGTTTCATATCTTCTCGGACGACCAGGGATTTCGCCTTCACTGTACATTTGATGTACGTTTTAAATTACTCAGTTAAGGGGGAAAGCGTTCCCCATTTGAATATCGCCTCGGGTATTCTCTTGCTGCTGCTCGGGCGTTGCCATTACATAAGTCATAAATGAAATGCATTTCTGCATCTTCGCGGTGGGAATAAGCCACATAGCTTATTGAAATTTTATCATAAACGTTCGAGTATGTACTCGTATGTATGGAACTACTAACATGAATTACAAAATGTTTTTCTTTTTATACCACAAATTTTGCTTAATTCGGGCTACTAGGGACTAATTTCGGACTGTTTTTTTCGGAAAATTTTTTCTTTAGTTTACCATTGTGTTCATCATTTTGTTTTTTCTCTGACAAAGCATCTATTTTAGAAATCGAATTTTTGTTAAGTGCATTTTTTTATAAACACGATTTACTTTGTTTGTAATTCCATTTAACATCTGCTTAAAGTATTGCATATTTTTCTGATGACGGATCAACTTTCTGTAGTACATTGTTTTCCCGCTGGCGTCACTTAAACATCAACAAAAAGTTTTGAGAAAGAAACTTTACATAACCATTGTTTTTATTTGAGAGAAGATAATACAGCTTATAAAAATGATTTTATAGGAAAAGCACACTCTTTTAGATTTTATTAAAAAAGAAAGTTAAACAAAAGGACTCTTGGTTTTTTAAATTAATTTTTTGGTGGGTGCAAAATACACTAAAAGTGGAATAACTTTAACATCAACAGCAATTAATGAGGTAATGACCTCGCCTATCGTTTTATCGTTCAATTCAGGGACACGCTGTATAACAAGTTCAACCTGAGTATCCGGTGTGCCGCAAGCGCAATCGACTTGTGATCTCCTCTATGCCTTCAAATATATGCTTAATGCTATTGCTTTTTGCCTAAAACTAGAGGAATCATAATTACGAAAAGTAGTTTATGCAACAAATAATTAAACGTTACTAGTATGAACATTTTTACTTCAGCTTGAGCCACCTATTTTGAAATTTCTGTCTACGCACAATATAAACTGTAATTTAATTGCTCACTAACAAAATTTTAAAATTTGAAGGAAAAGTCTTGAGCAAATTATTGCTGCATGCTTTAAATGAATAAACTAATGACTTGTACCTTATTCGACTAAATTTACCATTCACATTAACTAAATTATGACCAGAAGTTCGTGAAATATTATTGCAGATGTCACTAATATAATATTTTTAATGGGCGCTTTTTATTAATTAAATTATAAATAATATTTAATATCATTCGAACTTAGTGGACCATAACAAAATTACATTCTTATGAACTGTCCAGCCATCGTCACTAGCACGACTACTCTAACTGACACTACCAAACAAAAATCAAAAGTGGCGTTCGATGAGGAACACCTAAAATAATTAAAATTTCGAAATCATTTGTGATTTTCAATTGGTTATAATAATTTTAAAACAATACGCATAAATTTAAAGAATTAAGTATGAGTTAATCAAGTTAATCAAATAGCAATGGTCTCATGCTGATAAAGGGTATACTGCGGAGCGATAAGAGAAATTGTTATATACATCAAGAAATTATTTTATATATAGATATTATTATTAATTAATTTTAAGTTAAATGTTTTTTGAAATTTCAGATAGGGTTAAAGCTACTGACTAAAAATTAAATTTCAGAAAATTCTTGCTTCATCAGAAACTAATATAAATATTTAATATTAAAATGTTATTACTATTCGCTGAATAAGTAGAGAACTTGTTGGCTATCGGTTTTACCTAGATGTCTGTAACCGGGCCCATACTGTCCCAGCTAATTAACCTATCCAATCGCTCGGTTTTGTTATGTGTAAATAGAGTGTACGGTTGGCCCGGCGTTATCCGGGAGATCCTGCATAAAAACTTGGTCGTACATTCAAAATCAATTAATCAACATAGCCAGGTTACAAAATCTAAACATTTGAAATTGTTTTATTAATTTGTTTTGCTATGCGAGCAAATTTGTGTACAAACAAACCATGCTTTCCATGGTAGCCGTAGAGAAAATAAATTTTACAGTAGTAAAACTACTTAGTGCAAAAACGGTTTAGAAGGAAGTTGAAAATTCAAAATTCAATATGAGGGTTTAAGCCAAAAGTCCAGTTCAACATTTCGGGTCGTTGTCGTCAATATATGGAAATCCCTTATTTTATACCCTTTTCCTTTATATTTATTTAGCCAACTGCAATGCATTTATTAAATGGGCTAGAACCATACCGGTTCCAAACAAAGCCATTATAAACTCACACTGTACACCAACGATATTATTTTACTTCGAACAAATATGTCACAGCCTTAATAAGCTGAATAAGTTTGAACCAAGTTAGAGTATAAAGTTGGTCTGCAATGAATTGTCGGGCATTAAACACTTCGAAACTAATTCTGCCGATACCTGGATAGCAGCTTACGTCGACTTTAACACAATTTTCACATAAAGCTTCATGAGTAAAACTTACGGTGTAGATTTCCTTTAAGATAACATGATCCCCAAGAGTAAGCGCATATCTAGTGGACACCAAATTAGGTTTTGTAGTTTAGCATTGCGGTTTACTCAATATGTCCCGCCCTCGCCCTATCTTTGTGAAGAGATAACACAAAACCAACAACTTCGGTACATTACCTTCAGTGTAGCTAATGCAATATTGAAGGTAATGAACAGCAAGCCACATCACTGTAACTGTGTTGGCAAAACAGAAAAGTAATAATATCTTAGCAGTCCTTGACAAGCTGATCCAATTTTTAATGAATTCAGGGGTGACATGTTATAACATCACATTTTCGATACTTTATCGAAGTTTATTCTGTCTCGCTTCTTTAGAATAAAATGGTACACTATTTCGCATTTTATATCATTTACCAGGTTGCTAGATTAAGAAATTGTGATATTTTACTCCGTTTCTATCACCAAATAATTTGTTTTCGATACTTGAAGGAAATTAGAGAAAGACAACTTGTTCGCATTTGAACTGAGGTTGTGATAGCAATAGAAACGAAATAATTCATAAATGAAACAGTTGCCCATTTCAGTTTAGAGAAACGAGAAATAAACTTCAAAAATGTGATGTTATAACATGTCACCCCAGATTTATTAACTTTATATTACGGTTAAAGTACGAAATCGTTAAATGTGCGAATAAAAATACAAAAAATCTATTTTACTAAATAAATGTATAAAATAGAGACCACGGACTATTTTTCACGACATTAGTGCATATTCATCTGGAATAGCGCCTTCAACAGCTCTCATGGGAACGTGAAAGATAATCGCGCCCCATAATGGGGAATAAATGAGCTTACGGCGATTTACAACTGTTTACCTATGCCTGAACTAGTTTGGACCAATTCAGTTTAACCGTAGCGTTTATATTCAGTTTAGAAAAATTAAAAGCTTCTGCACACCACAACGAGTATGCATAATAATTGTCGGTTAAAAGATTGTGAGAGGTTCCTAAGATTGACTGGTACTCGGAGATTGTAGATAGGGCAGAAACGTGAACGAGTGAATATTTTTATATAATTTATATAAGTATATAAATACTCGTAATATAAGTTTACACGTAATATAAGTTTGTACTCGTTTATACTCGTAATATAAGTTATATAAAATATTTTTATATAAAATATGGTATTTGCTGCGGCTCACTTTTATATAGTTTTGAAAACAAAAACAATTTAATTTTAACACTGCGCTGCATATGAATATATGGATATATTCATCTTTTGATGAATAAGTCTCTAAAAGTGAATCACTGAGGTTGAATTCATTCGTCAACTGGCCAGAAGTATGTTAATTCTTACTATCATAGGCTTGAATTTGACCAAAATTAGTATATAACTCTAGTTAAGGAAATATAATTCCATGATCAAAACATCTCAAACGATATGCACAATAACACGCTGTACTAAGAATAAAGTACCCTAAACCGAATTAAATCACTAGACACCGGCCAATGAGCGCATATAAGGGAGCATCAGAAGAACCAGCAATTTGTAAAAAATAGCATACAAGGGTGGGCCAAAAGTCACCATGGAGTTTAACAATTTAATAACTTTTTCGTTTATATATTTTTTCTTTTTTTTTGCAGATTATATAAATAACACCTGGAGAATAAATAATGGAGAGATTCACAATTGAACAAAGAACCAGAATAATAGAATTTTATTATTTAAATCAGCGATCAATTATTTTAACGCAAAGAGAATATCGTCGCCATTTTAAGGTCAGAATTTCGCCCTCTGAAGCAATTATTCGTTGCTTAGTTGCCGTAGGTATCCTGCCGTATTAACAAAGCAAAGTTTTTTTGTTTAGAAATTGGTTCTTAGTAATGCGGCTGTTTTTTTCATCTTTTTGAAAAAATAACTGATCTGTATCAGTCAGCCAGCGGCACATAATTAATAAGCTTCTAAGTGCATCCATAATGGCTTGGGTATCTATAGTTGCAGTTTCCAGCAAAGATAAGCTATACCAGTTGACTTTTGCAAAAGATAAAAATTTTCAATTCGATTGAGGATTTCAAAATTGAAACAAATACTTTGTAGTTTGTCAATTGGTTATACGAGGGAATGTTGCGAACTGTTGAATTCAATTACCGATGCTTGGAGAGCTTCAGTTCTATTGCTTTTTCAAATATATATTGATATAGATAACTTAACTTTTGAGAGAGCTAACATTATTGGAAGAAGGAACTAGAAATTCGAGTATTATGAAGATAACAGATTACCAAAAGTTCCATCGATTTGAGATTAAACTACAAATTTTCCCGTTAGACGTAATTTTAAAATGCTGCTAGGGAGGTATTTGACTCGACAGCACTCAATCTGTACACAAACCATCTACCAATATTAAAACATGTGCGGATAATCGCGTCAAACCAATTGCGATATAAATAAAATACAATTCATTCAGTAACAGCGACCAGCCCTACTTATATCTTTCTACTATTAAATAATATTTATGACTACCTATTTTACTTGAAAATAATTATTAGAGATAATGTCTAATAATATTATGTTATCGAATATCGATAATATCGAAAATAGCTATATCGTAGAATCACAGTAATCAAATGTAAAGTCAATTAATAACTAATTTATGTTATCAATATTATATGTTGTGCGATTAGATTAGAGTGTGCACAAAACACGTTCCTATTCAAAGAAAATAAATATTTGAAGAGATTATGAATAACTCACTTTAAATTTTCACCACTGTATTCCTTTTCTAAAAATTTAGTAAATTGATCACGCCCGGTTGGATCATTTAGTAGTTCGCGAAGACTGAAACTCCAACGTTTTACCCGTTTCAGAGGAACATCTTTTCTGTAATAATTTTTGCCAAATTAGTATACATTTATTTACAAATTGCATTGGAATATAAAATCGTACGCTAATTTTTCTGAATCCCACATTTCTGTATTATCACTTATCCATGGATTAGGTAATTCAGGTGGTGTTAAAAAATAGTCAAATTCGCTGTATTGTTCATGATATGAAATATAGCTGAAATTTTATACAATATTTATATGACAATAATTTCGGTTTGCAAATAGTTGTACAGGATTATCACTTACGATTCAGCAACTTTCGATATTTTAATGGTTCGGCGTTCCAATTTTTGTTTAATTAATTTAATTTGTCGATTAACGTTATCTACAGGGTTACTATTTGAAGCTGTCCCGGCTGAACCGGAACCTAAACTAGATGCACCACGTCTATAAGCTTTCTTTATGTCCATTTCCGTGGTATTAACACAACCAGGCATCGGTCGATGTACATCCCAAAATGCTCGTTCCTGCGAATCTAACACTTTACGTTCTAATTTATCACGCTTCTTGTCCACTTTACTTTGGGCCTCCGCTTGCATAAATATAAATTCCCATTTTCGTGAAAACATTTTTTGTAGTTTTGCTAAATTTTCAGCCTCATAGTCCGCTAATTCTAATCTGGTCTTATTTTGCATTGTACGTTTGCATAAGTATACAGCATAATCGGTATTCTCGGGCTCCCAGCAATTTGAGGGCCAAAAGTAAGGTGTTTGAAACCGGTAAAATGTACCATCATTTTTTACAGTCAACTGATGATCATCGATTGGAAATAAATATCCATGAGATGACAGCAGATGGGCAAAATGTAGAGCTTCGGTTACATCGTCAACATCTAAATTTTTTAAGATCCATGTTATGAGATCGGCACCCGTGAACACCGATGGAACTTTACTCATGAATGCCTTTACGGTACGAACTGCTACACCACCATTCTCTTCTTGCATTTTTTCAACAACTGCTTCCATCTAGAAACTCACCAGAAAACAGTTATCCAGCACATTGTAGGTACATATATATATATATATATATATATATATATATATATATATATATATATATATATATATATATATATATATATATATATATATATATATATATATATATATATATATATATATATATATATATATATATATATATATATATATATATATATATATATATATATATATATATATATATATATATATATATATATATATATATATATATATATATATATATATACCTAATAAGAAATAACCTTACCTTTTTATAAACAAGAATATTAGGTGTATTTTCTCCATTATGCCCGGAAGCTGTATTAAGTGATTTTTTATGCATAACCGACACCTTCTTATCCGATTCCGATGTCATAGTTACCATTTTCAGTTGAAAACTACTTCAAAAAAACTAAAGAAAATTATCGAAAATGAAACACATTTTAACGTGTGTCGTTTCCCATGTTCGACCCCACCATTCTTCATTTAAATAATAAACATGCACACAAACACACGAGAAAGTGGTAAACTTACATGTAACAGAAATTAAAATAAAAAGTTTAAGAACTTTGAAATTTTGTTTTATGTTTTGTTGAATTTTTTCTAGTACAAATTTTTACATTACATATAAAAAAATGTCCAGGTAAGGAAACTATTCGAAAAAATGGCAGTATTTTCTATTTTCCTATAATTCCAATCACTTTAAAATATCACCAAGAATATACGCTTAAAAAGAGGCTTCTATCACAAGTTGTCGCTACGGCTACAACCCAAAGAATTTTAATTTTAATATAAATTTGCACATATTCACTCCATAAACTATTTTTCACTCTTCAAAGATTATTATTATTTATAATTGCGTTACTTTGATTTAGAATACAAAACAAAATATGAAGAAGAAAATGTAAACGAAAAAGTTTTTCGTTTTAATAAAACTCTCCAATTTTTGTATTTTAGTTTTTTTCCGGGATTTGGTTACAAACATAAAAAATATAAAACAAAAAGAACTCTGCTCCTATTTCTTAGTTCACGCCATTTAATATTTTGTTACAGTTTCAACGGTCCTTGTAACAAATGTTATTAAGTAAACTAATTTTAACTAGTTACACTATAATTATTTAATTTTAACTTTGAAAAATTCAATAGTAAAATTCATTTCTTGTGAAAATTTCGATGAAAATTTTTTATTGAGGTTAACATTTTAGTGTACGATGTGTAGACGTATATATTTTACTCTGTATTTTAATTTATTGTAATCGCGATGTGTCTTTTTGTTCTCTCTGTAGATAATTTTTTTAGTTCATATTTCTTGGTGGAATCATGCGCGGAATTTCCATATGACTTTTTTGGTTTATTGCTATATATTTTGTAATCGATTTATCGATGAATGTTATCTTTTTGTTGCTCAATATAGCTGGTTTTTCTAATGTCTACAACATCTTATTGGTGTCGACATCTATCGAAAATTAATTGAAATATTTGTATACTTTTAACACTATGCGCCGTAGGTACTTGGCGAAACCATAAATAAAAAAGACAAAGATGATTATGTAGTATTAATCTCTTCATTGACACCAGCGCGCGTGTCTATCCTTTGAACCATAATAAAGATCGTTTTGAGTTTTTGTTGTTGTTTACGTAAAATTGAAGGTCGGCAATTGGTTTTTTTATTCGTAAACACATGTGTGGACGAAGTGACGACACGAAATAGAGAAATTATGTTATTGTTTTGTTATGTAGAGCAGGGAATTGAAGGAAGACGAACAAATATGTATAAAAAAATATTTTTGGTGTTTAGATCAATGAATGTAATTTTTTATTTTTTCCTATGAATGTATGTGATATATGTAATAAACTTTTATTTAGGACGTACACACATTTAAAGATTTTTTCTTTTGAAAATGACGTAAAAGTAAAATACATAATGTGTTGTTGTTTCCACAAAATTATTTTTCCTCTCGCCCTTTAAATATTATGAACAGAAAAACGAAATTTTAAATTCCTATTATGTTCTTTATTATTTTACATTGATCGTGTACTTCAAAATATTCTATTGATAATAAATAGCTGATTCTTAATATGACAAGCAAATTATAGTATGTAATATACATTAGTAGCCCTTTTTAACGATTTAAATATGAACTGGAATACGTCCAAATTAAATAAAACTTCTTAGCGGTTCAACGATTGAATTATGTAACGAAAGTTTAATATCTGTAAATTTCGCCCTTAAATTATTGCTCATTACGAGTACTTTGTCGAATGAATGATTTCAACTTGGTGGGTTTAGGTGCGATTACTTTACTTATTCAAGCGATGTTCTGAAATATGGAAATTGTTTACTAATTTTAATTCGAATTGAAAAATCTAATTAGATTGGCAGAATATAGAATCGTTGATTTTTTGTTTTAAGTTGCGGAATAAATTCAAACCAAATTGAACTGGTCATTTCATAACCAAATTTAGTAAATGAATATATTTGGATTATTTAACGATTGTTGTTTAACTTTCTAGAATATCGTCAAACAATTAAATGTAAGGTAATTCGAGGAATTTTTTTAAATTCGAGCAATTAACAGAAGCTTGGGATGAAAATGAGATTTTATTATTTTCCAGTAAAATTCCATAATACGGGTTACTTAGTCTCATATTGCTAACCTTTATACTATGTAAAGCAAACTTTTGTTGAAATTTTTTGTAAACATTACGCATGAACCCCTGCGTCTGTGTTGCTAATCTTATTGATACAAAGTGCATTGATGTCAGAAAACCTTGTACAAAAATGGAGAGGTGAAAATATTGGGCCAACACCAGACTTTGTTTGGTACTTGCCTATTAATTCACTCCAATTATTTTTATTTATTTTTTACAGAAATGAATGCAAAATCATTTGTTGTAACGTTCTGGTCTGTTAAATTATTTAATTAAAATTTTACTTGCTGTTTTAATTTTTAAGAATTCTGTAAACCACTCTCTGTAGTTTATTAATCCTATCACTGGAGCAAATACTCAAAGAATTGAACATCCGTGGAAGGCAGCAATGGAACAGACAGAAGCATGTTGGATTCTTACATGTGTGAATACATGTGGCGTAAACGTACAACAGTTCGGCAATTGAATGTATTTGATGCGATTCTCGCTGATGCTTTTTTGGCCACCTGTTTAACCTGTGACAATTAGTGTGCAAACAATTAAATATAACACACTTAATGTTGTTTTATATTATAATAAATGATTTTGCATTCATTTCTGTAAAAAATAAAAAAAAATAGTTCGGGTGAATTAACTGTCTGTTAATTAATAATCGTCTGTACCCTTTGTTTTATCACGAATGTATATATCTCGGATCTCGGATACATCCACTTGATTTCTAAAGCGGAAAATTGAAGTTCCCGGACTTTTGGTAAAACTGTCTTGATAATACAAAATTATTATTCCTGGTTAAATTTCAGACAATGAACAAGATCAACTGTTGTTGAAAATTTTATCTTCAAATTTATTTAAATCTTTTAATTCCTTGCGGTTTTTTTGTAAATGTAAATTTTCCAACATCATGCACATGATCATCGAGTCAATGAGACAGATGGCACTGTTGTAATGTCGTGACGATCGCCTAATGATTGACCGGGTAGTAACAGCTGCGTGATTTCAATCCATTTTGGGTTGCAAGTGAAAGTGATGAATAAGTCCGGTTTGCATGTCTTCGGGCTGCCAACATACGTCGCTGTTAAAATGATAAGTCGACCGACATTGTTTGCATTTCTATATACATTCATGGCATCGCGCAGATGAATGTATTCTTCTGTACGCAATTTTTGCTGATTTAAACGTGTGTATGTCAGACGTTCTGTTTCGATTTTGACATACATACAAACGGTGAACTGATGAAACAATCTGCACCATTTCCATATGTCATTGTCCTCGTTTCGACGAATCATCAAACGATAGGCATAAAAATTCATCGAGTTGATCTTTTTGTTTGTTTCTCGAATTATAAATGAATAATGAACTATTGTTAGGAATCGAATTGAGAAACAGTTAACAAAATTGCTACGTTCGGGTTAATGGATTAATCATCTTGATCATAAAGTGATATTCATCCTCTCCTCGGGAAAATATCAGTGGATATTGTAATGCATCATAAGAACGATGGGTTCGCAGATATGGTGAAGCTTATCATTGAAGCGCCTTTTGTGTTCGTCAGCTGGTCTTTTGTCTGCTCTGATCACTATTTTGTGGTCAGCATTCATTGGCGGCAACAATGCTCCTGCATCATGGTGAATTTGTCCTTGAACCTGTAAAATTGAAGACAAATTCTTAATTTATGAGCCTCGGAGTTCTACATCTTTAGTGGATTTGACGGTGAAACGTCGTGAATTGGTGATGTGGGTTTGTTTAATGTGTGCTATACCTATATAATCGAAAAAGAATTTACCTTAAAAGTCAAGTTAAAACCTATATATTCGGCCCATATTCTGCAAAAAATGCTTCGATCGAGGTTCTTGACCAGAAAGCAATGATGCCAGTGGCTCTGGTGGCGATGTTAATTGTAGTAATATGACATTTCCGCTCGCACAACATAATCCGGTGGTTCGTGTCAAAACCTCAAAGCATTGCAATGTTGACAAACAGTGCTCATTATTCCGAAGTCGGCGATACCGATTGTTGGGTCGTATTTGAACGCCAATCGTTCATTTCGAATGTCAAGTTTAGATAAATAAATTTTAATTAAATAATTTAACAGACCAGAACGTTACAACAAATGATTTTGCATTCATTTCTGTAAAAAATAAATAAAAATAATTGGAGTGTATTAATAGGCAAGTACCAAACAAAGTCTGGTGTTGGCCACAACATTTTCACCTCTCCATTTTTGTACAAGGTTTTCTGACATCAATTCACTTTGTATCAATAAGATTCGCAACACAGACGCAGGGGTTCATGCGTAATGTTTACAAAAAATTTCAACAAAAGTTTGCTTTACATAGTATAAAGGTTAGGAACATGAGACTAAGTAACCCGTATTATGGAATTTTACTGGAAAATAATAAAATCTCATTTTCATCCCAAGCTTCTGTTAATTGCTCGAATTTAAAAAAAATCCTCGAATTACCTTACATTTAATTGTTTGACGATATTCTAGAAAGTTAAACAACAATCGTTAAATAATCCGAATATATTCATTTACTAAATTTGGTTATGAAATGACCAGTTCAATTTGGTTTGAATTTATTCTCCAACTTAAAACAAAAAATCAACGATTCTATATTCTGCCAATCTAATTAGATTTTTCAATTCGAATTAAAATTAGTAAACAATTTCCATATTTCAGAACATCGCTTGAATAAGTGAAGTAATCGCACCTAAACCCACCAAGTTGAAATCATTCATTCGACAAAGTACTCGTAATGAGCAATAATTTAAGGGCGAAATTTATAGATATTAAACTTTCGTTACATTATTCAATCGTTGAACCGCTAAGAAGTTTTATTTAATTTGGACGTATTCCAGTTCATATTTAAATCGTTAAAAAGGGCTACTAATGTATATTACATACTATAATTTGTTTGTCATATTAAGAATCAGCTATTTATTATCAATAGAATATTTTGAAGTACACGATCAATGTAAAATAATAAAGAACATAATAGGAATTTAAAATTTCGTTTTTCTGTTCATAATATTTAAAGGGCGAGAGGAAAAATAATTTTGTGGAAACAACAACACATTATGTATTTTACTTTTACGTCATTTTCAAAAGAAAAAATCTTTAAATGTGTGTACGTCCTAAGTAAAAGTTTATTACATATATCACATACATTCATAGGAAAAAATAAAAAATTACATTCATTGATCTAAACACCAAAAATATTTTTTTATACATATTTGTTCGTCTTCCTTCAATTCCCTTCTCTACATAACAAAACAATAACATAATTTCTCATAATTTTACTGTTGGTCTATTAAAAAAAATAAAAAATTGTTCATTCCTTCCTATTTCATAACTTTGTCCTTCAAGTCTTACATAAAAATGTATGAGTAAATTGAAACAACAACGGTACCATGTCACATAATTATTATACATATATATAAATTAAAGAAAATGAGAGAAAGAGAGTTTGTTTACTTTCTGTTGTTTTGCAGTTGTTGTACTTCACGATCGTAATGTTAGTTCCAAAAAGTAATATACTGGATGCGTCGCTAGCCGCGTTTTGGATTAAATAATTCATTCTTGTTAGGTTATCTTTCTCTCTTTTATTTATGGCGAAACACAGTAACACTTAGTTAACAGTTATAATGTGTTTATTAATGAAAATAAGTGAAATATTTGATATTTTGTTTCGTAGTTCTACTAGTGTTTCATAGAGGGCAATGCCATAGTTGCTCATTATTTTCGTTTCTTTACTTATGTGTCTAGACTAGTTTTATTATTTTGTGGTTTTGTGGAAATGTAAATTTTAAAATATAATGAAGTGTTTATAACAGTAAATATTCACTTATCGCATTTTTCTGAGTCAATTTGCTGAAAAATTATGCGGTATAGCTGAATAATTATGCGTTTTGTGAATTTGGTTTAAATGATTTATTTGGTTTAAATTTATTTAATTCAAACACATATCAATTATATTTTTTATATATTAATTTATATGTTTGGTTATTATTTTTCAATTTAACGGTAGTAATTTAATTCGTAGAGGAGAGAAACAAAGGATAAAAAAAATTATTGCGTTGTGGCTTGTCAAAAAAATGCGTTGTGTGTGTAGTTGTATTATGCGAATTATTGCGTTATATGAATATGCAATTAGAGGATTTGTACTGTATGGAATGATGGAAACTACGAAAAAATTCATACAAAAACAACGGAAATGATTATACAACAAATTGAATTGGTTTAAGTTAAACTTGAGAAAAGCAATCTCCCCCTCCTTCCCCCAAAAACTATCTGCATTTGTACTATGTGAAAGCATAAAAATATCAATGAGGTATCCAGCCCATGTGAAGTATATCGAATTTTGGTAGACTACGTATATAATTTTTTCGTTGAGTCGCATTACTTTATTAAAACAAATTGATAAGTCTACACGTTTTAATGAGACTAAAAATTATAATCTACATTTTCCTGTACATAGATATTTTTTTGTTTAATGTTATTGAACATTGTATATTGTAACGGGTGTTTCAACAGGTGCGCTTCAACTTTTTTCCGATAGGGACGGCGAACGACGCCATATTTTTTATTAATCTTTTGTCATTTGGAAACTTCATTAGTATACATTTCATCATGGAACGCTACACACATCAACAGCGATTGCAAATCGTGCAAATTTTTTATCAAAATAATCGTTCTGTTGCTGCTACTTTAAAAGCATTACGGCCATTTTACGGTCCATTTAACAAGCCAGCCCGTTCGACAATCGACCGTATAGTGGCAAAATTTGAGTCTACGTTCTCGCTACATAATGTTCCGGTGCCCTCGAGAGAAAGAAGTGCTCGAAGTGTTGAAAACATCGCAGCCGCCAGGGCTTCAGTTCAAGAAGACGCGAATGTGTCGCTAACACGACGTTCGCAACAATTGGGCCTTTCTGTGACATCATTGTGGCGAATTTTACGTAAAGATCTTGGCCTACATCCGTATAAGACCAAGCTGACACAACAACTAAAGCCGTTTGACCATTTGAAGCGACGCCGATTCGTGAATTGGACTCAAGAGCAAATCGAAAATGTTGCAGATTTTCACCGAAAAATCATCTTCAGCGATGAGGCTCACTTTTGGCTAAATGGATTTGTCAACAAGCAAAATATGCGTGGAAGCAGGAAGCAACCCACACGTGATTCATGAGGCACCGTTGCATCCCGAAAAAGTCACTGTTTGGTGCGGATTACATGCCGGCGGCGTCATTGGGCCATATTTTTCATCGACGATAACGATCGCCACGTTACTGTTAATGGAAATCGATACCGCGATATGATAAACGATTTTTTTTGGCCACAATTGAATGGAATGGACTTGGACGACATGTGGTTTCAACAGGACGGGGCCACATGCTACACAGCACACGATACAATCGCGTTATTGAAGACTAAGTTCGATGAGCGTGTTATTTCGCGAAATGGGCCCGTCCAGTGGCCGCCGCGCTCGTGTGATTTGACACCTCTAGATTATTTTCTTTGAGGTTATGTGAAGTCATTGGTCTATGCCAATAAGCCGGCGACGTTGCAAGAGCTCAGAGCCAATATAGATCGTGAAATTGCTGGAATTTCGGCCGATTTATGCGAAAGAGTGGTCGAAAATTGGGTTCAAAGATTGGACTTCGTAAAACGTGCACGCGGTGGCCATGCAAAAGAAATCGAGTTTCATACTTAAATGTATATGTTCAAATTCGTTAATAAAAAAAAGTTAGTTCAAAAGTCGAACAGTTTATGTTTTATTCAAAAAAAAAGTTGAAGTGCTCTTATTGAAAAACCCTATATATATACATTGTATATATTCTCAAAATGAAGACTCAACAGTCCAATGTTATACGAGTACAACTTCCGATATCCCAAAATAAAATCAACACTTCTTAATGAACTAAATCAAAGTAAGAATGCACAAATATTTTATTGGGAACCATTTTTTGTACGAAAATCGAGGAACGTCAGCAAAACATTTCTAACAAAATCCATTAAAAATCAACTAAAATTCATATTTTGCCTTCAGGGCTGGGATGTTGTACAGCATCCCTATTTTCGACTTTCAACTTAGTATATGTCTCAATTTTCAGGAATCAATTAACATTCAATTTTGCATAAACAATTACGTGTTGTATATCGCGATTTCAAATTCTTGATATAATTGTGAGCTTTATATATTTTCTATATTTCGATAAACGTATCACGAAAACTTATTTGGTGGTAAATAAATTGGATTAATCTAGTCTAAGAATTAGAAGAAAAGCAATAGAATAATATTTTACTCGAGCAAGCTGAGAACACGTTAGAAAAAACGTAATTGTAGAAATGAAATAGACTGATTGATTTTAATCGTGAAAACAGTCGAAAATAATGATGATACAACATCCCAGCCCAGATTATTTATTTAAATTATTTAATTTGAGTTAACATATTATAAGACTATTGTGACTTCTATGATGAAGATGGGCGTTTGGTGAGCGTTTTAAATTGGAGTTCCTAGAATTTTACGTTAGGCAGTAAATTTTTCCAATCAATGATCTGTGTATTCTTATCTATGAGTAAACCAAGTACTGTACAATTTCCAGGACGCCGTACTGTAGCCACATTAATGGATTTCATGAAGTACAGAATTTATTTACTCCTTAACATAGCATCAAATGGCAAAGTTGTGCCGAAGCATTATCAATTTAACAGATCCAATTTTTGAGAGCATGTAAATGTGCAAGGCTTATTAAACGAGCCATTGAGTTATTTGACTTGGATTGGCTGTAATTGAGCATATCCCAAAACCGTCAAACAAAGGGCTTCAACATAAAAATCAAATTTCAAGAAGCAAAAATTATTTTAACTGTGTATTGCAAACACCAACAACTAAACAAATTTTATTTAACTTGAACCACAAAATACTCTATTTTCTTAAAGTTAAAATTTATTTTAGCAAGCTTATTGACTTTTATTCTTATTTTGATTGTTGTTCCTTTAATTAAAACGAATTTTCTTTTATGAACAAAGAGCAGTTATTTTAGTATCTAGGGCCTAAAAAATGTTTGAGTTTTGAACGAGAACAAAACTTTGTTAAACGAGAGAAGCTCTGTGGAGCAGAGCTCCACAGAGCTCGAGAAGTTTTGTGGTCATTCGAGTTCAAAAAGCATTTTAGACACTGGGAGAACTTTTTATTCTACCTCTTTACTTCTTTGCTTTCAATAAATTTCTATAAAAATTGGCATGCTTTCGCTATTGTAATCAGCTCAGAGAACAGAGCTTTTATGAAATTTTATTTAATCGAAATATAAAGATGCCGTATCATTTCTAGCCCGCTTGCGCTACACAGGAATTTATGTCAAAATAATTCCACCTATTCCACCAAAATAAATGGATAATTAAATAATTCATATTATAATCATATTATATCATAATTCATATGCATAAGTCATAAAATACAAAAAATTGAAATTGTTATATTAAAAATCATAATGAGTCGGAGAAACTTGTAGCTTATAGTGATTGTGACCGGGCAGATTTATTACGGTGCAATTGAGCCCCGGCGGGGTTGATGGGCCCAATGACATTTAATAAACACCAATATACCTCGATAAAATTCGTAAATTTATCGTATTTGATACCTGTTACTAATATTCTTATTAAATAAATATATATATCACATATTATGTTTGATTATCCAAAATTTCTACTTTTTCCTTAAACCTTTAACCTTTTAACTTTTCTCAAAGTAATAATATTTAATTTTATCTTCGAATTGGATAAATTTTGTTCTTTCTATGCTTGAGTGCTATTCATATTCGGCCGAAGTATGGCGAGTATCATTGATCAAAAAAAGATAAAAACATTTACGTTTTGAATAAAACTAAAATTTATTCAGATCTAGAGAAAAATATTTGAATTTCGTAAACATAAATCATCAGATTCGTTTGGTAACAGTTGTCCTAAACACTGCAATACAATTATTTATGCAATACAATTCTGTCGAACGATTAGGAATATAACAGTGTAAAATAATCAGTCCACCACAAGAAATAAACAAGAACCTGGTGGTGAACCACATACATACATAGTTTAAAATGAATTTTTTTTTCAAACACAGTTCCTATAAAGCTTAGGAACAGTGTATTAATAAAAGGTCTTGCAAAGTTGTGTGTGAACAGTTTGTAAATTTTTATTTTACTTATTTAAAATTTTATAAGTAACCCACTTGAACCGAAACTAGGCTTCTTTACTTGATTTTTAATGTATTAAAATGAAATTAGGCCAATGCATATTGTTCTACAAAGTTGTGGAAACTTCACAAAACCCACACATTTATATAGACGAAAATTTCAAAATTTATTTGCTCAATAATCAAGTACATTTAACATCGTACTAAATGAGATCATAAAAGTTTTTTTTGGATCAACTGCTTCAATTAGGGCAGGAAAGCGAGGCAGCTTTGGTGAATTGTTAGAAGCTTACATATGATAGCAATCGGTTATTTTAGTCTTAGAACCACACTAACCTTTAGGTAGAAGCGGGGTCTAGGGTCTAGATCTAGGGTGTGGATTATATAAGTTACACTTAAAAATGTAACAGCAGATAAAGCCGCCCAGTACAGGTTCTACTTTTCACATCTACAAATAAGTTTTTCCAAAATACAGTAAACAACATCGATGAAACTTGAATAACTTGGGTAGTAATAATAGTTTATAGTTGGGTCTTTTTGGTTACTATTTGGTTACAATTGGTTGGCCATTTACAGGAATTGGCGAACGACAGGAACTTTTAAAATCGTTTTAAAAAATTTCAAAGTCAACTAAAAATTTTAGTACCCCAAATAAACAAAATTAAAGAAAGATTATTGCCATTCATGGAATTGAATTAATGAAATTATGATAATTGGTGAGCTAAACCCATTAATTGGTCAGACCTTCAAATACATTAAAACAGGTATAAACGATTACTTCATAATGATTTGCATGCGTGGGTTTGATTAAATGTCACACAGAAGGTTTTTGTTATATAGAGATGTTCATACACAAATAAAATTAGATTGGATTGGATACAACCCGGGCTATATGTGTACGGTACCCCTTTTACATATAACACGATGGAAGGATATGAAAGGTTATTAGATATGATAGACTTGACCCGGTTACAGACACCTAAGTAGTCAATAGTTAGTAAAGCACCAGACGGCACAATAATTGTTGTTTTCTGGATATAAATAATCAGCAATCAAGATACTAAAAAATGTTTAATTGGTAAATTTCCTAAAATAAAACTTCATTATTATGAATGATTCTGTAGTCTCCAAGCCATCTATAATTTCAAAAATTCAAACAACCGCTGAAATACCAAATTCATTAGCAAATCCGGTTATAGACAATATGATTCCTACTTTATCTGCTTCCATAAAAAGTCATGAAAATTTGCAAGCTTCCAAAACAAAAATATTAACTAGAATTAAAATTTAATTTAAACAGGAATCTGTCAACCCTGTTGTTACGTAACTTTATACAATTTCCCCTCTCCGACACTTCAATTTTCCATATAATCATATTCGTTTGATCTATTAAAATAATTTTATTAAACCAATTGACGTAAATCAAATGAAATCCTAAATATACAATTAAATTAAGTTAAATTAAAATAAGAAAAATTAGAATTAAAATGAAATTAGAATTCGACCTATAATTAAAAATTTGTAATTTGGTTAATAATGGAATTATATTACATTCCTGGCGACCGATAGAAATAGCTTATAAAGAAGAAACCCCTTAATTACAAAATATCTATCTAAATCAACTCAACCCGAAATTAAAATGGTTATGTGCAAATTATAATTTATTAGTTTCTAATAATAAAACTCAGAATTGTTAACTGTCCAATCAGAAAACTATAAAGGAAACTAACTATAACGAATAGTATTAATATTGAACATCTCGAACGATTCTAGATTCTTAAATTCCTAAATAATTTGAATAGTTATTATCAATTAGTTAAAAGAATTAGAGATTCAAACACTTTGAAATGAATTATTATTACTAATTACAACTAGTTGCAGCCGCATTGATTGACTTTTAAATTAAAATTTTATTTTTAATTTGCTTAATCAGGAACTGCAATTAATAATAGTATTAATAATGCACACCTGATAAACCTCGATAACTCTGCAGCTAATCAAACTAAAATATAATAAATATAATAATTTATTACTCAGAAGCTGAATAATTGGTATATTTTACCTTTGGTTTTTTGCAATTGTAATGGTGTTATTGTGATTGTTCTGTATATTGGTATATTTCAGCACTCTCGAATTAAATTCTCGAATCGTAGGAAATTCTTCCATTTAGCGTCACTATCTGTGTGACAAACGAATATGATAATCGACACTTACTTATACACAATCAACTTCCCAACCACCCCATACTTGCTTTCCTTTTAACGCCGGATCGCGGATAAATTTGAATTTTTGACTTATAGATGGCTAATGTGTAAGAATCACAACAATCAGTTTCGAACAAATGAGACTATTGATTTGAAAAAATCAGTCTTCTCATCAGGTCGCGACGACTGATGTTGTATTACTACATTGGAATATTGTCTATATATATAGAACATACCATGTAGTTGTACTACTAGCGAATTACTGCATAGCGTACGAAATTTTTGATTCTTTCATATTTCCATCTATATTCAATTTTAACAATTAAGTTTTTTCGCATTTACGAATTTTATTATATATTTTACCTTTGGTTTTTTGCAATTGTAATGGTGTTATTGTGATTGTTCTGTATATTGGTATATTTCAGCACTCTCGAATTAAATTCACGAATCGTAGGAAATTCTTCCATTTAGCGTCACTATCTGTGTGACAAACGAATATGATAATCGACACTTACTTATACACAATCAACTTCCCAACCACCCCATACTTGCTTTCCTTTTAACGCCGGATCGCGGATAAATTTGAATTTTTGACTTATAGATGGCTAATGTGTAAGAATCACAACAATCAGTTTCGAACAAATGAGACTATTGATTTGAAAAAATCAGTCTTCTCATCAGGTCGCGACGACTGATGTTGTATTACTACATTGGAATATTGTCTATATATATAGAACATACCATGTAGTTGTACTACTAGCGAATTACTGCATAGCGTACGAAATTTTTGATTCTTTCATATTTCCATCTATATTCAATTTTAACAATTAAGTTTTTTCGCATTTACGAATTTTATTATATATTTTACCTTTGGTTTTTTGCAATTGTAATGGTGTTATTGTGATTGTTCTGTATATTGGTATATTTCAGCACTCTCGAATTAAATTCACGAATCGTAGGAAATTCTTCCATTTAGCGTCACTATCTGTGTGACAAACGAATATGATAATCGACACTTACTTATACACAATCAACTTCCCAACCACCCCATACTTGCTTTCCTTTTAACGCCGGATCGCGGATAAATTTGAATTTTTGACTTATAGATGGCTAATGTGTAAGAATCACAACAATCAGTTTCGAACAAATGAGACTATTGATTTGAAAAAATCAGTCTTCTCATCAGGTCGCGACGACTGATGTTGTATTACTACATTGGAATATTGTCTATATATATAGAACATACCATGTAGTTGTACTACTAGCGAATTACTGCATAGCGTACGAAATTTTTGATTCTTTCATATTTCATTTAATTCGAGAGTGCTGAAATATACCAATATACAGAACAATCACAATAACACCATTACAATTGCAAAAAACCAAAGGTAAAATATATAATAAAATTCGTAAATGCGAAAAAACTTAATTGTTAAAATTGAATATAGATGGAAATATGAAAGAATCAAAAATTTCGTACGCTATGCAGTAATTCGCTAGTAGTACAACTACATGGTATGTTCTATATATATAGACAATATTCCAATGTAGTAATACAACATCAGTCGTCGCGACCTGATGAGAAGACTGATTTTTTCAAATCAATAGTCTCATTTGTTCGAAACTGATTGTTGTGATTCTTACACATTAGCCATCTATAAGTCAAAAATTCAAATTTATCCGCGATCCGGCGTTAAAAGGAAAGCAAGTATGGGGTGGTTGGGAAGTTGATTGTGTATAAGTAAGTGTCGATTATCATATTCGTTTGTCACACAGATAGTGACGCTAAATGGAAGAATTTCCTACGATTCGTGAATTTAATTCGAGAGTGCTGAAATATACCAATATACAGAACAATCACAATAACACCATTACAATTGCAAAAAACCAAAGGTAAAATATATAATAAAATTCGTAAATGCGAAAAAACTTAATTGTTAAAATTGAATATAGATGGAAATATGAAAGAATCAAAAAAAAAAATTTCGTACGCTATGCAGTAATTCGCTAGTAGTACAACTACATGGTATGTTCTATATATATAGACAATATTCCAATGTAGTAATACAACATCAGTCGTCGCGACCTGATGAGAAGACTGATTTTTTCAAATCAATAGTCTCATTTGTTCGAAACTGATTGTTGTGATTCTTACACATTAGCCATCTATAAGTCAAAAATTCAAATTTATCCGCGATCCGGCGTTAAAAGGAAAGCAAGTATGGGGTGGTTGGGAAGTTGATTGTGTATAAGTAAGTGTCGATTATCATATTCGTTTGTCACACAGATAGTGACGCTAAATGGAAGAATTTCCTACGATTCGTGAATTTAATTCGAGAGTGCTGAAATATACCAATATACAGAACAATCACAATAACACCATTACAATTGCAAAAAACCAAAGGTAAAATATATAATAAAATTCGTAAATGCGAAAAAACTTAATTGTTAAAATTGAATATAGATGGAAATATGAAAGAATCAAAAATTTCGTACGCTATGCAGTAATTCGCTAGTAGTACAACTACATGGTATGTTCTATATATATAGACAATATTCCAATGTAGTAATACAACATCAGTCGTCGCGACCTGATGAGAAGACTGATTTTTTCAAATCAATAGTCTCATTTGTTCGAAACTGATTGTTGTGATTCTTACACATTAGCCATCTATAAGTCAAAAATTCAAATTTATCCGCGATCCGGCGTTAAAAGGAAAGCAAGTATGGGGTGGTTGGGAAGTTGATTGTGTATAAGTAAGTGTCGATTATCATATTCGTTTGTCACACAGATAGTGACGCTAAATGGAAGAATTTCCTACGATTCGTGAATTTAATTCGAGAGTGCTGAAATATACCAATATACAGAACAATCACAATAACACCATTACAATTGCAAAAAACCAAAGGTAAAATATATAATAAAATTCGTAAATGCGAAAAAACTTAATTGTTAAAATTGAATATAGATGGAAATATGAAAGAATCAAAAATTTCGTACGCTATGCAGTAATTCGCTAGTAGTACAACTACATGGTATGTTCTATATATATAGACAATATTCCAATGTAGTAATACAACATCAGTCGTCGCGACCTGATGAGAAGACTGATTTTTTCAAATCAATAGTCTCATTTGTTCGAAACTGATTGTTGTGATTCTTACACATTAGCCATCTATAAGTCAAAAATTCAAATTTATCCGCGATCCGGCGTTAAAAGGAAAGCAAGTATGGGGTGGTTGGGAAGTTGATTGTGTATAAGTAAGTGTCGATTATCATATTCGTTTGTCACACAGATAGTGACGCTAAATGGAAGAATTTACTACGATTCGTGAATTTAATTCGAGAGTGCTGAAATATACCAATATACAGAACAATCACAATAACACCATTACAATTGCAAAAAACCAAAGGTAAAATATATAATAAAATTCGTAAATGCGAAAAAACTTAATTGTTAAAATTGAATATAGATGGAAATATGAAAGAATCAAAAATTTCGTACGCTATGCAGTAATTCGCTAGTAGTACAACTACATGGTATGTTCTATATATATAGACAATATTCCAATGTAGTAATACAACATCAGTCGTCGCGACCTGATGAGAAGACTGATTTTTTCAAATCAATAGTCTCATTTGTTCGAAACTGATTGTTGTGATTCTTACACATTAGCCATCTATAAGTCAAAAATTCAAATGAATAATTGGATACATGAATATTACTAAAATTAGTTAATCTCTGAAATCAAACTAAGATCGAGTAGAAGGCGAACAAAAAACACGGTCCACATGTATGCAGGCCCTAGTAACCTAATTACGAAAAAACGTCTACATATAAATGTCATGGAAATTTCCTTTTGTTAAGATTTTCCACGACCCTACCCATCCATATCTCGTGCATGCGGCTCGCACATACAAACTTTGCCCATCCACCCTCAATCCCGATAAACTATACCTTTCACTTTAAAGTCATTCCTCATTCAGAACTTCACCATTCTCCGGTAGGACGTCTCTAATCTGACAATCACTGTACAATATACAGAGCAATTTATGCGTATGCACGTAGAGTAGATGACGAACGAAATTACCACTCTTCAAGCATACACCTCAACCACGCTCTATACATTTTATACGACGATCATCAAAACAAAGACACCACCGCGGAAAATGGTAAATTTCTAAATGAAAACTACCCTACCCCCCTTTCTAACGCTATATCTAGATGTACTGGACAGACATTACACGAAATAAGTGATGCCACCGGAAATTTTACTTTGCAAACAGCTGAATCTAGTAAAACAACTATTGACCTAGAAAAGGAGAATATTGATCTCTTGGGGAGGCTAGAGCATATGAGCATATGAGCATATGGAGCAATTATTTGCCAAGCTAAGCGAAGAAATTGAGTATCTAAAGCGAGAAAATGAAAACCTAAAATGAATCGGGATTCAAAAGAAGATTGCGATATAGGAAGCATTGAACCAGACAAACTCATCTATTCCACTGATGAAGATCTAATACAAAGAGAGACGGACTGGATCCTAAAGAAGAAAAAACAGTTCAGGAAGAGTAAGACAAGGAAAGCTGAATCGTCACCTGAGGCTGAGCAATTAAATCGTAGGGGACAATCTAGTCCAGATTCAAAAGATGTTCTACCCAAAGCCAAATTCAACCAAAAGGTAGTAAATCTACCAAGAATATTACACTAAATTTGGTGCAACCGAAAGAAAAATCACCCACACCAATAAATATAAGGTAAAAGACTATAAGGTAACACTGTTATACAACAATAACAATAACGTTTGGAAAATTAAAATTAATTAATTATCAATCATTTTTTTATTCAGACGCCCGTAAAAGATTTCGTAATTGTCGTATTCCAGCGCTGGATCCTCGTCTTATCAGTTCATTGAGTTCATTCAACGAGCCTTTTTGACGATGTTTTAATTCATAACTATTATTACAATGAAAAAAAATTATTTTCGATATAGAAATATTGACTTATCTGCAACATTTGACCGATTTGGAAATATATATAGAAGCATGTGTATTAAAATTAACCAAGTTCGATAAAAAATATATCTCAAACAGCCTAGTCTCTTTAAAATGCATATCTCGTGAACAATGAGGTATTACAATGAGGTGTTCAAATTCTTACATTAGCAATATTTTTATCTGTTTTATAAGTGCATATTTAGCTATTTCAGTTCTAAAGTTTATGTGTAACAGAGGTAAATATTTTAACCAAGTTCAAATAAAATATATCGCAGTAAAGCATATTTATTGTTATCTGGGAAATAATTTCTATTTCTAAAAGTTACATATTATTTTTTAGTTTTAGTCTTAAATATAAAAATCACTAGCCCAATATGGACATGAGAAATATATATCTCGAATTTAAATTTTTTTAAGACGAACTCTAATCGGAGTTCTTGTGGATCAGATTCAGATATGACTTTTCTGATCTGAGACAATAAATTTTTGTATTGCATTTGTATTGAACCAATGAATTAATGGACAAATATTAAAATTAATCAAGAAAAAAAAATGATAAATGTTACATTCAGTTGAGTTATAAAAACATCCAAACTGAATGTGCAAGACATCTTAAATGGTTAAATTAAATATTGAATTTATGATGAATATAAAACTTTGTTTAATAAGTAAATACCTTGTCCAGTTATAATTATGTAAAATTGGGGAAATTCATATAATGGCTATCGATACATTTTATTGCAGATTTAGTCTTTGTTTTAACTTTGAGGATTATATACCGAGCTAAGAGAGATATGTTTATGTCTCTAAACGTTATACAAAATTAGATATATTTTTCGCTTTTACAGATATAAAATATTCTTGTCCCGAAAACGAGATATATTTTATATATAAAAATCTATGAAAATATATCTCTGTGGGCAATAATTTCTCTCAGTGTAAGTTAGCAACTCTTTTTCAAAAGACGTTTAAATGCGAGAAATTTAAATTAGGCGCTGTCCCAAAGATTAGCGACAGCAAACAAGAACATCTGTTTCAATATAAATGATTTAAAATTCAATACATTAAAATTTGTCCTATCTATCCCAGCTGGTGTACTGTTTTTACACAAGTACAACCAACGGTTGCGATGCGATGCATTATCAGTAAGGGAGAATGATACGTTTCCCGGATGTAATTAGCATATCCCTTTCTTGGCCGGAAAACATTTCCGGGGGTATAAAGGGCTGCTCATTCTCAGGTTATCAGATGTGTCATTCCGCATCCTGGTTTGCACAGTAGAGCTGCCCTTGCAATTTTTGTTCTACAGTTTATTACCCAGATACTAGTTTTCGATAAATTATATTGGGCGAATTATGCGAGGACATTAAAAATGATTCGATTACCGATGAATCCGCACTCATGAGATTAGTGTGTGAACGCGAACGGTATGTTGAAACCGGTTTCAAATGGGTCCTCGTGTGAATTCACCCAATGTAATTTAAATTCATGTACGTATTTAAATATATAACATGTATATAATTGATAGCCATTATTATTATTTATTATTAACTGCTTTTAATGTTTGTTTAATTGGTTTATAATTTATTTAATTAAAATCAAATTTCAGAACTTCTCTAAAATCCATTTTTAAATCCCCACCCGGTTCTGCATACAGGATTTGACAATAGTTGGTTGGGATATCGAAGGGTTCCATTCAGAATGGTCGAATTGTAGAGCTTCATCAAAAAGATACGTTAAAATCTCAATACAAGTTGACCTTAGTTTATTAGAATCCTAGCCCAGCTCTACAAACTAAATTGGACTATCCGTTGAGAAACGGCCTGGTTCTATTCATTATGACCGAATCACAAAATTTCGTCCAAATTCAGCTACGCACACCGAAGTTGGCCATTATTTGTTGAGAGATGGCCTCGTTCCACTGAGCATGTTAGAGTGCCAATCCAATTCTTTGCCATTCCTCAACCAATCACCGTCAATTCCAGTTTGACGGTGATTGGTTGAGCAATGGTAAGTTCCATTGGGCATGGCATAAATATATCCTATGCAGTATAATTACACTTGGTAATTAATCATTTATTCTTTGGTGACCAGATTAGTAAGGCATTTTTTTGTGAAATAAGCTAAATTTATTTGAAATATCCAATCCGGTAGTTAATCTGGCATTGAATAACATTAATAGTTTTCCAGAAAACATTGCCTTTGCGCTGTCTCACTTATATTTTGTAACTTTTTGAAAGATTTCTTATTTTTGTTTAGTTTTTTTTGGTTAATATTTTTTTGCTATTTCGTGGGTTGCCCAATTCAAGGGTTAAATACTAATGGATTTTAGAGAAATTTTGTTTTAATATAATTCAAATAACTATATGGTTTCAGGAAATTATATTGTAAGTTGTGGAGTTGCAGAGGATTAAATTAATAAATGTTTAAATTATTTAGGAAGCCGGAAAATGTTAATTTAGAATTAAATTTCAGGAAATCTACAGATGCTTAAATAATAATATTTCTTTGACATATTAATTGCTGATTGTGTAGACTAGATTTGTGTTACTGACTATCGACTTTACCTAGGTGTCTGTAACCGGGCCGATTCAATCAATCAAGTTTGTTTAGGAAAAACGAAAAGTATTAATGCAGAATTATATTTCAGGAAATTTCCAGATGCACGTGAAATAATAATATTTTTTCCCCAGGTTGCTGATTTAGAGAAGCAATTGTTGAAGACCAATACCATCGTTATGCATTAGACCTATTAAACTTTTATCCTTTCTCTAGTAGATTAGAAGAAGATTAGAATTGTGATGGGCCGTACGATCGCTAGATGTCTGAAACCGGATCGTGCCGTCCCAAAAAAAAAAATACCTTTCCTATCCTTCCGATTGTTATGTGTTAACAGGCTGTAGGAATAGGCCCGGCGTTATTCGGGACACTTGTCCAGTACTTGATTCTACAGTCCATTCAATCAATTTACAGTTTATTACCCAAAGTAAGAAATTACTTTAAGTAAAGAGTAAATTTAATTAATTAAAAATATGGGTTTCCTACCAAATCAACACAACGTATAGTTAGGTCGTATAATTTCCGCTTCGTCATTATTTTAAATTTACATCCCCCGGGATGGGTTCTGCATGTCCGCCAAGATTAGGTTTAGATACTCCCATGGTATAACCCAAGTTAGTTGTTCCAACTTAGGATCTATTAGTGGACGAATATTGATTACAAGTTTGAACTTAAACTAGGTGGGGTTACATTATGCGTTGTGAAAATCCTTAGTGGTAATCCGCGCATTTCCACTCCCATTTGATAAAAATAGCGATTGGTGGTTAAGAGCCTAATAAAAAAAACCTCATTAACATCAATTTTCTTACTTGATGGTAACATGCTACTCTCACAGTTAAGCCCTTCTAAGGTTAGAGTAGACTGCCAACTGTAGCAAAGAGGCAAGGCTATTATCAAGATCATTTGGGTACTTTAATGAATTCTGTTTTCAAATCAACAATAGCAATGAGGATCGCTTAGAAAAAGTTAAGAAGCCTATTGTGAGATTCATCAAAATTTTAATTTCAAATCCTTTCCTTTCCTTGTTGGACCCAAGTAGTGGTAATTTTACTGTTATCCCGTAATGGGGGTTCGATGGACGTGTGGTTGTATATATGTGGAATAGTTTTGTTTTTGTAAGTTTGTTGTTATAAGTTTCAAATTTATGTTTTTAGGTTAGGGAACTTTCTAGCGATGATTTCCCAACGAAATTTGAAGTACCGCCGTAAAAAAAACGTGGACGCATACATCAACCACTTTCCCATTAGACCATTTATGTGTAGTAGGGCATTTACATAGATGATGTAATGGTAATGTGATACAAGGTAGGACGCGATAAAGGAGTACCATGTCAAAAGAATCAACTAAACATACGTCCAATGCTCAGCACGAGGGGGAACAGTTTCGTACGATATATTTTGAAGGAAGCCGAAGCCGTTTAACACCATCAGAGCTTTCCTCCGCAGTACTGTCATTTGGTTGTCCTTTAACTCAACTCTCCATCTGGCATAAAGGAAATTATATAGAAACTCGGATCTATGTGTGAACTATCAAGGTCATTAACTGCATCCTAATTGTCATTGGAAAAATTATTTGGAGATTAACCTACACTGTGGTTATTTTACGCCAGATTACGTTGGAGTAAATAAAACGAAAAGCTAGTAATAACATCGAAATGCATATCCGATAAATCAGACCCGGAGCACAAATCCAACTACAATAAAATCATTGTGTACCAAGTGGTACATCACTTTCTGCGAAAACTTGGCTGTAATCATAGGAACAGGAGTATTAATATTTCTGATGATTCACATCAAACCAGATAACGAAAAAAATGCATTTGAACCTCAGTCGATGCAATTCAACTAAACTAAAACAAACTGAAAATACTATCCAGCTATGGAGCTTAAAAATTGAATATGATTTGCGATAACTAGAACGTGAAAGTAACACACATATCTAGGATAAGTCATAAGCGTAGGACAAAATCAACATGCGAGTTATAGGCCTCAACATTCAATCATCACCAACCATCATTTGATAAACCAGACAGATGGACAATTTCTTCAAAGTTAGAGGTCGAATGTAAATAAGTGGTCGGCATGACACATTGAGGTATGAGATTCATCCAACGTAGTTCAACTCGAGGTTTTATCAACCAAACCATAGCCGGGGACAAAACAATTATGTATCGCTGAACAGCAGGGATGAATATGCCTAACAAGAAGCATTTTACTTAAAATACATCGTGGTAATAACAGCCAGACCAATAAACTACCAAAAAAACCACATTTGGTTCTCATTAAATTTATCTTCAACGAACATACAAAGCCGAAATTAGGAAAGCAGAACTTCACATCCAGTACGCGCGATAACTAAGTAGAAGGAAGCAGCAACAAAAATATCGACGTTCTCTACTCGATGTTCAGCATAACCAATCAACGTAGCATCCAGGACAAGTTGAACTTCACAATGTAAATCACATTAACTATATTTCATTTTCGTTCTAAAAAATTCTTTGACGTATGAAAATTGAAAAGTCAAAAATATGCCATTTATTATCATGGAGTCGCTAACAACAGCAACAACGCATTTCGATTGTCTAAATTTATTATGAAATAATCGTTCAAAAACAACAACGTTACTTTAATTAATTACTTATTGATCGTTTTGAAGAAACTAGTTAGGTGAAAGGTCGTAGACCATATCAACATGTTCATCCAGTTCGTACTGGAATTAACCGGAACATATTAACCAGAATATTAACCGGAAAAGAAGTGAACTATAAAACAGCGAATAATTAAACAATTGATACAATTAAAAGTTGTTAAAAATAGTCTAAGTTCATACGGTAATACGACTTGTAATCTAGCAAGTGCAAAAATATCGTGGATAAAAAAGTAATTGTATTACCCAAGTTACCAAGTAAATTCGACAGACGGTACATCAATATAAGCTACTGGCAGCATCCCACGAAGAATATCAACGGATCTTATTAGAACAAGGAGGCTGAATAAATTAAATCGGATTACGCGTAATTATAAAAAAAATACTGACCACGGTACGGACTACAGTAAAAGAAAAAGCTACCTATAGATTTAAATAGGATAGTATAATTAGAATTACTTTAATTAAAAGTAGTGCAGTTTTGTTTATTTTTTTTTTTAAATAAAATACAATCACGTATATAATAATTTTAAAAATGAATTACAAAAATAAAATATAATGTTTTAATAAAAACATTAGTGAGATTGTGCTCCACTGCCGAATCAGTTCCACGCCATAAACACCAATTTTTTCCGTTCCGCCTAAAACTGTCCGAAATACATATGGTTTTGAAATTATGGTCGCACACCTAATGTAGCTTTTGAACGATGGTGAATCGGTTCGTTTTTTTATAGAATCCGGATTTTTTATAGAATATATAAACCTATTCCCGGAAAGATACGTTTTCGTGATTTGTTTGGTAAAATCTGTAAAAATTTCAGATAGGAAATAACAATTTTTGAGCATTTACAAGCAATAGTAAAAACTAGAAATCTTTTATATATCGCTCTGAAAAATTAAAAACACAAAAGATTTTTTATTATCGGCCTTGTCACATCGGAGCCAAATAAAGTTTAACGAATGGTCTATGCAGTATTACCAAATCACTGAATTTGGATAGAAAAATTCTTAGAAAATTAAGTCCAAATACATTAATTACCATAAAGAAGCTCTCTATAACATTTGTGAAGTTTTGCTTTAGAAGAGAGATGTAGAAGTAGATCCGCCTAAACTTATAAAATTTTATAACTGTTTTATGAAAAGCCTTTTTGATGATAATCATTTTATGGAATGCTTTCTGACCTATCAATTGCAAAGATATAACCAAAGTTCCTTAACCTTTACACACGGGCTTCAGTACCGGTTTGTACCGGTTCATACGTATGCGCTGGCGTAACTGGAAATACTTTGATTGGGGCATTCATGTTACCATGGACAATGAAAAGTGCATATTGTTTATAATTTTTCCAACAGTTACCTCTTGAAGTTAAAGTCCCGATTTTGAATTGATCCTCGCATATGTTCCAAAGCTGGACCACCAGATAATATAAATGTTAGGAATTGATTGGTTAAAAATGATTTAACTAATTTGATTGGGACAAATGGTCTAATTCACTGGCTTGCTAGATCTCCAATTTTAACTTTCTTAAGTTCGTATGTAGTATAAACGTGCTTGTGTACTCCAAAAACATAAAAACGAAACATGAATTAACAGACCGATTCCGATGTAGGTCAACATAAAAGAGAGGCAATAGAAGAAATTCAGCAACTAAAGCAGCACTTAACGAATAGTGGTCTGTAATCACAAGGAGGCTATTTTGAGCATATTTTGTATCTTATATATTTTATATTAAGGGAGAAGGAATGCAAACCATGATTGTAAAATGCAAGGCATGATTGATTTTGAAAATAGACGTCACTTAGTTAATGGGCAGGAAGTAGGCGTGCAACTTCTTGCATTACCCAACCCCACCATACAATGCGCCACGCTAACACTGTAAAAACCACTGTAGTGCACAGTATAACATCGTATTAACACATTCACCGCTTGCGTTCACAAACTATGAATGTATTTTTTTCACCACCAAAAAATAGAATCAAGCAACATTTGTCTCTCGTTTTATCTTGAGAAGTTTTGTAAACTAATCGAGAATTACATATCATGATTTGACTTCTATGAAATACTTTTTCGATTTAAGTTTAACCATTAGTACTTGGTAAATTTTAGTGTCAAGGCCTAAACTATAAATGAGTGTAGTAATGAAAAAATATGACTACTTTATAAAGTCTGATCAGTAATTATTACGGAATTTTTTTTAAACCCACGCTAAGCTAGATAGACAAAATGCGTGTTTCTATTAATAGGGATAATTTCACCCAATTGAAGTTTATCCTAAATTAATCCTAAACCAACAAAAACAAAAATAAATGAGAGTGTGTTGGTTTAAAGCAGTCATTTAGGCGCAGTCATTACGCAACAAATATTTCTATTAAAATAATTATAAATATTTATTTATTTATTTATTTAAGAGTTTTAATATAAATAATATAATTTACGTATAATAAGAGATATTTAGGAAAATCGAAAATAAATAAACTTAACAATATAACAACTATAAGATTTTATTAAACTCATAAGTGCACTCTACTTATGCCAACCCGATTAAAATTCTAATGGAGCTCGCATACCATTTTATCCTTGTAAAGAACGGAATTTCTTAGAAATTTTGATTCTAAGAAAATTAGTATTTCAAAATTTTCACCGATCGGCAAACTTGCCACTATAATATTTTGGTAGACCCATATGTGCACTCTACTTGTGCCAAGCCGATTAAAATTCTTATGGAGCTCACATACCTAAATTGACATTCTTCTGAAAAACGGAATTTCTTAGAAATTTTGATTCTAAGAAAATTCATATCTCAAAATTTTCACCGATCGGCAAACTTCCTTTTATAATATTTTGGTAGACCCATATGTGCAATCTTCTTGTGTCAACCCGATTAAAGTTCTAATGGAGCTCGCATACCTAAAATGACATTCTTGTGAAGAACGGAATTTCTTAGAAATTTTGATTCTAAGAAAATTAGTATTTCAAAATTTTCATAGATCGGCAAACTTCCCACTATAATATTTTGGTAGACCCATATGTGCAATCTACTTGTGCCACGTCGATTGAAATTCTAATGGAGCTCGCATACCTAAAATGACATTCTTCTGAAAAACGGAATTTCTTAGAAATTTTGATTCTAAGAAAATTCATATCTCAAAATTTTCACCGATTGGCAAACTTGCCACTATAATATGTTGGTAGACCCATATGTGCACTCTACTTGTGCCAACCCGATTAAAATTCTAATGGAGCTCGCATACCTAAAATGACATTCTTGTGAAGAGCGGAAGTTCTTAGAAATTTTGATTGTAAGAAAATTCATATCTCAAAATTTTCACCGATCGGCAAACTTGTCACTATAATATTTTGGTAGACCCATATGTGCACTCTACTTGTGCCAAGCCGATTAAAATTCTAATGGAGCTCACATACCTAAATTGACATTCTTCTGAAAAACGGAATTTCTTAGAAATTTTGATTCTAAGAAAATTCATATCTCAAAATTTTCACCGATCGGCAAACTTGCCACTATAATATGTTGGTAGACCCATATGTGCACTCTACTTGTGCCAACCCGATTAAAATTCTAATGGAGCTCGCATACCTAAAATGACATTCTTGTGAAGAGCGGAAGTTCTTAGAAATTTTGATTGTAAGAAAATTCATATCTCAAAATTTTCACCGATCTGCAAACTTGTCACTATAATATTTTGGTAGACCCATATGTGCACTCTACTTGTGCCAAGTCGATTGAAATTCTAATGGAGCTCGCATACCTAAAATGACATTCTTATGAAAAACGGAATTTCTTAGAAATTTTGATTCTAAGTCTTTCTAAGAAATTCCGTTTTTCATAAGAATGTCATTTTAGGTATGCGAGCTCCATTAGAATTTCAATCGACTTGGCACAAGTAGAGTGCACATATGGATCTACCAAAATATTATAGTGGCCAGTTTGCCGATCGGTGAAAATTTTGAAATATTTATTTTCTTAGAATCAAAATTTCTAAGAAATTCCGTTCTTCACAATAATGTCATTTTAGGTATGCCAGCTCCATTGGAATTTTAATTTGGTTAGCAATTGACAGTTTAGGAATTTAAATTATTTAGTATTTCTGTAACTATCTTACTTTAATTTTCAGTACTTAGTAGGGATAAAGTGCATAAGATCTTAACGATTATTGTTTTCCGATAATTCACACTCTTATTTGCTCCTACTTTTAATTTTTTTGAACGATGTTCAAAATCTTTGAACGATGTTTAGTTACTTCTAGCATAACATAATTTCTTTGGCGTGCAAATTGATCCTAATATAAACATTGTGAAATGAAATTATTTGTAAACCTAACAATGTGTAAAATCGCCTAAATGTTCGCAAATCACTAATACATCTATACTTTTTCGTTTATTTTGTATATACGAGTGTCCGCCGGGAAGGTATACTACTTTGTTTTGCCGCCATTTAGGCGAATATTAGTATTGACAGTTCATACCTGACAGTCGTGAAGTAGACACGTGGCAAATTTATTATGGAAAAATATTCGATAAACCATCGTGTCAATAGGATGTTACAGCTCGCTAATGACAACCCCGATTTTCATGGAAAAATCATAATGAGTGACGAGGCACATTTTCATTTAAATGGATATGTGAATAAACAGAATAGTCGGTTCTGGGCAATGGAAAACCCTCACATTATTAATCAGTCACCTTTACATCCATTAAAAGTGACAGTCTGGTGTGCAATTTGGTCAGGAGGAATCATTGGACCTTACTTCTTTGAAAATGAAAACAGCGTAACGGTAACTGCGATATCGTGATATGATTGTAAACTTTTTAACGCCACAATTGCATACTTTGGGCTTGATTAACATGTGGTATCAACAAGACGGTGCCACATCGCATACAGCCAGGATTACAATGGAATTACTGCGAGAACTCTTTCCACAACAAGTTATTTCAAAAAATGGTGATGTTGATTGGCCTCCACGGTCGCATTTGACTGCTCCGGACTTCTTTTTGTGGGGATATCTAAAAAGCAAGGCTTATGCAAACAAACCAGAAACGCTTGAGCAACTCAAACAAAATATTCGTGATGAAATTAATGAAATATCGCGTGAAATGTGTGAGAATGAAATGAAAAATGTGCTCAAAAGGGCTCGCATTTGTGAGGCTAACAGAGGCGGACATTTATCTGATATTGTATTCCATACATAATTGCCGACATTAAATAAAACATTTCTCAATATAAGATCCATTCTCTTTCATTTAATCAAAAATAATAAACAAACAAAGTAGTATACCTTCCCGGCGGACACCCTGTAGTATAAACTTCATATTTCCCAGTAGAAGTATGAATTTTTTCCTAAAATAGTAGTAACCGCCATTATTATAATTTAGGAATAATTTTGTAGTTTATCCTAATAAACTTCATTAGCATATAATTTCAAGTTTAAAAACGAATCCGTTTGAAATAAAATTGTCATGTGCTGTGATAAATCTGGCAGGCAAAGCACGTCTGCCTCAGAGATAGCAGATCGTCAGAAATTTAGCACTAAACATGAGAGACATCAGCAAATACAGGCCGTATTTCTTAATTTTTTGTGCAATAAATGATCAACTTGAAAGTATCCGTATCCGATATTATCGAATATTTTAATTACATTTATTTTTTATTTAAACATGCATGTAACTATATAATTCCCTATGTTGAGGTACCTAATTTAACCTAGGATAGACTCAAGGAAAGAGCTAAAGCGAATTGTTTTGAAATTAAGTGCAAGTAAATTTCGAATCAATTTTTACGAGTTGAATCAAGAATCGACAAAGTAAAATTGATAAATGTCATGTTGGAAGAAGCAGCATTTTGTAATTCAGGTGTTCTATACCATCGGAGACAGTTAATCGTTTTTCGAATTTGCTTCTGGCATAAGATATAAATATTATTGAACATTGAGGAATTCGTGCCCATACTGCTCTCTCGATCTTTGCCTCAAGTATCATCATTAAAAATTATGCAGATATAATGATGATATGCAATTAAACCACCAAACGTCACCTCGTGTACATATCCACAACCACATATCTTGTTCAGGTAGAAGTTTCTACAAAATCCTAGCACACTGCAGGTCTAACCGAGTATGGTTAGTAATGCTTGAGCACTTTCCTACATATAAATAAATAATACATTTTTTTCACGATTCAAATAAACGGGTTGTGGTGGTTGAATATGCGCTTGTCGAGTACCTGTGTTGCATATTATCCATATTAAAGTTGACACGATATGGTTGTATATGACGACATATCAAGAGAACATTTTCATTCATTCTGCCTTGAAGCCGTAACGATTTATTAATACACACGATTTTTATGTTGTGTTAGGTAAATCATTTTGAAATAAATTGTGTGAAATTGAAAATAAAAATAAACCAGATTGAACTAAAATGAATCATAAGGTGATGCAGAGTGTTTATGAGGCACTGAAAATTTGTCTAAATTAACGACTTGCACGATCTAAAAAATTATTAAAAACAAATGTATTTTCTGTTGTTGATCGAGTCTCTCGACAGTAGAATTCTCGTTCAACGAAATTTTTGTGTTTTTGTTTGTTTTTGTTAAACAATATGTCATGTGTGGTGGGCCCGCGATTAATTTCTGTTTGTTTTATGTTTTCTAAAGAAAAAAATTGCTGTGTATTTATTGGAGAACTTCCAAATAAGACAAAACTGATTTCTGAAGATGAATGAGTATGTTTACGCTTAGTCAATACTAATATGTTAATTTTGCTTCTAGTGTATCATTTTATCTTTTCCAATTAATCTATTATTTCGGTTATTTTAAGCGATGGTGATATATATTTCTGGCATTCTATAGTTGTTGATTAGGTTAATATTTTATATCTCTAATATTTTAGTTAATATTTTTCTGAATTTTCTATTACACAGATAAACGGTAGGTGAAATTTTATATTGTGGATTAGGGGTCAAACTGATAATTTTAGTTATTTTAATTATGTAAATCAATCAAAACATATGGTATTTTACCGGAAACATAATCCCACACTATCAAGCAAATTTTCGCAGAACTGTTTCAATATGTAGTTTATGTCCAAACGTAAGGTCTATACCAAACTATTCGAACTTCATAAACCATTTCCTGACAATACATGTTTCTAATACTCGTACACTGGTGTCCCTTGCAAAGCAATTTTTTTCAAAACATGTTAAACGAGATTTTATCATCAATATTTCAATTAAAGATTTTAAAACCTGAAAGTATAGTATCTAAATGTTATTTAATTAACTTAAGCAATTAATTTTGAATTTTTGATTCGTTGACAATATTAGTTTAGAGTTGGTTTTGAATTTAAGGGTTTCACATGTACGTTGTATGCACGAGTATAGTAACAAAAGAAATTAATCGACGATATCACAGAATAAATAACACTGTGGTTAAAGCCTTAGGTTTGACTCGGGAGATACAGGCAGTCAAGTTGCACCTCCAGCCTCCCTTGTATAAATTACAGTAATTCAAACTTTCTTCAATTCCTTCGTTCTAAATTTTATAAATTTTCATACCTCACATTAGAAAATAATCAGAAGATTGTCGTTTTCTGAACCTTTCTATTGCTTCGACTTTATTGCGAAACCATCGTATTCCGTGATTTATTCTCAGTCTGCAATTTACACCTCATTAGAGTGATTCACTCTCTACTAAAGTTGACAATTAGTCGGAACCTTTGAAATACGTTGAAATTATATTAACCCAAAATGTTATATCCAAGGAAACTGTGAAATTTTGTTCCGCTATTACGTCCCAAATAATTAAATTCTGAAATTTCTAGCATTGTAAATCTTCTTCTTTTACAAAATTCTCCACGTACTTCACTTAATGTTTTGTTTTCCCATTTTCTTGATTGAATGTCAACCTGCCATGACCTGGTGGAGGTAAGGCCTTTTTCAGGAAAACGATTAGCGTAAGCTAATACTTGGCTTGGTTTGGGACTGTTACATATTTTAATTGCTTGATAAAAGTTAGTGTTACTAATTGAAGTAAAATTCATATAAATTATTTATTAAATTTTATCATGCAATGGTAGAAAATATATATATGAATGGGTTTACTAAATTAATTTTCTTCCGTTGACTTAATGAATTAATTAACTTCCGTCAATTCTCTGCATTTCTAATAAGTTCCACTTAATGCTACATTCACTCAACGGCTAATTAATCAATAACTACTGTAAGGGATAATATTCCAAACAGAAATGTAATTTCCGGCACTCAACATTCAGGATCAATCTGTCAAATATTAGAGGATTTTAAGCTGTTTTTAATCAAAATTTGGTCTTGATCTATTTGAAAATTATGTTTTTATGTTTGTTCGTCCCTCGGGTTCGAGCGGTCCTTGGAACCGAGTTCGAAAACCGTAATGGTTAGGACTTAACACATCTATATGACACCTATTTCCCTTAAAATCTGGAGGATTACATCCGCCGTCAAATAGGTTGCAACGAGTAAAAACAATCAAACAGAATATCAGTGAGCCTACCATATTATGGTATTCTACTGTTCACTCTGAAAACTATGTTTGGGTTTTTAGAGTTTAATGTTGAATTGGAAAAGATAATACTTTTAGTGGCTCCTTATGGCCCTTTTTAGTTTCTTGTTACGATAAACGATAGGCTGAAGTGGACGAGTGGCAATCGTGCATTAAGCAGTTGCGAAAGAAACATGTTCAATCTACCACAGAAAAGTGGGTTGAGCGGCGGGCTAGTGTCCTAATCTCTCACTACCAGTATTATATTATAAAACTACGCAAAGGCTTCCGATTACCAGATACATAATAACAATACGACCTCGAAAATTATACACAGACTGCACACTTTTGAAAAACATAGTTGAGGCTAGCCTACCTTGAAGATGTCATCTATGACACTCCGACCGCAGACCTTGATAAAAAAATTACCTATGTAACTTTCATCGAAAAACCCCTAGGCCCGTAGACACGTTAAAACGTATCACCTCTAATACTTCATCTTATCAGCACCTAGACCTTCATTAGACATATGAAACTTTCAGAAAGCAACATTTCAAGAGTACTTCTGTAGTAAACAGAAAATTGCCGAAAACGCGAGATAAACGTTGATGTTTTCTTTGTTTGACAATCTAACTTTCAAAATTTATTAAATAAATATATATAAACCCTTTATCAATTATTGAAAATTTCAATTAATGCATGTAATCTTTTGCATCTGTTCGCCCTGATCTACTGTGGGTTGCATGAAAACAGTAACATCATGATTCAGGTTGAATATTTAAAATGACTCTGCTGTGCGAGCCCAATATATAAAAATGCATCCAGGCGATTAATGATGTTAATGAAACCAGACACATTAAAAAAATTCGTTGATGTAGAGAACGTTTATATATATGGGGTCTATTTTCTAATTAAACCCGAGCAAACAGGCTTATCCCGGGTATTGTACACCGAGCGAAGGTTTTTTTTTTTTTTTATAGTGGTTGCTTACTGCACACTTAGGCCAATTTTTTTTTAGGCCCATTGTGATACCACTCATTCACTCCACATCATTAACCCACCTACTTCTCCTATTCACACAACTACAGTATACCACCTGCACATTGCAAGCTCCATGTCAACCTGTACATTGACATGGAAGGTGGGTCGGCGCGTGACACGGAATTCTGCACTCCATCAGAGGGTCTTAGTTGTATTTATTAGCATTACCGATCGTAATCGATGATGAAAATTCGATTTGCATCTAGCCTCTGATGGGATTCGAACCCAGCAACTCCCGGTCCAAGTGCCGAAGCTTTAACCACTGCACCACTTGTCCGGTGAGCGAAGGTTGCACGGCGTCAAATCATAGAATTATACATTTAGAATAAGTGTAATGATTTTGCCCGTATTAAATTTTATATTTCTTGTGTCACAAGTTGGAGCGGGTTGGGTATATAAATCTCTCTTCGTGAAGAAAAACCCCGAACCAACTGGCGTTGTTGTTTACAGAAGTGACAGCAAAATTATGTTCTTTTAAAAAATATTCAACTTATTTTTTAAAATTATTAAATTATTACAAGAAAAAGTTGTGTATTCTGTAGTAGTGGATCATTATGTTAACACAAATCATAGTTTAAAAAAATCTTATCTAGTAATACAATGTAGTTTTCTACATGAAATTTAGGATGCCGCCACGAGTACTGATTTGAAATTATATCATACGAAATCTTTCTATAATCGCCCATAAGTTGATTACTTTCATGAGGTAATCTAGGCGATCATAAATATACCACACACATAGGTTTGAATGAGCTAACTATACAAAGATTTCCACTCTCTCTCTTTTCGTGTTATTTTGTATCGTTTTGTATCGTATAAAATACTATTTATTTTTTTTGTCATTTAATTTTAAGAAAAACAATAAACCACACGTTTCTGTTAAGGCAAATGATCTGCCCGTGATCGTAAAATATGTGATCCTATAAATATAATACTGTGGGCAAAAAATAGTAAGAATTTGTTCATAATTTTAAAATTCTTTATTTATTTCTCCAAATCTATTTCGTCCCCCTCAAAGTAATCCCCTCCCCCCCCCCCGGCCTCAATACACTTATGAAAACGTTTTTTTTCAATCCGCGAAACAGTTGTTAAAGTCAATTTCCGGAATAGCCTCCAATGAGAGTAGCGATTCACGTTTAATGTCTTCAATTGACTCAAAACGGTTTCCCCGGAGCGGTCGTTTGAGTTTGCTGAACAGCCAGAAGTCACACGGAATGGAAATGGTGGAGTTTTTGGCGAAAAATCACGTAAAACTAATGCAGTATGAGAAGGTGCATTATCGTGGTGCAAAACCCAAGAGTTGTCGACCCATAATTCCGGCCTCTTTTTACGAATAGCTGCGCGCAAACGACGCATAACACTCAAGTAGTATTCCTTGTTGACAGTTTGGCCGGTCGATAATCTAAGAAAACTGTCAACATCACCTTGATTTTTGACTTGCTTTGACGTGGTTTTTTCGGATTCGGCTCACCTTTGGCACGATATTCGGCCGATTGATCGTCTGTTTCCGGGTTGTAAGCATAGATCCAAGACTCATCGCCAGTTATAATATGTTTCATGACATCCTGGTTGTCGGAAAGCATTGTTTCACAGACGTCAACGCGACGAAGGCCCCGAAGGCGTTTTGCCACATTCTGACCGTTTCGGCACCACAAAATTGATTCCGCACACAAAATTTCATGAAACTTCTTTGTTGAATAATTTCACTCATTGTAAAAATCGCCGAATGCACTTTTTGTACTTCAGAAAGACTAGCTTATACTAAACACTAATGATTATTTTGATGTGACATTTGGCACAGATGTCACTGACAGTCATACCAACATAGAAAAAAAAAATATTTCGACGAATGGTTTTCCGCGCGAAATTTAAATTAAAAAGTCTTACTACTTTTTGCCCACAGTAGTATACTCGTATGCATGAAAATGAACTTTTTTTGGAAATCTCAAAAGTTCAAAGCTATATTACAATTTTTTGCAAGTAGGATTTAAAATAATTTAACCATAGGGATATTTTGAATTTTTTGCGTTCTCAAATAATTTTGAATTGCTATTCAGAAATTGTGAATTTAATAATTTATAAGTATTTTTTTCTAATTTGAAATTGTATTTTGAATTTTTGTTATTTTATTTTGTTAAAATATTTGTTTTAATAAAAACAAAGAAAAACCCGACAAAAGGGCTCGAGAGATAAATACAATCCGCAATGTCAGTCATAACTTTTGTCTTTTGTCATCACCAAAAATCGAACGAATTACAAAGCAAGCGCTCTATTTACTTTGCTATGGGGGGCGGCAACGATGTGAATGTAAAAAGTGAAGTAAGTGTGCACTGGCACAGTTTTATAATTTCAATTTATCATTTCACATAGGTTGAGCAAATCTAAATTTGTTTGAAACAATAATTATGTAGATTGTACACTATATCGAGCTGTACAGTATCGAACATTATTTTTTTTCAATTTTGTTAGATTGAGTTGACGATGAAATTTGGTTATAAAATGTAACTGTTTGGGATTAAAATAGCCAGATGCAGAATAGATGATCCCAATCTGATAATTATCCATTGTTATATAAAAATTAGATTTATGGGTAATATTACAGGATTTAATAAAAATAAATTTTTAGTGGAGTACTGCAATGAAGTCAATGACTCTTGAAGAAATGAGCTCAGTTCAATAAAAACAAAAGTAGAGATTTGAAGAATTACATCGGAATTTTAAACTAAATTTTATGCGAAATTCTGGAAAAAAAATTCCAGAATCGATTTTTTCCTGTTGCGAAGTTGCCACAAAGTCTAGTGATTCATTATTTCTTTTATTTATAATTATTTATTTTAATATTATCTGGAATTTTTATTACGTACTGTATGAACAAATAATCGAAGGCTTATAAAATAGAGTCGTTGTTTCTCTTAAAGAAAATCATGAGCGAAACATAAAAACATTAACTATTTATTTAAGAATGAACCGAACTATGAGTGCAGAAACTAAAATTTGAGCAGTGATTTAAGTTAGGCAATGAACACAATGTGTTATCGTTGGAATGAAAGTGTCTGAGTTCGTAAAATGAGGTTGATTTTAATGAATGATTTTTAACTATTGGTTTAGGATTTGGCCATTGAATGGTTGAAACAGTTAAATAATTTTACGTATATAAAATTACCTAACTGTTCAAATCACGTGAATGGATCTTCAACAAATCACGTGAATGGATCTCCAACATATTTGGTATTTTACAAGTTTGATTTCATAAAAAAAATCGGGAATTTCTAAATTAATGTTTGAAAAAATAAAAATATGTCGTTGAGACAGTTCTATTAACGGATTATGTTATTCTATCGTAAATTGTGAAAAACTGAAACTTTAATGTAACTATTGGAAATAAAATTTTAAACAGGGATTTGAGTAACGATGCGAGTTCAACTGTTATTCTATTCTATAAACGCTTAGATTATTTGAAAGAACGAGTATGTTATCTTTACATAGAGAAACACTTATATTTGAATTTTAGAAACATAAGTACGGTTTTGATTCTCCACGATTGCATTGCAAATATAGTATGAAAAGCAGCTCACGTAAACAATGGAAAGCGTGACTGATTAACATAATATAGATAGTGTCTTTAGGTAAGTATTTAAGTTATTTTGTGATCTGGTTAAAATCAAGTCAATATAGAAAATAATTTTTTTTTTAATTTGGGAGCTTAAATTATAAGTTGTTTGCGCCTATTGTTGAATTAGTGTGGGTTATTTAAACCATATTTGCTGTTAACAAATGTTTATTGTTAAGCGATTTCTATTTCTTGGCAGACACTCGCAAACTTATAAAGCAAGCGAGGGTTCTCAACTCCAACCATGAGACCTCACCAATACTCAGGAGCGAGTAAATCATAATTTAACTCGAGTTTCAATTTTCGTTTAGAAATGGATTTTCTGAAACTTGAACCATTAATGAATACGGTCTTACTCTGTTCGTGCGCATGAGCGCGTGTGGACAGATCTCTTAGATTTTTACATAACATTTTCGGTTGAATGTGTTTTACTAAGCTATGTTACGAAATCCGAATTATCTGTAGTTTGACTCGGATATATATATGTATATATACAGGGTGGCTGAGACCAAGTGTTACCAAATGAAAACGATGTAATTTTTTTAATTTTGATTATTTTTTATTGAAATTTCGTGGAATATGTTGAAAACATATTACATTTTATGAAAAACATGTTACTGCTCGATATGACCTCTGTAACGACCGACACAGCTTTTCCGGCTACTGACTCAGGACAAACGGGGGGATTCTTAAAATTCAGACACATTACACGACATCTTTAGCTGTGCAATTAAATTTTAGAAGCGCCTGTCATCATCACCCTTCTGAACTTCACTCCCAATTATATGAAAATTAGTACATGGTGCAAATCCAAGTTAGAGTTAAATACAAAATTTAATTAACAAAATATAAATATCTATGCTTGAAAACCCCTTTACCAAAATCAATTATCTCGAAAAATATTACCGCATATAAATCGTAAAATGATAATAAAAGAAATAGACAAAATAATATTATCATATCAATTAATGACTAATGGACTGCTATATGAATACGTTTTCTTATAAGTCCAACAACCACAAACAAAAACATCAGTTTAACAATTATAACAAAAAAAATCAGTTACTGTACGTTCCACGTTTCTTTTTGTTGAAACCTCTTGTCTGAATGTTCATCAGCAGCGTACGGTACCACGCCCAAAAACACCATGCGATTAAATGCGGCTCCTCCTGGTACTTCCGAACCAATATATCCACCAGATCACGATTCAGTACAGCTTCAACGTTATCAATATGCTTTTGTATTACACCAAGATTCGTTACACCACAAAATTTATTGGTCCCAATTGTAAAGCAACGACGGATAAACGAGGGTCGTTTAAAAAGTCCCACTTGACCAAGCGAGGAAATACAAGGGTGTTTTGGTAAGTAATAAACACCACAAACGATTTTATGTTACCAATAAATTTATTTACAAAATATTCGTTTGGTTAAATACATAGTTCATAGGTTTATCGGTTTTTTTTAGATGCAATTTCAATTTGTGTTTGTAACTTCTACAATTTATAACTAATTATTATATTAATCGCGGATACATAATCTGTTATCCCGTTCGATTATTCACAGCAAAGGTATTTTGTCACATAGGTTCTTATATATGTTTTCGTCAACCTTTTAACTTATTAATTTCACGAAAAACTACACCATATATTAATTTTAACTAAATTTTGCCTAAACTGGGCAATGTTTATTTTAATTATTCGTTTTTCAATTATTTTGGTTTTTTCTATTTATAATTTATTGATTTTCAATATTTAAAGCGAACAACCACTTTATTGCAACTCTCGACACTTAATGCCCTTAACTGACCTTATACAAAAAAAAAAATATGAACAAATATTTTTATGCTCTTGTTTCCCGCGCAAAACACCTTTCAGCTATCCAAAATATTCTGTACGAGTTAAAGAAATATGAATTACGGTTAGCTTATTACAAAATATAATTTTTTTATGCCGGGGAGATCAACCCAAATTCTACAGCTTGTGAAATCAATTCAACTGAATTGTTACACCTCCTTTGGCTCTGATTATTTGATTCAGTCTTCCATAGAAAGCAATGCTGACCGAACGTGAACTTGCGGAATTTTATTCCATTCTCGAACAAGAGCTGACTTCAATGCATCAACACTTTCGTATTTTTTAGTGAACATCTTACTCTCCAAAATGAACCATGTGGAGAAATCCATGGGATTTAAGTCTGATGAATATGGTGGCCATTCTTTCGACGAAATCAGCCGCGGAACGCAATTTTGTAAAAATTGCTGTGTCGCCCGAGCTTTGTGTGACGGTGCCTAGTCCTGTTGGAATGTCCAACGGTTCGTACCAAAGTGTTTACGTGCCCAAGGTAGCAAAGCATCGTTTAGGATCTTTTGGCGGTACACCTCTTGGTTTACCTTAACTCCAAGTTCGATGAAAACCAGAAGAGTGCGTCCATCTGCAGTCACTGCAGCCCAAACCATAACATAAGCTGGTGATTGCTTGCGCATGGCAACTCTTGTGTCCAAATTATCATTGGACTTGTGCTCTAACCAAACACGATCATTTTGTTTATTCACATACTGTTGAATGGTGAAAATTTTCTCATCAGAAAAGACAATTTTTGGAATCTCATCACATTCGGCCAAGGCCTTCAATGCTCGTGTTCTTTCAAGCCTAACTTTTTTTGTGCCTCCGTAAGATCTTGAACTTTTTGTATCTTGTAGGGCTTCAAGTGTAGTTAATTTTTCAATATGGTTTGATTGCTGTATCGTGAAACAGACGTGCGGCTAATTGATTGGCACTTTGACGAGGATTTCGTTGGATTCGTTTCTTCACATTTTGTATCATTTCTTTTGATGTTGCTGTCTTTTTAGGACCGCCTCTGTTGCGTTTAGCGATGCTACCAGTTTCATTGTATCGAGTTATGGTTCGATACACAAACATTTTATTCACATTCAAATGCTGGAGCTGACGAACTGTTGCTGTTTGTGAATTTCCACCCAAATACAGTGCAATTACACTATTACGTTTGAATTCCATTGCGATTTTTTTATGAAGATATTAATTTAGAACAATTATTTGTTGACCACATGTAAACAACTAACCAAACTTCAATCTGTCAAAAAATTGACGCGCGAAAATGACAACTACACAAATGACAGCAGAGTGAAATCAGTAACATTTGGTCTCAGCCACCCTGTATATAGGGTGCGGGCCAAATAATTTTTTTAAATGCTTAAATTCTTTATCGTTGCTGGTTTATCGGCGTAACACTTATCTTTTACGGCACTCCAAAGATAATAGTCCAACGGCGTCAAATCACAGCTCCGAGGCGGCCAAATCACATCAGCATTTCGGCTGATAATTCGATCTTCGAAGACAGTGCGCAAAAGATCAATTGAAACGTATGCTGTTGTTGAAACCAAATGTTGCTTATGTCCTTCTCTTCAAGTGCCGGGAACAAAAAATCGTTTTACATGGCGCGGTAGCGCTCATCATTGACAGTAACGGCGGCTACTTGCTCATTTTCAAAGAAAAATGACCTAATGACGCCACCGGGCTAAAATCCGCACCAAACAGGATGCATCGGCTTATCTACGATCACGTGCGGGTTCTCCGTGCCCCAAATGTGACAATTCTGCTTGTTTACATAGCCGCCAAGATGGAAATGCGCCTCATCCAAAAAGATGATTTTTTTGTCAAAACCGGCATCTTCTTCAAATCGATCGCAAACCCACTCAGCGAAACGAATACACAACCATTTTCGTTCAGCGGAAGGACAAAACTAACTTTCTATAAAATAACCGCTACTTCAAAAAAAATTATTTGGCCCACCCTATATATATATATATATATATATATATATATATATATATATATATATATATATATATATATATATATATATATATATATATATATATATATATATATATATATATATATATATATATATATATATATATATATATATATATATATATATATATATATATATATATATATATATGTGGGTTTCAAATCCCTGAATTGTGTTGTTATACTTCCCTGAGTTTTTGTAGGGAACAACCGTTTTGTTTTTGTTTAATATTTAGTAATCGAGTTAGTTTTAAGACGCCTATAAATTTTATTAAAGACTCTAATAATAAAATCCCACATTTTGGCGGCTCAACCGGGATATTAGTTAATAGACGTGACGGGTAATTGTTTTTCATAAAATTCTGATGGAATTTTAGACGGGAAAGCATTTATTTATTGAAATAAGTTTATTGAAAAATAAAAGACATTTTGTTTTTGTGCGCAGTTTTTTTTTTTCGTTCGACGATAAATTGGTTGTTTTGCGAATTTGCATTTGTTAAAAATGGATGAATTTGAAACAAAAACAGTAAAAGCCATGAAAGAAGAGTTATCCAAGTTGGGGCTTAGTACGGATGGAAAGCGAAATGAATTGATTCAACGCTATGAACGAGAGATGACGCTAATTAAGGACAGTTTCACAAAAAATGTTTGCGGTTCCGAATCGGAAAGTAGAAGTAATGCGGATATGTATGCCGAGAAAACTAATTTCGCATTTAAAGACGTTGAAGATTCGGTATCAAAATTTAGCGGCGATGACAACTATCCAATTAAAAAGTGGTTGATAGAGTTTTGTGAAACATCAGAACTATTAGGTTGGAGTAATTTACAGCGATTTGTGTATGCAAAGCGACTTTTGACGGGCACAGCCAAGATGCTATTACGTTCTACGAGCGCAAAGGATTGGGAATCATTGCAACAAGTGTTACTCGACGAATTTCATGTGAATGTTAGTAGCACTACTGTTCACCAGATGCTAATAAAGACTAAAAAGGGAAAAGATGAAACTATACATCAGTACATTTTGCGTATGCGCAAAATTGGTGCATTGGCTGACATCGAGGACGAAGTAATTTTGGAATTCATCATTGATGGTGTCTATATTGAGGATTCAAATAAGATTTGGTTATTTGATACCAAAAATTTTAAAGATCTTCGACTGAAGTATGAAGCATTTGAAAAATTAAAAATTAAATCGATGAACAAGGCTACTCAAATAATATGAAATCTAATAAATCAATAAATCCCCGACGTAATAAGATTAAGTGTTACAACTGTAATGAATACGGTCATCTGTCGAAGGATTGTCAAAGGAAATCCGATGGCGTAAAGTGCTTTAAGTGTAATACGTTTGGACACAAAAGTTTCGAGTGTCCTAATTTATCGAAAACGAATGTTAGCTTGTGTACGACAAAAGAACATCGAATGAAAATTAACGTATTAATTGACGATATGAAAGTGTGTGCTCTGATAGATACGGGAAGTTCCGTAAATTTGATCCGATCTGACGTTTATTCGAATTTGAATACTATGAAACCTTTGAAATCCAGATCAACGTTAACGGGACTTGCTGGTAAGAAGATTGAGACATTTGGAAAATTTGAAGCAGATATCGTTATTAACGGTGACAATTTCCATGTGCCGGTACATGTAGTGCCTAACGATGTTATCCCCGTAATTCTTTTAATTGGCTGTGATTTGCTTTGTGAAGCAAAAGTGATTATCAATGAAAACGGTGCGAATATCCGTAAAAACGACGAATTTTGTGCGATACTATCAGAAGTTAAAGATGAAATTATTCATGTCACGCATATTATCGACCGAAGTGATGCTCAGGTCGTTAAGCAATTATATCAGCAGTATTCACCGACATCGACGAAAACTTCAGATGTAAAATGCAAAATAATTTTGAAGGATGAAACGCTAATTAGTCAGAATCCAAGACGTTTGTCGATTTACGAGATGGAGCTGGTTGATAAAATAGTGGAAGATTGGTTGAAAACCGGAATAATTGAACATAGTTCATCGGAGTTCTCTAGTCCGATTGTTTTGGTTTCAAAGAAAGACGGCTCAAAACGTTTGTGCGTGGATTATCGGAAAATTAACCGCCAAATTGTCAAAGATCGCTTCCCCCTTCCGCTGATAGAGGATCAGTTGGATCGGCTACAAGATGCTCGGGTATTTAGCTTGCTCGATTTATGAAACGGATTTTTTCATGTTGCTGTTGAAGAAAGCAGTCGCAAATATACATCGTTTGTGACACCAACGGGGCAGTATCAATTTAGGAAAGTACCGTTTGGGCTATGTAACAGTCCTGGTGTATTCATGAGATTCGTGAATAGCATCTTTCGTGATTTAATACGTAAAGGGATGATGTCACTTTAACTCGACGACATCATTATTATGGCAACTGATAATGAATCAGCGATTGAATATTTGAAAATTGTACTGAAATTGGCCTCTGAATGTGGACTCGATATTAACTGGAAGAAGTGCAGATTTCTTGTTAGACGAGTGGAATATCTCGGACATGTTATTTATGACGGCAAGATAAGTCCATCGGAATGCAAGACGAGGGCAGAAGAAGCAGATTCAGCAATTTCTCGGTCTGACGGGATATTTTCGCAAATTTGTATACAACTATTCGGTGATCGCCAGGCCATTAAGCGATTTGTTGAGGGAGGGTGTGGATTTTGTGCTCGGAGAGGAGGAGATAATGGCGTTTAATTCGCTAAAACGACATCTCACGGGTAATCCTGTGCTTCAATTATTTAGACACGGGCTGCCCACTGAACTTCATACAGACGCTTCAATGTACGGCTACGGTTCCATATTGATGCAGCAACATGACGATGGAAAGTTCCACCCAATTTATTACGCAAGCCGCAAGACGACAGATGCAGAGAAGAAATATAGCAGTTATGAGTTGGAAGTGTTGTCCATCATTTACGCACGTAAAAAATTTCGCGTTTATTTGATTGGCACGCATTTTAAAATTATTACGGACTGTGCCGCTTTCGAGATGACGATGAAAAAACCAAGTTTGACTACTAGAGTGGCAAGATGGGCGCTGTCTCTCGAAGAATTCGACTACGAAGTTAATCACCGACCAGATACCCGAATGAAACACGTTGATGCCCTTTCACGCAATCCAGTTCTAATTGTTGACGATGATATTGTTTCTCGTCTGAAGTGTGCTCAGCAGGGTGACGGGTTTATCGCTGCAGTGATAAAATTACTTGAGAATGGCCCATACAAAGATATTATGGTAGAGATTGATCTTTTGTACAAAATTAAAGATGGTAACCAACTGTTAGTCGTCCCGCGCAAAATGCAAGCAGAGGTGATAAAGCGTAATCACGAAATTGATCATTACGGTGTACGGAAGGTGCAAGAGCTGATCGAACGAGATTTCTGGTTTGAAAAGATGTTTGACAAGATTACAACAAGCGTCAAGAATTCGGGCCAATGGCGACAACTAAGAAGCAATATAATCATGTGTTAGTAATGAAAGACGGTTTTACGAAGTTTGTGTGGATATATGCGACAAAATCCACAACATCGAAGGAAGTGTTGGAGAAACTCCAAAAGCATAGAGAAGTGTTTGGTAATCCAATGCGCATTGTGACTGACAAGGGAACCGCATTTACCAGCAACGAATTCAAGGAATATTGCGAAGTCGAAGGTATCGAACATGTTGCGATAACTACAGGCTTGCCAAGAGGTAATGGCCAAATTGAGAGAATTCATCAGTCAATAATATCAGTCCTCTCGAAGCTATCGATAGACGCTTCCAGATCGATGGTTTAGATTCGTCGGAAGTACGCAACAAAGTCTTAACAACACGCTGAATCGAAGCATTAGTGCTACTCCGTTTGAGTTATTAGTTGGCACTAAAATGCATCAGAAAACTGATACGAGAATTCAAGAAATTATTAATGAAGAAATTATTAAAAATTTCAGAAACTCTCGAGATAGTTTAAGAGAAACTGCAAAGAAGCAAATAGAAAAAATACAAATTGAAAATCGACGATCGTTTAGGAAAAACCGCAAAGCTCCTACGACCTACAAAGTCGGAGATTTAATAGCTATAAAGACAACTCAATTTGGACCAGGTTTAAAATTGAAGCCAAGATTCTTCGGACCATACAAGGTGTGCAAAGTTAAAGAAAATGAACGCTACGATGTAGAAAGGGTAGGTGATCACGAGGGCCCTAAGAGAACGTCAACAGCAGCCGAGTTTATCAAGCCTTGGTTGGATTCGTTGTTCGAATCATCCGGGTCGGATGAGGAGTAGGATGGACGAGTGTGGGTTTCAAATACCTGAATTGTGTTGTTATACATCCCTGAGTTTTTGTAGGGAACAACCGTTTTGTTTTTGTTTAATATTTACTAATCGAGTTAGTTTTTACGTGAAAATAATAAAGAGCGCATGTATAAAGACGACTATAAATTTTATTAAAGACTCTAATAATAAAATCCCATATATATATATATATATATATATATATATATATATATATATATATATATATATATATATATATATATATATATAAATATATATAAAGCTCTGCTTCTCTACTTGAGTGTAGTTGAGATCTTCTTCCGTCACAGAGGTTTTAATAGGAAATAAAACGTTTAGAAGTTTTGGACCCGAACAAAACATATTAAATCGCACTGTTTATAGGAATTTAGATTTATTAGAATTTAGGTTCGACAAGATGGTTTGTTCTTGAGGTGTTACCGTTGGTACGGTTCGAGAACGATAAAATCGAGAAGATCCTTGAACACCTACAGATTTAATAATATTACAAGATTTACTTACTGTTTTTGTTGTTTCGAATTGGATAAGTGGTCGGACAACGGGTAGATTTGTCGACTACCATTAAAATATAATGGCAGCCAATTCCATTGGAACAGTGAATCCACAGGTCTAAGCGAGTACAAACCTCACAATTCGTCCGACCGAATGCTGTACTTTTGCTGTCTTAAGTCCGGTTAAGCGTAGGTATAGATTTGTTCAGTTCTGGGTAAAAGTTATGTCTTATCATCATATTATCTTCTAAAGTAGAAGTGTTTCGAAAAAATCCTTTCTATAATATAAAAAAATAAATATTTCAAAATAAATTTACTAAACTCATTGACCTAATAATGTATTTTTACACATATAATGGGCGCTATAATTAAGCCAGTGTTTAAATCCCCCGAATGTAATTCAACCATTAAGTACGAATCAAATACTATTCAGTACTTTATCTACAGCTTATTGGGAGTACAAATAAGTTTTGAGTGATTTACAAAAGAAGGCGCAAATAGTATTAAATCGCATCGGGCTATTTTGTAACTATATTCATATTAAAGCGTCATCATTTCGCTATAAAAATCAGTGTGTCATTTCGCTGAAGTGTAAACAACTTATTTGTTTTGTGCTCTAACTATATATCAGCCATTGTGCCAACAAAACAATATTTGCGGAAAGCGCTGATTTTTTGTTACAACTTGAAGATAATGGCAGCTGATGGACATCGATTGCTGCCTGAATCATATGGGGAACATGCTCCATCAATAAAAAGATGTGAATACTGGTTCGGCCGTTTTAAGAGTGGCGATTTTCATACCAGTGAAAAAAACGCGAAAGGAGACCAGTAAAGTTTGAAGACACTGAGTTAAAGGTGTTATTGGACCAAGATTCGAACCAAACTCAAGAGGAGCTCGCTGAAACTTTGGTAGTGACTCAACAAGCGATTCAAAATCGTCTCAAGTTCATGGGTATGGCGCAAAAACAAGGAAATTGGGTACCGTATGATCTCAAGCCAAGAGACGTCGAATGCCGCGTTTTCACGTGCAAACAACTGCTTCAAATACGGAAGGTTTTTTTGCATCATTTTTTTGCGGTCGATGACCCATAGCTTGGCCGAGCAGCACGTCACTGTTTACGAAGAGGCCATAAATTGCGTCGATTCTTTATTCGCCTCAAAATACGAGGAATTTTTCCGACGCGGAATCTGTATGCTGCCTGAAAGATGGGAAAAAGTCCCCCATTATAATATAATTTAAATTCGATGTTATAAATAATTTAAAATTACTATGTACCTGCAACACAAAGCACATCACAACTCAAAAATTTAGGCTGTTTGTCTACAATTATAACAGGTTTTGCTGGAGTTAGAGGCTTGAGTGCTTCAATTTAACCTATTATTTTTATATTGTATATAGATATCGTCTTCATTAAGCAGCAGGTACTAAATAATATTTGAATATGTCGTATTTTATTTTAATTTAATATTTTTCATGACCAATCGTTTGCATGTGGTTAGTTCAAACTTTTAAATGACAAATTGTGGTCGTTTTGAAAAATTATTAATTTTTAAATTAACAAATTCAAACGGAATTAAAAACCGTCATCTTTTCCAAATCCATAGAAACTTTGAATCATAAAATATTTTATTTTCATTTTTCATATTCTTCTAAATTGTTTTCTGTTTATTTAGCATTTTCTGTGTGTGTTATATAGTTCACACGTTCACATTTGTTATTTACATATAGCCATATAGCATATCGTATTTACCAAAAGATAGCAAAAAATTCATTCAATAAAATATTTTGGATAACATACAACATACATACATACAAAACACGAGAAACTACAATATATTTTACTCTTCTAGCATAATGCGAAAAAGGAATCCTTCTCTTTTTTATTAATTTTTATTTTATTTTTTCGGCCATTTTGAAAATATTAAAATGATCCAACATCTTCGCATAACACACATTTTGTGCAATATTGATAAAAGTAATAAGTACTATAAACTATTATTAGTTTATTGCTATTGTAGTCAAGTCAAAATTATACTGTTTAATATGCATAAAAAATCGGTGTTTTATGTTAGGTATAAGTTAAGCTAGCGCGCATTTAGGCGAGTAAGTAAAATTATTGCATAACTTAGTTCCGATTAACGCGCTACCTGGAACTTCATAGTCTAAAGATTTTATTCGTATGGTGGTACCACTATTATATGATTCCATTATGCACAAATTGACAATGATCAAATAAAATGAAGAGTGTCGTGAAAGGCATCGGTAAGTTTGTTGAATAAACATTCAACAATAAAAAGAATTATTAGTTAAAAATAAAGTGATTTGTAATAAAAATAGCCTTATGTTAAGTTATAAATCTGTAAAATTTAATAAAACAGATGGAGGGTGTAAATGTTGCGGCCTATACGCATAAATGCATAAATTTCAGAAAATCATAAAAGGTCAACCCTTGTTAAAAATTGAATGTCATTGCAAAAACTGAAAAAACTCCTACGGAAGCTGCCACTTTGTGTACCAGAAGTCCACCAGATTTAGTATGAAGTTGTATTCCTAAGAGTCAATCCGCCTGGTTTGTAGAGCTACCAAAGTTACATTGATTTTTCGTAACGTTATTCGCCACTTTCAAAATATTTGCAAAGAACGAAAACTTCCGGTAGATTGATCTCGGGCAAAAGTCACTGATATCTCCCTATTTATAGAACAAGCTTAACTATGAAGTTTCATCTCGGTCAGTCAATCATATGGGTTGTAGAGGGACCAAATTTTTGACGTAAATCGTCATTTAACTGGTTTGGTTCAATACTGTTGCCAAATCAATTGAGGAAGCTGTTGGTTCCTAACCGTTTTTCTCGGAAATGATATACTTATTACAATACAAGCAAAAGTGAGAAAGCTTCTGTTTAAGCTGTCACTTCCAGTGGAAAAACGAAAAAGCTCCTATGGAAGTTGTCTTTTCCGATGGACCGACTCGGCCAAAAATCACTTGGATCTTCCAATTTGTGGAAAAAGCATCGGGTTCTTTTCAGGAGCCGTAAATTTCTTGAAAAACTGTTTTTGTGAATATCGTAATTTCCGCTTAAATTTTGAAAAACTGATCTGAACCGGTATTGTTGCAAATTTAATTTAGAATCTTTTAGTTCATAATCATTTTTGTAATAACATATATACACTCCACAATATTTGCAAAAGACGAGGAACCTGCTGTGGAAGCTGTCACCTCCGGATTAAGGATATCGGAAAAAATTATGTACGAAGTTTCATCCCGATTAATCAATCCGTCTGGGATATACAGGGCCGGATCTTTATTGAAAAACAGTTTTTTTTTGTCTAATCATCATTTCCATTTTGGACAATTGATTTGCACCGATCAAAACGTCTCCGTTAAAAAAAATTATCTAACTTTATAATTTCGAACGATAATGGCATTACATTTGTTCAGAAGTCTTTAGATGTGTCATTTCTATGTATCAAATGATCCGGTGTGCAAAGAGTATTGAATTATTTTTAATTTGTACATTCTTTGTACATTGATTTCAGGGTAAAATTTGAAGAACCGAGTATGCAGGGTGTAATCACAGATCACAAATAAAAACGCAATGTGCGGGGTAAATTTACTGCGGTTGAATAAAACATTTGATCCAACTTTATAATTTCTAACGAAAATGTCAATACATACGTTCTAAGTGTGTTTTTCTATGAATCAAATGATCCGGTGTAAAATTTGAAGAATACACGGTATAAGCACAGTTCACAAATGAAAACGCAGTGTGCACTGTGCAGGGTTAATTCACTCTGGTTGAACAAAACTGACGGAGCATTTATGACAATGAACTGCCTGCTAGGGCATATTGGGGAATATAGGGAATATTGAATTCAAAAATCAACCTGGAGTATTGGAACATTTTATACCCATTGTTGGGAATTTGTGAATAATTTTTTACGTCAGACATGCGTTTCCATTTCTTAGCTTTTTCTTAATGTGTATGGAAAAAAATAAAATATTTTTTGTCAAATTTTGTTGGTATGTTGACTAAACCAACCAGATCGTAATAACTAATTTATGACAAGTCACATTAGTTTCTCAAATGACTTGCCCATCTAAACTGTCAACGTTAGACGGCAAGTATTAGACCTGTCATATACCGCCCTTCTTTCATGACAACGTCTTCTTAAACACTTTTTAAAATGGCATAGATAAACAAATGAAATAAAAAATTGCATTTCATTTCATCTTCACTCATCATGACACCTAAACCCATGAAACCACTAAATGCAAAAATTCGTATAGGCCGATTTCCTATAATTCCTTCCGATAATTTCAAAAATATTCGAGAAACTACTCCAAACGAGACTCAAACCAATAATAGCAGAAATAAATCTTATTTCTGCATATCAATTTGGCTTCAGAGAAAACCATTCAATAATAGAACAAGTACATCGAATTACAAACATAATTGAAGATGTACTTGAAAACAAGAAAGTAATTAAAAAAGGCCGATTTAAAAATGTTGATTTTTCTGACTTAAAACCAGAGTTTTTATTTCATTTTAAAATTGACTTAAAATTTGTAATGAAAATGAAATAAAAAAAGCTGACTTTATTAATGCATATCATAAGTCATTTTGAAAATGATTTAAGAAGTGAGTTTATAAATGGCATAAAATGTGTCTTTTTAAGTCATTTTGAAAATGAAGTAAATTACGTACATATTTAAAATCGAAATAAAACGTAGAAATCTAAATATACGACGGAATAAACGTGCTTATGTATTTGCGTGCTTTGTGTATTAATTATGAGTTAAAATATGTTACACGATGTATTAAAAACAAATGTAAATTTTATATTTATAATGTGAAATAAAATATTATTTTAAGTCATTTTGAAAATGAATTAAAAAATATATTTGTAAAATGGCATAAAATATGCATTTCTTGTGTCATTTTGTTTTTGTAAAACACCTTTGTTAAGTCAAACAATTTGTTAAAAATATGACTTAAAAAGGTCCCATTTTTTCATATAAAAACACCTTTTTAAGTCAACCTTTTTAATTTCAGCCTTTTTTAATTCAGGGAGCCGTTTTTATTTAAGAACTAAAGTGATAAAAGTACAAAAAAGTGAAAAACATGATTAATCACGAAACAAATATTTATATTGTTGTTGGTTTTGGTACTATACGCAAAACCAACACAAATGTATTCTACAAGCCGAACTGTACTCAAGTAAATATGTCAGTCGCCCATTCATTTGTATTAGTTTAAAAACACAGAAAAAGTTCTCAAAAGTTTATAATAAATATACGAAAACATAATACGCACACACAGCCATACTTTGAATAATAAGTAAAAACAACAATAAATAGAAGGAAAATGTTGAATAGAAGTGGAAGAGGAGGAGTCAGATTTCATTAAACTTTAAATTTTCGATTTTTTATTTTGTTTAGTGTGGATATTGTGTAAGGGAAAGTTAAAGGTTATCAATATTTTGTTTGTGTTGTAATTTTTTAAAATGAAGAAATAAACCATTTTCTTTATATTGCACTTATAGAACAAGAAACGATAGTATACTGTATAAGGATAATAATTACGGAATTGTCACTGCAAAGCTTCTTTAACCCTTTAACTGTTTAATTTTGTTTCGAAAAATTTTTTCGCACTGCTTAATTATTTGTCAGCGAAGACGAGTATACTCGACGAAAACAGAGTAAAATTTTACACAAAGAAAGACTAACAAAAATAAAATAAAAAATATTCAAGACCATTTTTAACATGTAGATTTTAGTTTAAATTTGATTTTCGAGAGTGCATTAATAAAACAAATTTACTGTCTACTTATAAAATAAAGGTTTAAAGTAGTAATAAAAAATGCCCAGTTATTTTTCGAGTGTGTAGTGATAAAACAATAAAAAATATTTGTGTATTTCCATTTTTTACTATACGCAATACAATATCAAAATACGGGACTTTATGACACAATTTGAACAGACACAACTATAGGTTCAATGTATAAACGATTTATGATAGATTGGTGTGTGTGCTATTCGGAATGTAAACAAATCGATTATTCACCGGTTCCACACGGTGCTTCTTTGATGCTGCGTCGTGAAATGCTTTTTGTCCCGCCTATTAGTTCCGCACTCGAGTTGAAATATTTTTAACTTTACTGTTATTTTAATACATTCTGTGCGACACTGTGGACTTTGTGCCGTACTCGCTCCCGATGTCATGTACGCAGTCTGAAGCACTGCTTCCTGCTTCAAAATAAGGCGTCATCGATAATGTGTATGTATGTGTAAACAAATGGTCAAAAAAAAATTTTTTTTGAAATGTCTTCGCATCGTAGCAATATAATTAATCGAAAATAATTAACACAGAAATATGTTGATAAATGGAAAAATGTACACATATTATAAATAAAAATAATCAATTATAAATGTTTATATTATTATAAATAAATAAAAATAATTAATTATAAATTTATGTGTAAGTGCAAAAACATTTCGAATAGACAGATTATTTATCTGTGTTGCACTTATCATTATAAACAAACAAAATCATGTTTTGTCGCCATTGTGGTATTTAACAAAAAAAAATCTTGTTTAGTCGTTTGTAGTATACAGTGCAAATAGTTTATAATAAATGAAAATAAAATTGAAGCAAAATATTTGTCATAAGTGGTAAAATTTATAAAAAAAGTGTTGTGTGTAAAATAAATAAATAATTATAAATTTGCATGTTTGCAATTTTTTGTATTGTCTTGTTTTATTACTCCTCTCTCGAAAATCAAATTTAAACTAAAATCACAAATAACCGTTATATAGATGAGTATTTATCATGGCACGCCGATGTGCACTAAATAAAATCGATAAACTTGTAGGGGAAAAAGTGTTTAGCCAAAATGAAAAGATGAGCTATAACATTTACGTTGCTCGATATTTTCTCTTTCTGCCATCCAGTATTTCCAATATGATCGAGTAGAAGTTTATAACAAAATATTTTATTTCTTTCTACAGTATAAAACACAAATTATTCTTCAAAATTGGCTTTTCATTATTCTATGAAAGTAGGTTGGAAAATTTGTAAAATCAAATGAGGACTAAGATTATTTTAGTTATCTGAACGTTTACAATGATTTCTCTTGTCTCTTGAACTTTATCATAACCACAGTTATCAGTTTGTCAATTTTTACGGTTAAGCTTCCTCTAATATTGATTTTTACATAACTTTCATTTTGCTATATTTCATATGTTAATTGTACGAGTATAAATCATAAAGTAATAAAGAACTTAAAAATGTATCTACGATATCCAAAACTATTCCGTGTAATTTACCCTCTTTTACGTTTAGTGAAACGTTCCTTGTTAGCTAAAATAAAGCGCAACACAATCATCATTTTTGATTTCAATCTGTTTTATATTAGTAAAATTTACATTAAATTTTTGCACTTTTTTATTTTTTAAATCTGTTTGTTTTAATTAGACCCTGCTCATTTTCTTATTTCATAATTATTATTATAAATTAGAATTGTGTTAAAATCGATTCATGATCGATCAACAACATTGTATTCGATCAGTAATGATTGAATGAAAAAATTGTACCGAGCGAATAATAACCCAAATTTACAATCCGAGCCCATTTTTAGAAATTAACACATGGCTTTAAAAAAGATATTTTTAATAATCAATCGATTTGATGTGCTTTTAAGGAAAATGAGTTATTATGTACTCCCTTTCTTATTTATTCTTACATCACCCATTCTCATAAATTCAGTTGTAAGCTCTATGTCACCTATTCTATACATTGTTATAGAAAAGGAGTCGGCAGTGTTTATTAACATCGCTTGAAAATTCAAAATGTGGTTTAGTCCAATCAATAATGAAATTGCAAGACTAAGAGGGCAACGTAAGTCCATAGGACACTTCTACCACATTTATTAGACCATGAAATTTCTTGGAGAGCAACAAGCTCAAACCGATACTCCTTGATGCATGTGTTACCGCACCGTTACGTGCCAATCCTTCTTGTCCTGATTCTTAAGCAAGGGTTCTGTTATATTTAGGCAGTATCCGAACATTTTGTTGTTAGTATTCGTGAAAAGCTTAATGTTTTCACAGGTACAAGTTATTAGCCTCGGGGCAAATCTTTGAATCGCCTCCTGCGATAAGTTTCGGAAAAGTATGATGCTCGTGAAATTTGGTCCTGTTGAGCTGATCGCTATAAACATTGATAAATAACAAATAAACCCAACGCCGTTATATGAGATCTCAAACTCCGCAAACCAAAAATTTTGAGACGTCCAGTTAGGCAGAGAATTAATTAAATAAAGTTGCTTGGCCAAATAAATTGAATAATAATAAATAAATTGGATTTTACGCCTAAAGTAATAATTCGAAAATTGAATTGCACTTCTGGTGAAGCCTATAAATCGATATCCCTTATTCGATATTGAAATATCTATTATCGAAATGTTCAATCGACTGACCATAACCAACAACAAAATATTTATTTATTGCCATTGGAAAACCTTAAGGTGGTTTTAACGCTTAAGGTTAGTAGTTCAGAAATGGAACTGCACGTTATTGTGTATACTCATAATTCTATACACCTCGGACAACAGCGAAATATTAATTTTGTTTGTAAATATTGTTAAAATCAATAACAAGTCAATATCAATTAATAGTCGAAACAAATTAACTACTATCATGCTTGGTCAAGTTTTGGAAACAAATCTAAATACATAGCATATTTTCCAAATGTTCCTTTTCCGTTGTAAGCTTATTTCATTCATTTTCCCCAAAAAATACTAATTTCTAAAATTGTTAGGTATTTTAATATTATTGAATTCAAATCACATATCATCCGTATAGTACAACACATAGAAAAACTCAATAATTTGGACAAATCAGTATATATAGAAAACACATAATATATACAAAACACAAATATGTATATGTATGTATAATAGTTGTTTACTGCGACCATTAAAAACCGATATAACATACATTTTTTCCTTTTCATTGATAAGTTTTTGATTTTTACCGTATCAAAATCCTCCAAATATTTTTTCTCATTTTTTGATTTATATTTCATAAACATACCAACATAAAATATGTATTACATTCAATGTAGCTAAATCCACCTAAACAGATCATCTTTCCTTTCATGTCACGTGTTTGATTTTGATATATCTAAAATGAGAAGGAACACTCGATCATGATGTACACATATTATTTTAAATAGTATGCATATACGAGTGTACATACCTACATAATATATAATACGTGCGTACATAATACATAATATGTGCATACATAATATGTGCGTTTGAGTTTTCGTTTCATTCTGTTTTATTAAATATAAATGATACGTAGAGAGAGATATTTCCAAACGAAAATAATAAATGGATTGGATTTGCTCATTGTATTCGTTTGTTTTTTTTTTTGTTTGCTTACAGTAAACACCACCATACACTACTTTCATAGAATAATGAAAAGCCAATTTTGAAGAATAATTTGTGTTTTATACTGAAAAGAAATAAAATATTTTTGTTATAAACTTCTACTCGATCATATTGGAAATACTGGATGGCAGAAAGAGAAAATATCGAGCAACGTAAATGTTATAGCTCATCTTTTCATTTTGACTAAACACTTTTTCCCCTACAAGTTTATCGATTTTATTTAGTGCACATCGGCGTGCCATGATAAATACTCATCTATATAATGGTTATTTGTGGTATAACCACAGAGAAGAAGACCACAGAGTGATCTTTCCGATAATTTTGATGTGTAATAAAAATAAATTTAGACTCAGTTATAATAGGGTTCGATGGAATTTAGAGCAGAAAGAGTAAGAAAGTTTAGCTAATTTAATAATAATAAATGGGTAGCATATGTTTATTGTTTTCGTTTGTGTCGTACACAAACGCACATTTAACAAATAAAATATTGTTTATGAAATTCTGCATTGGCATGAAAGAGAGAAATATATATTAAATAGCTAAACTTTCTTACTCTGTCTGCTCTAAATTCCATCGAACCCTATTATAACTGGGTCTGCAAATTAGAAATTTATTTTTAATGCACATCAAAATTGCGTGAAAGATCACTCTGTGCTCTTCTTCTCTGTGGTATAACAACAAAAACAAATAATTTTTTCATTATCGTTTTTTTATTTACTTTATTTTGTGAAATTACGCTATAAACGATATAATTATTTAATGAAATTAATTAATTCATGTACCAAATATTCATTGCTTCCATTTTGAGAATAGTCTTCATTATAACAATAATCTAAAAATTATTTTCCGTGAAAATAAATGTCGATGCGTCGACTTTTTTCGAAAACAACCAAAAAACACTACCATTGACATAATTTTTGTTGTTTTCGACAATGGGCGCATTCAGGGCACCCAACAGTTGGGAACATGTTGAGTAAAATCAAAGCCAACGTTATGAAAATGTTTAGTACTATGAAATTTTGAAATCAAATTGGCGATGATTTCACTAAACATGATGTCAACAGTTGGCGGTCCTGAATGCGCCCAATGTTTTCGAAAAAATTGGGTATTTTATTCATCACCCCCAATTTAATTAAGTGCACAAAGGCCATACCACGAGAAAACGAATTTCTAATTTCTAATTTAACTAAGGACTTTTTTTTTAAAGTTAGATGATGAAAATTTAACTAATTATTTATATTAGTAGTTTAATTAAATAGAATTAAATTCGAAAATATAAATTTGTCTATGGATTTAATAGTATAAGAAAAGTCCGGTATACATTTACACTACTTCATTGTTGTTTTAGACATGTTCTTATCCTATACATACTGTATAAACGGTATTTTTACAATTTTTATTTTCAATTTTCATTTATACAGGAAGGAGTATAAATTCGATTCCTTTGAAATGAGATTTCTCACTCATTTTAAAATAATAACATCAGGGACACAATAAACAAGCACTATTTATAGAATGCTTATTTAACATATTTGAAATAAATCAGATCAGCATTGAATACCTTACTTTTTAATAATCGATAAAATTTTCTAAGTTCATTTTATCAACGTGTTAAACAGCGAATAGTTTCAACGTGTACCACAAAACAAGACGTTTGAAAAATTATATTAAAACAATTATTAACAAATAATATTATATTTGGCCATAATTCCACAAAAAATACAATAGAGCTATTACTCCGATAAATGATAAAACCATGCAAATCCAGCAACATCCTTGGTAACCACGTGACCAGTGTAATTGCTCACGATGCTGTTCGTGTTCTGCTCGCGGTATTTCAATAACTACAATCCTGTTCGCATCCGAATCAAACCGAACGCCTAATGAGGTTCGACGTTTTGATTTGCGAGATTGTTGGGGTGATGCTGCAATACTTGGATCTACATTCCTTAACATTCGTATTTATAAACGCTAATATTTAGAGGTTTTATTGTATGTACTGATGTGCTTTAATTTGACTTTTAATAAATTATCCATTCGAGGCGCAGAAAATTTCAAAATATTAAATAGCTAATGTAAATATTTATAGATTGTAATTTTTAATTTTATTATTTGACTCCATCTTTAAGATGAAGCTAAACTAAATAATGACAGGTAAAAAATAAAAATGCTGTATATTTTCTTATCGCTGTCAGTTTTGATACCAATAAACACGGTTTTCTTTTGACAGGGAAATTTTTTCGTTGCCTACTGTTATTTTAAGTTTGTTTTATATTTATTATATTATTCAAAATGGGTGCTTTTCCCGATCGTTTTAAGCCTCGGTTCAACATGGTTCTATTAGTTCCTTTCTGAAACAAAACGTATAACCATATCCCACTATTTTTTAGCTAATTATGATTAACCCTTCACCTCAAATTGTAATTTCTAGATAAAAAAAGCTCGCATTAATTTTAAGGGTGTCCTCCTCGTTCAATTGTTACATTTATAATTAGTTCAAAGTTTCATTATTATGGACTGTTGAAGCTAGTAGCATTGGTCTTGCGCAGCAAGAGTTTAGATTTATTAGATAGTACGTTATCTTTTAAGATTAATTACCAGTACATGGTCGCGCACACACAAGCGGGATTGAAGGACGAGCGAAATGAACCTCTTTCACGAAATAAAACGAGTTTTTAACAGTTGCAGTGTTCTGCAACAGAATGCGATATTCACAATTGGTGCACTACTCTATGGAAATGGGAAATGGTACGTACTATGCCTTCAACTCAAGGACCCTATACTAATACTTTTAGTAGAATAACTACTTACTAGGCGGAAGTGTTCTAAAGTACATCTCGGTCTACATAATTTAAATATGGCATTCTGAAATATTCCTATTATAAAATATATTGAATATTCTACCGACATCGATAAATATAGGAGGTAAAGTGGCTACTTTCATTATACAGCCGATAGGTTTCAACATCCAAGACACAAGACAGATTGCCGCTATAGGTCACAAATGACCTGCCCCGACACAAAGTTTCAATGAGTATAATCAGAATTTCTTCTTCATCCCCTCCACTAGACGCCTGTTTCAGTTAACGTTACCCAGTGAGCACCGCATGATGGTTTAAATCCTGAACTTTGACTATCCCCTTTTTAGTATTAGATTCCAGTATAACACATACTAGTACCTTTAATAATTATATATAAGTACTTTACATAATATGCTAATTATTTATTATTTGCCTGAATTTAACTTTAAATTAATAGTTTTCGCAGGAAAATTAATGCTTTTACGAAATTGATGCTGAATTTAAATCAATTTGATGACATAATACTGGAGTAATCATACTATTATACTACTTTAATAACTATTTCTAGTTTTTTTATTGCTTCCAACTGAAAATTAATTTATGATGCCTCAATGAGATAAGCATATTAAATTTAAAGTTCGATTTATCTTTTATGCCTACAATACATCATTATCATTTTATAGTAAGCCTGCTTTCAGTCGTTATTTCAATATTCAATTGAATCTAAATATTTAATAAAACAAGAGGTGATGTAAGTGAGATTATTTAATACACCGTAAACCATTATTATTTAATGGGTCACTCGAAATTGATGCCAAAATCAAGCCACTCGAGCAGATACAAATTAAAATAGTATTTGGAAAACAAACATTAACTATCTAAACAAATTATCATTGTTTAAATAAAATGTTCCCATTTTGACTCGGCAGATTACTGCAATAATTTTGATTTTAGTAATAATTTTAATATGATTTCTTCTTCCACAATCTGATAAAGCTCGATTGCTATCCGAATACTAATTTTTGAATATCAATTTTGAAATTTCAATATTTAACAGCGACAAAAATTTGTAAAGCAAAAAATTAAAGATTAATTAACATAATGAATGAAATGTAAAGTTTGATCCAAATATTGTTATGTTTTAATAACTAGCTATACATTTATTTTTATTAAAAGCAAAGCGAAATCATGCAAGACCAGTGTTTATAAGTCTCATAATACATATGGCTCAATTTGAAATTAAATGATAATGGTTTGATTAGGACGCTTCTAATTTAATCGAAAGCCTTCATTAAGAAAAGTTATAACGAATTTAAAATTACGTTTGGGGGTTGGTTACTGAAGGGTTCTTCTTCCTCACTCACTTCACTAATTTTTATTACCATATGATAAATATGTACCTTTAACAATTATTTGTATTTCCTTACCTCGCTGATACCGTGACTGACCCTTGATTATTTAGAATATACTCGTATATGTACGAAATTAAAATATTAATAATAAAATCAATTTAAACCTTATTACAGGGTAAATTATTATAGCTATATCAAGCTTATTAGACCAAGCTGCTGTAATAATTTGGTTACATTCAGAACCCTGAATTCGATAAGGTTCGATACACATCTGTGGGAACATTTTCTTCTAGAATTTTTTGATATTCAATAGCTATACCAAAGAGTATCTAATGTTATAAAGAGTAACGAAACAAAAGACCATCAAAAAATGTTCATCAAAAAATGTATGGGTTATGCAATTTAAATGGGTTAAACAATAAAATTACACATCTTTATTTATCGTAATTGTTATCGTTTTCTATCAATAGTCACGAGTATGATAATAATTCGATACAAATAAAATAGAAAACTAGTGTGTAAGTGTATTGTATAACACATTTAAATTGAATACTCCGGTTCATTACTCTGTATAACATTACTCTTACCCTATGCCTTTACGGAAAGCTCGTGCTTAGTTTTTCCTTTTCTCGAAATTTTCTTTTAATATTTTATTATTAACTCTCAAACTAGGCGAAGTTGTGCAAGCTCGATTGGAATATACAACAACAATAGACTCAATTTTTTCGCACTAATAAAGTTAAATCCATAATTTCGTGCCTAGTTTTGTTTTCATTTAAATATTTTAATTTTATATTATAGGAACAATTTAAATAAAAACAGATTACCCATAATTTCCAAAAAAAATATTAAGCTCATAAAATTGCCGATAGATGGCCAGGGATTGTTTGGTATCGAAATACAGAGTTTTCTATAAGGTAGGTTCGAATAACAAAGAAAAAATGATAAATAGACACATTGAAATTTAATTTTTAGGTTAGGTTCAACAACAAATTTAATTTAGTAAAGAACGCTCTTAAATTATTTTCCTTAGCCAAACATGTTACTGATCTAATATATATTCAAAATTATTTTCAAGTTTATATAAACTTGCACTCATAATCAAAATACCTCGTTCAGTTAAATTAACTTGATTGAGCCTATTTAGACGAGTATACACTACATGATGTATTTCCCTCGTCTCTTACCTCTTTGCCTATAAACTAATTTTAGAGTGGGGATATTTGTGTTGCATTTTTGTCTCTAAATTTTTTACTGCGGAACGAGTTGTTATACACTAATACAATGAAAAGGCACTAAAAAAAATTTTGCTTCGAATTTTTTGTTTTTGTTTTTCACTGTTCATTTGTAATTTGACTATTCGTCCCTAAGCAACATACCAAATAAAAATAAATTTACGCATACAAACACAAGTTGCAATTGGTGTCAACAGTTTTATAGTTTACGTGACATGAATGATGTAATGATGTCATGCACTGTTGTCGTGTACTACATACTCGTGTGGAAAGCCTCATTAGAAGTAATATTAACATAAAGCAAAATTAGCTGCTAGAAACTTCTTTAGTGAAGATTCGAACTGGAATAACAAATTTATTATTACATCAGAAACATTTCTTTTAGATTCAAAAACAATCCTTTAAATTAATTTCAAATTAGTCTAGTAGGCCAAAATTTAAACATCGAAATATCATAAAATGTGTACAAAAAGTTGTTTCCAAATGGTTGTGATTAATATCAAGCGACTTCTGACTGATGAGCAAAACTCAAATTCCTTAAATTCCTTAAGATGTTATTATTTTAAATTAAATTGTGAGTATAGTATGAGTGCTTGCATTTTGTGCTAAACACTCGGCTATCGGCAACCTGTAATAGTTTTTACATTTTCAATGTCATTAATTGTATGCGAGACAATTCCAACGCTTTAAATAAAATACAAAATACAAAATTTAACGGATCCCTTAAAACCTTTAAAGCAGCCTTTGTTTATACCCTAATCTCAAAACCAAAACGAGGTATTTTGATTTTTCTCGGAGATTGTTTAATTCCATTCTCTCACTAATTGAAAACAATCCACAACTAATATTTAATGTCTCGTCGTCATCTGAAATTTTAGCAAACTTGAACATATATACGGATACACAGAACAAACACTAAATAAATACTGATAGAACAAACAAACTTTATGCAACAGTTTGTTTTGAAAAAAGAAAATTGTTTGTAAAAAACAAACATGTTTTTGTTTTGCTTTCTGAAAACAGAACTAAAACTGTTCGTTTGGTGGAAACCCGGCATAAGATTTTAAATAACTTAAATCTACATAATTCAATCATTGTGAAAGCAAGGGGCGCTTATCACTACAACTTACGAAATGGATCGTTATTGCTAAGATAATTTTTCGCTTGAGATACCTGGACAAGAAGTAATTTGTTATATACATAGAAGAATTCCGTTATATAACAAGCTTCCTACAGAAATTTCAAATATTACGACCTTGAAAATTTTTAAAGTGCAAACAATTATGAATTTAAATGGAAATATGTTTAATGAAACTGTATAGCGAATGATTTGAAGTTCAATCATAAATAAGTATGTAAGAATGATCATTTTCTTGTGTTAAAATAGCATTAGGCTAATCAAAATATAAAATTGGGTACTGGTTGTATGCATGTTACCTCAATACGAGACCACGATATATTTTGGATTATATGCCTTTCCTTGTTACACAATATTGAAAACAAGAAAATACGAACCTTTTTTTCTTGATTTCAATATTGTGTAACAAGAAAAGGCAGATAATCCAAAATATATCGTGGTCTCGTATTGAGGTAACATGCATATAACCAGTGCCCAATTTTATATTTTGATTAGCCTAATGCTATTTTATTACAAAAAAAATATCATTCTTATCTATTTTTTCTATGGTTCAATATGCATTTTAGAAAACTTACACTAATACACTATAGTACAATTTATTTAATTTTTATTTGTGATATTAGTCCGAACTAAATACAGTTTTAGTAACCCTTTGGGTTACAGCAACTTAAACAAACAAAAATGTTTTTTTATATAAAAAGTTGTATTATTCCTTTTGTTATTATAAATTAATAAAACAAAAGATAAATGCAAATTAGAGCAGTTCAAATTTGTTTAATAATTTACAATCTCGTTTGGAAGGTTATAGCCCTTTATATTTTGGTCGACCCAGATTCGATCTATTAGATCAAGTGGTTCCTTACGTCACAGCCGTCTTACTGGGTTTGACTCATCCAACACGCCAAGTATCTCAGTATTTTGGTGTAGACTAATACGTTGCATGTGTTTTCTTGCGTGTTTGCTTATTTCTTCACTGACGAAATCCATCTTCAGATCCCTATGGACGTTGTCATTTCTTATGTATCACGATGCATTAACTATTCCAAGGAATTTACTTTGGAATGACTGGATGATATTAACATTGGTTTTCTTTGTACAGCCCCAGAGAGCTGAATTTGCTGGTATATCAGCATTTTATTATGTAAAGTTAGCACAGAATTTATTTCTAAGAGCCAATACATCTTTCTGTATTTAATGTTTAACTTTTCTTTTTCTTTTTGACATACTCTTTCCATTTTAGTTTCGGGTCTAGAGTCATGCCCAGATATTTCGCCGTGTTTGCATAGGGAATTTGCCGAACGTTCAGTTCTACTGGTAGTTAGTTGACCTCTTTGTAGGTGAAGTTTACGTGAACAGATTTTGCTTGATTAAGATTTATTCGCCATCTCTTTCCCCAGATATTGACATATTAGACAGCTATGAGTTTATTTCCATTATTAATGTTCAATTACATGATATAATTCAATTTCTAGAGAATAGGTTAATGATAAACTTTACAACTATAATTTTAATTATTAATATTTAATTAATATTTTTTAATTTTTTTATTTAATAATATTCTTAAATGTAACAATTGTGTACTCAATATAATACACTTCATTAGCAAAATTTAACAAAAACCTAACAGTGTATACTTCAAAACGATTCCCGGTTGGAATATTTACCTCTATAAATGTGTTTTCCGTTTCCATTACACTAGTAATAATAATTGCATTTGTGCTTGTCTTATTTTTCAAGGATGTACCAACTTCACTATAATTTTCTTGTGCCAACATTAACAAACTAGTTTGTTTTAATAATTCTAGAATTGTTTTTTTGATTTAGCAGCTCTAGTTAGTCTGTTACCTTTTTGATGGCATTAGTTATGCACTGTGATTTTCTCGTTGTTATGATAAGAAACATAGTAAACTTCACTATATACCATATATAATATAGTAAAAACTACAGTTGCACAGCAAGATATATATAATAGAACTGCTAAAGATAGATTAATATATAAATACTTTTATATATACAACTTGATATTTATTTTATTTTATTTCATTATTTACATTTTATTTCGAATTTATTGATTGATTGATTGATTGGACTGTAGAACCAAGTACTGGACAAGTGTCCCGGATAACGCCGGGCCTATTCCTACAGCCTGTTTACACAACAATAGGAAGGAAAGGAAAGATATTTCTTTTTGGGACGGAACGATCCGGTTTCAGACACCTAGCGATCGTACGGTCCATCACAATTCTAATCTTCTTCTAATCTACTAGAGGAAGGATAACGGTTTAATAGGTTTAATGGATAACGATGGTATTGGACTTCAACAATTGCTTCTCTAAATCAGCAACCTGGGGAAAAAATATTATTATTTCACGTGCATTTGGAAATTTCCTGATATATAATTCTGCATTAATACCTTTCGTTTTTCCTAAACAAAATTGATTGATTGAATCGGCCCGATTACAGACACCTAAGTAAAGTCGATAATTAGTAACACTATTTTAATGATGACAAGCAATTAATATTTCAAAGAAATATTATTATTTCACAAGCATTCGTAGATTTCCTGAAATTTAATTCTAAATTAATATTTTTCGGCTTTCTAAATAATATAAACAATATAAACATTATTAATTTAATCCTCTGCAACTCCACAACTTACAATATAATTTCCTGAAACCATATAGTTATTTGAATTATATTAAAAATTTCTCTAAAATCCATTAGTATTTAACCCTTGAATTAGGCAACCCACGAAATAGCAAAAAAATATAAAACAAAAAAAACTAAACAAAAAAAAAATCTTTCAAAAAGGTACAAAATATAAGTGAGACATCGCAAAGTCAATGATTTCTGGAAAACTATTTATGTTATTCAATGCCAGATTAACTACCGGATTGGATATTTCAAATAAATTGAGGTTATTTCGCAAACAAAAAATGCCTTACTAATTTGGTCACCAAAGAATATTTGATTAATTACCAAGTGTAAGTATACTGCATAGGACATATTTATGCCATGTTCAATGGAACTTACCATTGCTCAACCAATCACCGTCAAACTGGAATTGCATTGAGCATTATGGCACTCTATCATAATGCTCAATGGAACGAGACCATCTCTCAACAAATAATGGCCAACTTCGGTGTGCGTAGCTGAATTTGGACGAAATTTTGGGATTCGGCCATAATGAATCGAACCAGGTCGTTTCTACCTTTGTGAAGTTATCCCGGAAACTCAGCCCGGAAAATGATTATAGTTAAATATGGTAACACCTTTATATATTTAAGAAATTAAAATGAAACTACAACTATCACGATATAAAAATATAAAGATAGTAAGAAAAATTTTATTATGAAAAATAATATACAAAATGGCGGCCATTATAAATAAAAACATATTGACATTTTTTAACTTGTACTATAGCTATTTACTATAGCACAAAATAAAAATTATATAATTTATATACAAACAGATGGGTTTATTGATATAATAAGTAATTATTCAATTTGTAAAAAAAAACAATGTCACAAAAATTTAGTTTCTTATAAAAAATGTCAATAATACAGTTAAATTAATATTAAATAAATACACTTATGAATATAATTTAATGTGTTCTTAAAAGTATAGTAGTTCATTGGTAAAAAAATTATATGATTTAGAGCTCCGCTATAGTCGTCTGAATTCGTAGTACATGTCCATTACCAGAAACGGGACTGTATACGTTTTGTAGTTCAGGGATTGGCCTGTTTAAAAAACAAGTGGCAAAAAAATTCTATGATTTAGAGCTCCACTATAGTCGTCTGAATTCGTAGTACATGTCCATTAACAGAAACGGGACTATATACGTTTTGTAGTTCAGGGATTGGCCTGTTTAAATAACAAGTGGCAAAAAAATTCTATGATTAAGAGCTCCACTATAGTCGTCTGAATTCGTAGTATATGTCCATTACCAGAAACGGGACTATATACGTTTTGTAGTTCAGGGATTGGCCTGTTTAAATAACAAGTGGCAAAAAAATTCTATGATTTAGAGCTCCGCTATAGTCGTCTGAATTCGTAGTACATGTCCATTACCAGAAACGGGACTGTATACGTTTTGTAGTTCAGGGATTGGCCTGTTTAAATAACAAGTGGCAAAAAAATTCTATGATTTAGAGCTCCACTATAGTCGTCTGAATTCGTAGTACATGTCCATTAACAGAAACGGGACTATATACGTTTTGTAGTTCAGGGATTGGCCTGTTTAAATAACAAGTGGCAAAAAAATTCTATGATTAAGAGCTCCACTATAGTCGTCTGAATTCGTAGTATATGTCCATTACCAGAAACGGGACTATATACGTTTTGTAGTTCAGGGATTGGCCTGTTTAAATAACAAGTGGCAAAAAAATTCTATGATTTAGAGCTCCGCTATAGTCGTCTGAATTCGTAGTACATGTCCATTGCCAGAAACGGGACTATATACGTTTTGTAGTTCAGGGATTGGCCTGTTTAAATAACAAGTGGCAAAAAAATTCTATGATTTAGAGCTCCGCTATAGTCGTCTGAATTCGTAGTACATGTCCATTACCAGAAACGGGACTGTATACGTTTTGTAGTTCAGGGATTGGCCTGTTTAAATAACAAGTGGCAAAAAAATTCTATGATTTAGAGCTCCACTATAGTCGTCTGAATTCGTAGTACATGTCCATTACCAGAAACGGGACTATATACGTTTTGTAGTTCAGGGATTGGCCTGTTTAAATAACAAGTGGCAAAAAAATTCTATGATTTAGAGCTCCACTATAGTCGTCTGAATTCGTAGTACATGTCCATTACCAGAAACGGGACTATATACGTTTTGTAGTTCGGGGATTGGCCTGTTTAAATAACAAGTGGCAAAAAAATTCTATGATTTAGAGCTCCACTATAGTCGTCTGAATTCGTAGTACATGTCCATTACCAGAAACGGGACTGTATACGTTTTGTAGTTCAGGGATTGGCCTGTTTAAATAACAAGTGGCAAAAAAATTCTATGATTTAGAGCTCCACTATAGTCGTCTGAATTCGTAGTACATGTCCATTACCAGAAACGGGACTGTATACGTTTTGTAGTTCAGGGATTGGCCTGTTTAAATAACAAGTGGCAAAAAAATTCTATGATTTAGAGCTCCACTATAGTCGTCTGAATTCGTAGTACATGTCCATTACCAGAAACGGGACTGTATACGTTTTGTAGTTCAGGGATTGGCCTGTTTAAATAACAAGTGGCAAAAAAATTCTATGATTTAGAGCTCCACTATAGTCGTCTGAATACGTAGTACATGTCCATTACCAGAAACGGGACTGTATACGTTTTGTAGTTCAGGGATTGGCCTGTTTAAATAACAAGTGGCAAAAAAATTCTATGATTTAGAGCTCCACTATAGTCGTCTGAATTCGTGGTACATGTCCATTACCAGAAACGGGACTGTATACGTTTTGTAGTTCAGGGATTGGCCTGTTTAAATAACAAGTGGCAAAAAAATTCTATGATTTAGAGCTCCGCTATAGTCGTCTGAATTCGTAGTACATGTCCATTACCAGAAACGGGACTGTATACGTTTTGTAGTTCAGGGATTGGCCTGTTTAAATAACAAGTGGCAAAAAAATTCTATGATTTAGAGCTCCGCTATAGTCGTCTGAATTCGTAGTACATGTCCATTACGATAAACCGGACTATATACGTTTTGTAGTTCAGGGATTGGTCTGTTTAAAAAACAAGTGGCAAAAAAATTCTATGATTTAGAGCTCCGCTATAGTCGTCTGAATTCGTAGTACATGTCCATTACCAGAAACGAGACTATATACGTTTTGTAGTTCAGGGATTGGCCTGTTTAAATAACAAGTGGCAAAAAAATTCTATGATTTAGAGCTCCGCTATAGTCGTCTGAATTCGTAGTACATGTCCATTACCAGAAACGGGACTGTAAACGTTTTGTAGTTCAGGGATTGGCCTGTTTAAATAACAAGTGGCAAAAAAATTCTATGATTTAGAGCTCCACTATAGTCGTCTGAATTCGTAGTACATGTCCATTACCAGAAACGGGACTATATACGTTTTGTAGTTCAGGGATTGGCCTGTTTAAATAACAAGTGGCAAAAAAATTCTATGATTTGGAGCTCCACTATAGTCGTCTGAATTCGTAGTACATGTCCATTAACAGAAACGGGACTATATACGTTTTGTAGTTCAGGGATTGGCCTGTTTAAATAACAAGTGGCAAAAAATTTCTATGATTTAGAGCTCCGCTATAGTCGTCTGAATTCGTAGTACATGTCCATTACCAGAAACCGGACTATATACGTTTTGTAGTTCAGGGATTGGCCTGTTTAAATAACAAGTGGCAAAAAAATTCTATGATTTAGAGCTCCACTATAGTCGTCTGAATTCGTAGTACATGTCCATTACCAGAAACGGGACTATATACGTTTTGTAGTTCAGGGATTGGCCTGTTTAAATAACAAGTGGCAAAAAAATTCTATGATTTAGAGCTCCGCTATAGTCGTCTGAATTCGTAGTACATGTCCATTACCAGAAACGGGACTGTATACGTTTTGTAGTTCAGGGATTGGCCTGTTTAAATAACAAGTGGCAAAAAAATTCTATGATTTAGAGCTCCACTATAGTCGTCTGAATTCGTAGTACATGTCCATTACCAGAAACGGGACTATATACGTTTTGTAGTTCAGGGATTGGCCTGTTTAAATAACAAGTGGCAAAAAAATTCTATGATTTAGAGCTCCGCTATAGTCGTCTGAATTCGTAGTACATGTCCATTACCAGAAACGGGACTATATACGTTTTGTAGTTCAGGGATTGGCCTGTTTAAATAACAAGTGGCAAAAAAATTCTATGATTTAGAGCTCCACTATAGTCGTCTGAATTCGTAGTACATGTCCATTACCAGAAACCGGACTATATACGTTTTGTAGTTCAGGGATTGGCCTGTTTAAATAACAAGTGGCAAAAAAATTCTATGATTTAGAGCTCCGCTATAGTCGTCTGAATTCGTAGTACATGTCCATTACCAGAAACGGGACTATATACGTTTTGTAGTTCAGGGACTGGCCTGTTTCAATAACAAGTGGCAAAAAAATTCTATGATTTAGAGCTCCGCTATAGTCGTCTGAATTCGTAGTACATGTCCATTACCAGAAACGGGACTATATACGTTTTGTAGTTCAGGGATTGGCCTGTTTAAATAACAAGTGGCAAAAAAATTCTATGATTTAGAGCTCCGCTATAGTCGTCTGAATTCGTAGTACATGTCCATTACCAGAAACCGGACTATATACGTTTTGTAGTTCAGGGATTGGCCTGTTTCAATAACAAGTGGCAAAAAAATTCTATGATTTAGAGCTCCGCTATAGTCGTCTGAATTCGTAGTACATGTCCATTACCAGAAACGGGACTATATACGTTTTGTAGTTCAGGGACTGGCCTGTTTAAATAACAAGTGGCAAAAAAATTCTATGATTTAGAGCTCCGCTATAGTCGTCTGAATTCGTAGTACATGTCCATTACCAGAAACGGGGCTGTATACGTTTTGTAGTTCAGGGATTGGCCTGTTTAAATAACAAGTGGCAAAAAAATTCTATGATGTAGAGCTCCACTATAGTCGTCTGAATTCGTAGTACATGTCCATTACCAGAAACGGGACTATATACGTTTTGTAGTTCAGGGACTGGCCTGTTTCAATAACAAGTGGCAAAAAAATTCTATGATTTAGAGCTCCGCTATAGTCGTCTGAATTCTTAGTACATGTCCATTACCAGAAACGGGACTGTATACGTTTTGTAGTTCAGGGATTGGCCTGTTTAAATAACAAGTGGCAAAAAAATTCTATGATTTAGAGCTCCACTATAGTCGTCTGAATTCGTAGTACATGTCCATTACCAGAAACCGGACTATATACGTTTTGTAGTTCAGGGACTGGCCTGTTTCAATAACAAGTGGCAAAAAAATTCTATGATTTAGAGCTCCGCTATAGTCGTTTGAATTCGTAGTACATGTCCATTACCAGAAACGGGACTATATACGTTTTGTAGTTCAGGGATTGGCCTGTTTAAATAACAAGTGGCAAAAAAATTCTATGATTTAGAGCTCCGCTATAGTCGTCTGAATTCGTAGTACATGTCCATTACCAGAAACGGGACTATATACGTTTTGTAGTTCAGGGACTGGCCTGTTTCAATAACAAGTGGCAAAAAAATTCTATGATTTAGAGCTCCGCTATAGTCGTCTGAATTCGTAGTACATGTCCATTACCAGAAACGGGACTATATACGTTTTGTAGTTCAGGGACTGGCCTGTTTCAATAACAAGTGGCAAAAAAATCCTATGATTTAGAGCTCCGCTATAGTCGTCTGAATTCGTTGTACATGTCCATTACCAGAAACGGGACTATATACGTTTTGTAGTTCAGGGATTGGCTTGTTTAAATAACAAGTGGCAAAAAAATTCTATGATTTAGAGCTCCGCTATAGTCGTCTGAATTCGTAGTACATGTCCATTACCAGAAACGGGACTATATACGTTTTGTAGTTCAGGGATTGGCCTGTTTCAATAACAAGTGGCAAAAAAATTCTATGATTTAGAGCTCCGCTATAGTCGTCTGAATTCGTAGTACATGTCCATTACCAGAAACGGGACTATATACGTTTTGTAGTTCAGGGACTGGCCTGTTTCAATAACAAGTGGCAAAAAAATTCTATGATTTAGAGCTCCGCTATAGTCGTCTGAATTCGTAGTACATGTCCATTACCAGAAACGGGACTGTATACGTTTTGTAGTTCAGGGATTGGCCTGTTTAAATAACAAGTGGCAAAAAAATTCTATGATTTAGAGCTCCACTATAGTCGTCTGAATTCGTAGTACATGTCCATTACCAGAAACGGGACTATATACGTTTTGTAGTTCAGGGACTGGCCTGTTTCAATAACAAGTGGCAAAAAAATTCTATGATTTAGAGCTCCGCTATAGTCGTCTGAATTCGTAGTACATGTCCATTACCAGAAACGGGACTATATACGTTTTGTAGTTCAGGGATTGGCCTGTTTAAATAACAAGTGGCAAAAAAATTCTATGATTTAGAGCTCCGCTATAGTCGTCTGAGTTCGTAGTACATGTCCATTACCAGAAACGGGACTATATACGTTTTGTAGTTCAGGGACTGGCCTGTTTAAATAACAAGTGGCAAAAAAATTCTATGATTTAGAGCTCCGCTATAGTCGTCTGAATTCGTAGTACATGTCCATTACCAGAAACGGGACTATATACGTTTTGTAGTTCAAGGATTGGCCTGTTTAAATAACAAGTGGCAAAAAAATTCTATGATTTAGAGCTCCGCTATAGTCGTTTGAATTCGTAGTACATGTTCATTACCAGAAACCGGACTATATACGTTTTGTAGTTCAGGGATTGGCCTGTTTAAATAACAAGTGGCAAAAGAATTCTATGATTTAGAGCTCCACTAAATGTAAACGTTTGACGTGGACTAATGTAAACGTGGACTAATGTAAATTTATATTTTTCAAAATTTAGGTTTTTAGGCCGTCCGCCTCGAAAATTTGACATTTTTATACTGAACTTTCAAATGTAAAATAGAAATTGAATAACGTGCGAAAATAACGAACTTTTATACTGTCATAGCATAGCCGATAAAAATCTTGCATCGTGCTTGATAAATAAGTCTATTTCATAGAAGATGGCGCGGACGCATATAATCTATTGAAATTTGTTATTTACTCCAAAAAAACTGGTATCAGGGAACAGGCACACAGTATTAGGGGTTTGAACGTTAATTTTAGACTAATAATAATAATGAATGATGTGTGCCTTAAACGACTAAAGTTTAATATCACCCGTTATGAAATTTTCAAGTTTCTGCTATTCCTCACTATGCGGCAAATGAATAGTTAATCTATGATTTTTAATCACTTTTTATTTAATTTTTATAATTTTCCTTTATTGTAATAACTTCGAACATGATCAATTATTCGTTGTCATATAAATTAATAAATAAAAGACACTAGTTAAAAATTTCTTTTTAGTGACACCTGTTATTAAATTTCAACAAATTTTTTCAAAAATATTAATTTACCAATGCAGGTAAGTCAAAACATAAAATAAACAAGTATAAGAAAACAAGAAATATTACATTTTATGAGCCAGTGCGACGCTAACGCCGCTTCCAATATATTACTTTTCGGTACTACACATTACGCGACACAGCATGAAATAGTTTATTTTATTTATGAAAAATATTTCAAAGCAGAAATACTAGATTTACTTTCACCGCTGTATACGTACAAAAAAATATTTTTTTGTTATATTTCATTCGGCTCGATCTTCGTTTCGTTTTTCTGTTGATCGGTTTGTTTTGGTTTATAAAAAATTTAAAGAGCCTATACAAAATATGTAGAGAATATACCAAACCAAGCTGTGCCTGTGTGTTGTAAAAACAAGGTTTTTGTTTTTGTAATTTTGAATTTCTATGAAATAGAATGAAAGCAAACATTTTCCGTACCTAAAATAAAAAATTGTTCTTGTGCCGTGATATACGAGTACATTATCAGATATAATTGTTGATACGAGTATAATAAAATATAGTTATTGAGCGTTTATAATTCAAATTAAGTAAAGATGTCGTTATGTTTTCTTTTAAATAATATTTTTATTTTTAACCGACGTTTTGATCTTCAGGTTTTTTGAAATATTTATTTGTACAAAATTAATTGTAAAACTTACAAATATTAATACTCATGTAAAATAATTAAAAATTTGTAAATACTAAAGTTTAAGAATTTAACAAAACAAAATAAGCTTATCCAAAAATGTTTAATTCATTTTTAATACCTATGTAATTTATATTGTTGCCCTGAAGAGTTCAAAAATTGTAATTTCTTAAGTCCGCTATCTTCTTTGCTATCTGTAATGTCAACAAACGGCCTTAACTTATGACCCGATTTTTGGGTTTCGGCGAAGGATTCGCGATTCTAACAGAATTTTTCGTGCAAAATGACCACGAACGAATAGTAGTATTAACACATTGAAAATGTGCTTTATATTATAAAGTCGTAATTTAGAAGTAAGTATGGGATTAAATCTTGGAATATAATAAAACTATTCGATCAGCAAGTTTAAACAAATTATATCATGAAACGGGAATTTTTAAAATAATTTGAATAATTATCGAAATTTTGACACATAATGGTGACTGGCTCACTGTCTTTAAATAGCTGAACCAATATTTTAGGTGTCCCTATGTAGCTACTCCAGCACACTGATTCTCTAACCTAAAAGTTAATGCGTAAAAGTGAACACCATAGTAAGTTTTCGACTTTACACAAATTACAATGCTATGTGTTTGTTTGTGTTTAATGTTTACATCTTATATTGTTTCTTAGATAATCAAGGTGCATTACGTAAATTATTTCAATTGGACATGTCATATGCTCGTCTGAAGTCTACAAATCATTTGTATATCTCAAAAGAAATGTAATTGCAAATAATTGTTTAGCTAACTTTTTAGCTCCTTTCTGACTAATTTCCTTCTATCGAACAAGATGCAATCTCTGACTTGAGCCCTCTGACACGAACGCCACCAGAAAATTATATTGTACAACAATTACAGAAAATTATGTATTGTGCATTTGTGCAAGCTCTTCCACTTCTTGAAGATTGAACAGAATACCATTTAAGTGCGCATGTGCAAACTAGTTTAGGACTCAAATTTCTTGAAATAAATTTAGTTTTATTGGTGGTGTAGTTCCACTCAAGTTAAAAGCCATGCTCCAGTGCTTAAACCAAAATTTATTGCCAAATCCTAATTGCAATAAACAAACCTATGTTTCATAAGAAATAGGGTTCGTTTCACCCCATTGAGGTACTGTTTCAAAACAGTTCCTAATTGTATTCCTTATTTCACACCTAGCATTTTAGCGCTTTACTTTCACTATACAAAATTCTAATTTGCTTCTATTAAATTTCATTATATATTAATTTTATAAACCAACTTAAAAATGCTGAATAGAGTTCAACTTGCTACATTTCAAAACTTTAGCCAATACATTATTCTAGATACTAAATTTATCTCCACCTAATATACCAAATTTTATTGAACTGTTAAATTTTCAAACAAATTTCATCCATAGCATTGGCTATGCTATGGACGAAACGCCGTTAATGTTTACTCCCAACTAATTCACGTTTTGGCCAAGCTTATTGCAAGTATTACTCCAAGTGTTCGAATTACCAAACCATGAAAGTATAATCGATCAAAACATTTTATTGAAATTGAGGATGGTGTTCGAGACCGCGATAAAATATTGTTTAAAATACAGGGATATTTAACAAACAAATTTAGAACAACAACTTGAACTAACTTCAAGTCAATCATTTTAACTAACTTTAACTTAAAATTAAATATTTTTGGTTTATAATTAAACACAATAATATCCAATATTAAAATAAATTAATTAATTTCACCAGCAAACATTAAGATAACCATTTTTTCTTATTAAAAATACAATTCAGTCATTGTATTTTCATTCTTTCAAATTTCCAGTTGTAAATGAAGTAAGGAACAATCAAAAAATTGTGTACTAAAAAAATTAACCTGTTTCGTCAGTTCAGGAATTATTAAGATTTTTGATGAACTCTGTTGTACTCTACATAATATCAAGAGTTGTTCAGAGTTGTTGAGAACAAGCATAAACTTTATTCGTATATATAATGCAAGATATTGACTTAGCGTAAGCTCTTTAGGATTCGATTGAGTAAATCCGAAGCATAAATATTTTAATAATTCGTGAATTGGTTAAAAAATCAAAATATAATATATAGCGGTCTAGAGCAGCTTTTTCAAAAAAACGCAGCAGATATGTTCACATAATATTTTGACATTACCTGCACTGTTAAATTAATATTTTTGAAAAACTTGTTGAAAGTTAATAACAGGTGTCACTAAAATGAATGTTTTTACCTAGTGTCTTTTATTTATTAATTTATATGTAACAGAATAAATAATGTTATTCGAAATTACTACAATAAAGCAAAATTATTAAAATTAAATAAAACGTCTGAATAAATCTAAATTAACTATTCATACGCCGCGTAGTGATGAATAGCAGAAGCATGAAAATTTCATACAAGCGAAATCACTCATGAATGGTATAATCAAATTTTATTCAAATTCGCAAATTTAATTAGACTTTTCACGATTGGCAAAGAATTTATTATCAGTATGATTTAATATTTCATAAATACAATGCCATCTATCAATGAGTAGTACAGACAATTTAAGCTGAGTTTTGTTATAAGTTTCGATAGATGGCGTAAATTAATTAATCAAGTGGTTCTCGACGTTGTCGACGTAGTTGAAGAGTTGTCGACTTTGTCGACGAGTATTCGACGTTGTCGACGAGTATTCGACGTAGTCGACGAAATCTTGTAAAAATTAGTAGTCGACGCGTAATCGCCCATCCCTGTGTTACGTTCGCGTATCACTAAAAGTGAACATTATGCGAACGAATATTTCGCTAAAAAGTCTAATTATGTTAGGATAGTAACACCGTTAACTATCGTTTTTGAGCTGCAAAATCGATTCGTTTGCCAACTATTATATGAAGTGTAGTATTCGTTTATGATTCGTAAACGGTTCACCTTGTTTAGCTAGTAGTTGTATGAAAAAAAGGTTATTTTACTATAGCAGATCTCTAAATCATAGAATTTTGATGCCTATTGTTATTTAAACAGGCCAATCCCCGAACTACAAAACGTATATAGTCCCGTTTCTGGTAATGGACATGTACTAGGAATTCAGACGACTATAGTGGAGCTCTAAATCATAGAATTTGTTTGCCACTTGTTATTTAAACAGGCCAATCCCTGAACTACAAAACGTATATAGTCCGGTTTCTGGTAATGGATATGTACTACGAATTCAGACGACTATAGCGGAGCTCTAAATCATAGAATTTTTTTGCCACTTGTTATTTAAACAGGCCAATCCCTGAACTACAAAACGTATATAGTCCGGTTTCTGGTAATGGACATGTACTTCGAATTCAGACGACTATAGCGGAGCTCTAAATCATAGAATTTTTTTGCCATTTGTTATTTAAACAGGCCAATCCCTGAACTACAAAGCGTATACAGTCCGGTTTCTGGTAATGGACATGTACTACGAATTCAGACGACTATAGCGGAGCTCTAAATCATAGAATTTTTTTGCCACTTGTTATTTAAACAGGCCAATCCCTGAACTACAAAACGTATATAGTCCGGTTTCTGGTAATGGACATGTACTACGAATTCAGACGACTATAGCGGAGCTCTAAATCATAGAATTTTTTTGCCACTTGTTATTTAAACAGGCCAATCCCTGAACTACAAAACGTATATAGTCCCGTTTCTGGTAATGGACATGTACTACGAATTCAGACGACTATAGCGGAGCTCTAAATCATAGAATTTTTTTGCAACTTGTTATTTAAACAGGCCAATCCCTGAACTACAAAACGTATACAGTCCCGTTTCTAGTAATGGACATGTACTACGAATTCAGACGACTATAGCGGAGCTCTAAATCATAGAATTTTTTTGCCACTTGTTATTTAAACAGGCCAATCCCTGAACTACAAAACGTATATTGTCCCGTTTCTGGTAATGGACATGTACTACGAATTCAGACGACTATAGCGGAGCTCTAAATCATAGAATTTGTTTGCCACTTGTTATTTAAACAGGCCAATCCCTGAACTACAAAACGTATATTGTCCCGTTTCAGGTAATGGACATGTACTACGAATTCAGACGACTATAGCGAAGCTCTAAATCATAGAATTTATTTGCCACTTGTTATTTAAACAGGCCAATCCCTGAACTACAAAACGTATATAGTCCCGTTTCTGGTAATGGACATGTACTACGAATTCAGACGACTATAGCGGAGCTCTAAATCATAGAATTTTTTTGCCACTTGTTATTTAAACAGGCCAATCCCTGAACTACAAAACGTATATAGTCCGGTTTCTGGTAATGGACATGTACTACGAATTCAGACGACTATAGCGGAGCTCTAAATCATAGAATTTTTTTGCAACTTGTTATTTAAACAGGCCAATCCCTGAACTACAACACGTATATAGTCCCGTTTCTGGTAATGGACATGTACTACGAATTCAGACGACTATAGCGGAGCTCTAAATCATAGAATTTTTTTGCCACTTGTTATTTAAACAGGCCAATCCCTGAACTACAAAACGTATACAGTCCCGTTTCTGGTAATGGACATGTACTACGAATTCAGACGACTATAGCGGAGCTCTAAATCATAGAATTTTTTTGCCACTTGTTATTTAAACAGGCCAATCCCTGAACTATAAATTTTAAGTTTTTGACGTTAGTCCAATTTTCATAGTAGCGGGCACCTATCCAAAATAAACTTAATTTGCCAATCATTTTTTATGACACCTTACAATGTATTGCCTGTTCCTGTAGTTTTGTTTTACATACGTACCAGATGTTTACATGGCATGGCATTTAATAATTATTTCACTCTGATTCAATATTACACAAATTGAAAGTGAGTTATTCACCATCAATCTATCAAATTTTAATTAAAACAATACTTACTACTTACTAAATAGTACTTAGGTTTTAAATTAAACCAATATACACGATTTATGAACCGTTCGTGTCAAATCCATTTTTATATCTATTTATTTCTAAACTAATCTTGAAGGTTTATTGTTATTATATGTTACAGAATGTTTTAATAAAGCTCTGATACGAATAGAATAATAATTTTTAATTTATTTAATTGTTATATTAGCTTCGAGGTAAAGTTGATTCAGGCACATATTTATTATAAATTATGATGGCTCATAGTGTTTTTAATATTTATTATTCTGGCAATTTTATCTCTATGTTATTTTCCTAAAATCATTCATATAAAAATTAACATTTTAAAATGTACATATACTTTCATTCATTCGACTGGAAATGATAAATTTGCATGAGTTCTAATTATGTTGATGACGAATGACGATAAACAGACGACGTTTGATTTAATTAAATTAAACACGATAATTCTAATTATTTGATTATAGTCATAAAATTACAGCCGAAGGGAATACTAACATTGTTGTGAGATCATAACTTTATTGAATGGAATTATTTTTAAGGATAAATTGCATAGATAATTTGTTTCTACGTCAAGCGACCAAATATATTTAAATTACATTACATCTATATATTTTATTTTTATGTTATATGTAGGCAATTGAATATGCTTACTGGGAAATAGATTACAGACGAAATTGATTCCTATTTCATTTAGTTTTGTTTTTCTTATAAAACAATGGACCAATTAAATAAATTGTATTACTGAAGATAAATATTTTATATTATTCAATTCTTTTATTATTAATCTTCACCATTAATCTTTTAAGAAAAAATTCAAAAATGAAATACAAACCAATTTACAAGGCGCCATTTCGTCATATTTTATAAACTAGAAATAAACTAATCTGATTTATTTTTGTTTCGTGGTTTATTTTGGAATGATTTAATTCTCTAAATAATATTTGTTTAACACATTTGTTGACAGAAACGGGAAATAAAGCGAAACCGAGTTCACATAGATTAACAATACCTTTTTAACAACTCCACAATAATAAGTAATCCCGTGATACGACACGGTATTAAATTCAATGTTAGTTTGGTAGTTTTTTATTGCGTTAGCAACGATGAACTTCCTGATCACCAGAGGCACATGCCTAATAACTATTCCGTATAGCATACTTGTTACTTTCATTTACCCGAAGTATCGAAGTAGCACAGAAAATAAAATATCCGTTCCTTTTATAAGTACCAAAGATTTTGTTTACATTTAATTATATTGCAGTTATACTGCATTTAACTTTACGAGAAAGTGAAACTGCAAGAAAAACCCAACTAATTGTTCATGTTATAGTCGAAATTAATAAAGAAAATACCAATATCTGCGTTATATTCGCTAAATTAATGTTGTACTCGTAGTAGATACTAATAATTATTTTGTTAAGATATAATAAATAAATTCTCCAAGAATTCCAATCTACAAATTGCTTTAAGAATCATTTTTATTCAATTCGGCATGTATGCGATAAACTACACAAATTTTTTTAATCGTACAAAAGTACTTAACCAAATTTATAAATAATAAAATTTATAAAATCAAATAAAAATGAAACATATCGCTCTCTTTTACATTCTTTTTCGTAGTAAAAGTTTCGACCTCGAGATGTTTGCAGATTTACCATTCGCTTTATCGCCGAAGTCCGAAAAGTGGGGTTCAAAAAGTTACCTGTGTGTGTATTGTTTAAGTGTGGTAACGTTCAAACTAAATATTAGTGTCCCCTCTGTTTTCAATCCCAGAAGAATTGAGTGATCAGTGGGTAAATTCCGGTTCGACGGAATTATTTTTTGGAACGGAATTTTAGACTAAACGAGATTTTTATATTCCGGTCCAGTGGAACGAGAAAATAAATTCCAATTTTGTGGAATGAAATGTCAAATTTTCTCGTGGTGGGATTTTTATGTGAGACGGAACAAAATATCAAACACGATTACAAAAATAATACAAATACCAAAATACTAAAATATAAATAATAATAATGGAGAAAAATATTAAAAAATTGGGAAAAAAGTGTCCATTAATCAAAAAGAGCTCTTGGTTACGTTCCTCGAGCAAAATTTGGATTTGGCAAGAGGAAAGTGGGTTTATATTACATTATTTTAAAATAATGTACACCTTAATGATAATGATTTGTTTATAATTTCCCTCAGATTTGAGAGTGTAAAACAAAGACGGCGAAAAATGGAAAAGAACATGGACCGATTTGAGGTATGTGAAACAATGTTATAATAATTTCTCTAATCATAACAATTGCTGCTTTATATATAGACTTTATGTAAAAAATAGAGCTCCTGTTATAAAAAGTGTCGCCAATAAAAGTGGGATTAATAGTTTTAGCCGACAAAAAACTTTAAGCGACATAGAAGAACGTATCATAAATATTATAAGTTGGAATGCAGTAGTGGGAGAGCATAATGCAGCACCAGAATCTGGGTTGCCAAAAGTAATTTGCATTAATTTAACTTCACAGCAAAATTGATCAACTGTTTTCTTCTTTAGAATTTATCTAATATGAATTCGTGCCCTGTCCCTTCCAATAGCTGGATCAATCGAACATGATACAACTATCAACATAAATGCATCAGCACTAACGCCCCCAAGAATACCTAGAGTGCAAACCACAGATCCACCAACACTTCCGGCAGGACGAAGAAAACGATCTCTGGAAGACATAATGGAGGATTCTTTATTGCAAGAAAAAAGGAGAAATAACTTATTAGAAAAGCAGCTGGAAATAGATAGGGAGAAGATAGCTGTAGAACGATTAAAGGTCGCAGCTCTAAATGAAATAGCCGAAGCCATTAACCGGCAAAGTAATAATAATAATAATTTATATCTAAATGAAGAATATTTAGATTAATAAAAATTTATTACAAAATATTAATAATTTACGGAGTACAAATTTTATTTTGTTTTAAAAATATTCTTCCACTAATTCTTGGCGGATTCTTCTGCCTTCAGTTAAATGATGAGATTGTTGTGTGGTATATTCTTCATCATCCAGCGGTTCACATATATTTTCATCAAAAACAATTTCGTCTTCATCTAAAGCTATTCTGTTTTTAACAAACATGTTGTGTAGAACACTGCATGCGTTTATAATGACCCCACATTCTGACGGAGAGTAACATAAAAATCGTTCCCGTGAAAGGCAACGAAATCGTCCCTTCAAGACACCAATGCATCGTTCAACACAATTTCGCGTTGATTTATGAACCATATTGTAATGGTCTTCCTTTTCGTTCGCTGAACTCAGTATTGGTGTCATTAGCCATGGTTGCTGAGGGTAACCACTGTCTCCTAAAATGAAAACCAGAGATTCATAATGCATAATTTAACATTTAATGTTTTTAAAAATTTACCTAGCAACCAAAAATTCCTTTCGCCTTTTTGGTATAATTGAAATAAATGTATTTGTAGTATAGATGATTTCCAAACAAAAGCATCATGGGCGGTTCCACCAAATTTTGGATTTAAAGATAGAATCAATAAATCGGCATCGCATATCTATAATAGAAACTTTTGTAATTATCCCATGTACTAATAAACAAATTAATTTACTATTTGGATGTTTTTAGAATGACCACCTTTTCGATACACGTACACATGTTCGATGTTTTTTCTGGTTTTTTAATAAGTACATGGGTCCCATCGATGCATCCTATAACTCCTGGAAAGCCTTGTTGATAAAATCTAAAAAACATATTATACAAATTATTATTATTATGCAAATAAACTGTATAATGTTTATTTGCATAAATCCATATAATATTAATACATACTTAGACTACTACTTTTTTTCGTTTAATTGAGTAGTGGTTTGGGGAAACGATATATATTTTTGCAACAGATTTTCGTTTATTGCATTGCTAACCTCTTTAATGCATCGACTAACAGATGTTTGGCTAACTGAGAGTAAAAAACCATCTCCTACAATCCGCTGATAAGACCCTAAAACGACAATTACGATTTTATAAAAATTGTAAAACCCGGATAAGTAAAAAATTTAATTCTCACCAGTGGCATAAAATCGAATCGCAACAAATATTCTAAGAATAATTGGCAACCCATGTATCTTCTGACGTTGGCTCATGTGCGGAGATAATTCAGTAATAAAGTCGTGCGCCAAATGCTTAGGAAATCGAAATAATTCCTGAAATCTAGCATCAGCAATATTAAATGGGTTGCTGCAATCCCTCAACTCTCGACGGCGTCTCAATAACCCTAGCCTTTCTTGCTTCCTTTTTGCTGCTATAAAGCGAATTTTTAGTGAAATGTCCATTTTATTTTTAATGATCTAACAATAAACTTTATATAGATGTACACACCACGTATTTTATAATTTTTTTTCTTTTTTAAATACACGTATATGTAGTATATACAAATATATATAATATATTATTATTTTATGTTATTAATAAAGCACGAACAATATGACAGACAAATTCCAAAAAGACAGAAATTTTGACAGTTTTCGTACTAAAAATTAGTACTAAAAAGTTTATCTCGGAAAGAGAACGAGAATGAACATTTGTAGAACGGAATTATTCAGCGAGAAATCGAAATTTGAGGAAAATAAAAATTCCGTTCCAATCAAAATAATTCCGTCGAACCGGAATCTACCTACAGGGTGAAACTTCATACTTAAACTTTTTCATAAATTTAGAGATCCCAGTGACGTTTGGCCAAAATCGGTAGAAAAAAGCAACAAATTGTAAAATCGTATCTACAGAAAAAATACTTTACAAAATAAAATTTGACTTCAAAAAACGTAAGTTGAAAATAATTGTTTCCATATTAAATAATATTGAAAATGTGTAAAAGCAAAACATCGAATTATAAAAATATGTAGATCATAATTATAATACGATGTCACAATTTGTTGCCTAGCTAAAATATATTTTTTCTAGTAGCTAACGAACGATATCTACAGAAAAATAGCTACATTTTAGGTAGCCTTGATTTCGTTGATCAATTTCGTCCTTGATTTTATACGAATCGGTCATTTTATGTGAGAATATTTTGCTCTATATTTTTTGTGTGTGTGTGTGTGTGTGTGTGTGTGTGTGTGTGTGTGTGTGTGTGTGTGTGTGTGTGTGTGGGTTGTGTTTTTATTAGGGCGGAGGAGGGGAACCATCTATAAGCTTCACGTATGAACCCATATATCAAACACGTGCGAGAGTGTCGGATTGTTACCGACTAAACCACCACCCCCGATAAACCATGCCGTTCGGCCCCGTGGAACTACCGTTAGGTATTACTTCGCGAGGCAGGTTCAGCTTACGCTGCTCCTAATCGGCTAGAATTAACTCGTTACTGAATTCCTGCTTCTTTCGAGGCGTCTCAACCCTCCCATTATCTGTGAAACACTTCCGCTTACGGCGTTCCGCCCATCTTCGGATGCCAGCATAAACTCCAGTATATTTTCCGGTGTTAGTTGGACCCCACGTGCACAGCTACTGCTTCTCTCCTCAGTAAATCGTGGACACTCGAATATTACGTGCTCTACATTATCCATGACTCCGATGCATAAAGGACAATCTGGTGCCTCTTCGTGTTCGAATCTGAACAGATATGATCTAGAGCAAACCGCCTGTTTAGCCACGCCTCGATGTAGGGGATCAAGCGATGGGTTCGTCTACCTTTCGTCGACTCTATCGTCTCTGCCATACAGTGATCGTCTCAGCCCGTGCTAATCGGCGGTTCTCTGCTTTTGTTCCTTAACCACGACGCAGGTACGTAGTTTGGCGTTCCTTAACCTATTGTGGACATTCCCACAAGAACACAGGCAGCGTCTTCTGACACCGTCCGAAATGCGCACAATACTCCCAGAGCGCTTACCCTCTCTGAACTGTTGCTGTTCTTTGCCTATAAGTATCCTTCTCCAACGAGTTGACCCAAATTGATGTCCCATACATCATTATAGATGTAACTACTTTAGCAAGCAGAACTCTGCTGCTCATCCGCGCCCCTCCTGTATTCGTCATTATTCGTGCTAGTGCCGCATTAACTCTCCTTGCTCGCTTGCAGGAGGTAATGAGGTCTGAAATGATGATAATCTGGAATCGATCATTACCCCTAGGTACCTGGTGGATGGTTGACTAACAATTTGTTGGGCTCTGAAACTGGTTCGCCTCTAACTTGGTTGAGGCCAACCCGGTTTCATAGAATTTACCAGCTATCCGCCATGCACCCCATGCGGCAATGCCCCAAATGGCGTTGGTGTTGAGGTGCTCAGATAGTGACCTTGTTAACCGCTATTGAAGAAGGAAGGGAGATTGAGTGGGGTACCAAACCTCTAAGTAGTGGTAGCCTCATCAACCCATTATGCGGATCGAATCAACCGTGGTTGTATATTGGGGGTGTTTAAATGTTCATCTTAATTACTCAAAAACATTAAAAGATATTGGCCTTGAGCCCATAATCGTTGTTAGTAAGTTAGGGCGTATTAAGGTGGTTCTGGTAGAAAGGAAAAGGGTTGACCACAACAACAATTCCTGTCTCGGAAGACAACCAGAAGGACACCCTAACACCTGGGACTTAGGTTAGTTATTTTCCATTTTACTTACCATAAACAAAATAAATATATATTTTTTTATAGAATTTTCATTTTTTCTCTTTATATCGCTATAAATAAATGCACCCAACTCTTTTAATCAATTCTTTTATAACTTAAAACTTTTATTTTACAACGAATTTTTTTGTATCGATTTTATCTTATTAAACATATGTCAATTAAACTAAAAAAAATTATTAAATTCTACCCAACTTAACGAATTTCAACACTTCACACCGTCGTAATGTCACGACGCTACTTCACTCCGCAAAAAAAACTTTCTAAAAAAACTTTTCCAATTTTCACGATATTTATACTCATCTTTGCTGTTGATTATTGTCGAAAAGAGAAGAAAAACAGAGATTGAACAACAAGAAAATTCCCACAATCCAACAACGCGTCTGTGCTGAATAAGCATAAATATCGCTCACATAAAATTAACTTCCACGAATTTACTTGACGATCAGCGTAGGAAGTATATTTTTGCGAACATTCTGCATCACCAAATCAAATTTCGTAGAAGAAGAAAAAGGCTTTTCGTTTGTAAACATTGTGGTATGCAGTCACTACAATATTGCATAGCATACGTGAAAAGAGGAATATTTGACCTAAATATGAGTTTCTTGGGAGAAGTTGATATCTTCAATTTATGAAACATAAGAAGATCTTATAGCACATAACGTTTATGCTTTTCTGAGCGAATTTCCTATAGAAAGTATCTCATGTAGATAATTTCAATGGCTTGCAGTTGATAAAGTGTAAATACAATGTGAGAAAATTGACATGCCGGTCATTTAATCTAGATATATTTGGGAATGTTATTCCACAAGGCATGCTACGTAAATAAAGAAAATTTGATGCGATAAGTTTGGGAACGGAATGTGATTTCATTCCGTTACAGCTCCAATCTCTAAGGTTACGCTGTCCATTACTTTTCTGCTAGTAATAAGGACAGCTTCTGTTTTATGTTCTGCTAGTTGCAGCCCAGCAGATATTAACCACTGTTGAATAAGTCTGACCGTTTTATTACAGATCTCCACAATCTTCTCTCTGCGTTTTGCGACAACTATAATCACGATGTCGTCCGCAAATCCAATCACCCGTGCATCACTTGGTATGGGCAGTCGTACATCACATTCCAGAGTATAGGACTTAACACTGATCCTTGAGGAAATCCACCAGTCACCTCGTAAGTTTTCTTTCCCTCCTCAGTATCATAAATCAAGATATTCTCGCTAAAGTAGCTGGAAACTAGTCTTAGCAGGTAATTCGGTACCTTCATCCGTGTAAGTGTGATAAATTTGCAGCTCCAATTTGCCGTGTTGAATGCGTTTTTCACGTCTAATATAACTATGGCACAGTATTTTTACTACCACGTAGCCATCGCGAACCGGATATCGCCTGATGCGCCGTTTAGCCGCGTCCACTGTTGAGCGCGCCTTTGGAAAGCCATACTGATGCTCTGCCTGGTTTCCTGCTCTAACTATATAGCCTCTTGTAACCGGTCACCTACAACTCCCTCTAGGGTTTTACCTGCCGTATCCAACAGACAGACTGAGCGAGGAGGACAGCTCACCTAGTGGATTATCTTCTTTTGGCAACAATACCAGTCTCTGTTCATTTCATTTACTAGTGAACACTCCCTCAACTAAGCATGTAGTATATCCTTCCGTGAATATGTTTGGGTATGCTTTAACCGCCGACTTCAACGCAATATTCGGAATGTTATTCGGACCAGGGGCTTTATTGTTACTCACTCTGCCACATGCCTTCAGAACCCCCACCTCAGTAACTGGCGGTACATCATCCTCCACGTTGCCTAATACTTCTAATACACAATCGGGTTGCTGCGGGAACAGGTGACTCACTATGTCAGACAGAATTGCCCAGCATGTGGGAGCATGAGGCCTATCCCAGGGACTGCGGTCGACCTCCTCGCACAGTTCACGAAATCACTTTCGCTCACTTAATTTGATGGTATGCTTGAGCTCCGACCGAGCTTTACAATAACGTTGTCGAAGAGGAGTACGCTGATATTGCTTTCTTGCGTTCAGACACCTTTTACGCAATTCCGAAATCTCGTCGTTCCACCAGACCGGTTTTCTGCGATTATCCACCATCCTTCTTGAGATTGCTGCATCACAGGATCTTGTAACATGTCTCATAAGCTAGGCGGCTTTGTTTTTTACTGTACCAGATAGGGTAAGATCCTCTATCATGAGACGGAAAATGTTCTCATCGAACGCTGCGGACTTCCATCCTATTTTCTTCCTGTGTCTAACTATAATCCTTTGAGGTCCACTATCCGCCGGTTCATACACAATAGCTTGCTGACCACAATGCGTATATAAATTGCTCATCCTTCATGCTACTCCTCTAGCGGCAAGACAATGGCTCATAAACGTTAGGTCAACTATCGAGGTTGCATTTCCTCTACAGAAAGTAGGTGTATTTACTGTATTCATTAATACGACCGGTAATGATGCGAAGGCTTCTAACAATGCGGTACCTCTGCTACTGGTTTCTCTGCTTCCCCACTCTATGGCCCATGCATTAAAATCCCCGGCTATGAGCAACGGGTTGTAGCTCCGTGCATCATCCGCTAATTGATCGAGAAATGTTTTAAATTCTTCAATTGATGCCGGACATCTAACGGTACCAGTTACGTGTTTGCTACAGTCTTTGGCCGTTTCGATGCATAGCAGGCATTTTGAATTTTTTTGACAAATCTTAGCAAACTGCCCTCTTTCACCACATCTCCTGCAGAGCTTTGATCTATCGGCTTCAGTTCCATGACCGATGCCCATAACCATGGCATGTAAAGCATCTAGTCAGCTCTATTTTTCCCGGATTCGACAGGAAACCTATCCGATTCTAACTTTACCAACTGCTAGCACTTTCCCAACTGCTGTCTGCGTTCCCCGGTATGCCTTTGTGAGTGATTTAATAACACAGACACCTTTCACACCTTTAAACTGTGCTTCCAGAGCCTCACTCACCTCTTTAGATGTGGTAACCGCGTCCATGTCTTTGATCACCAGTAATGCCTCCTAGGTCAAAGTTTTAACTGACGTATTGCCCTCGATCGCTTTCGCTAGTTGCTCGCGAAATTTTGCCGTTTTTCAGCTGGTCTTCTGTAGTTTGTAGCTCCAGCAAAAAGTCTCCACTATAAGTTTGACGTATGTTCGATATAATTTCACCAAGAGTATTTAGCGTCAGGTCCACCTTAACTTTCCGCAGCAGATCGGCGAATGAAATTTCGTCACTCTTTTCCTTCGAGGACGTGTTCGTTTTTTTGGCGTTCTTTTCCCCTTTACTTTCTGTATGTTGTGTGTGTGTGTGTGTGTGTGTGTGTGTGTAGAGGTTTGAGTGTGTGTGTGGAGGCGGGTGTGTGTGTGCGTGTGTGTGGGTGGTGTGCGTATCGGTGTTTGTGTACGTGGGTGTGTGTGCGTTGTGCTGCGCAGACTAAAGGTTTGCGTCCTCTTTGCAGCCCAAACGGATTGATTGATCGGTGTGTACCTTCATATTTAAGCTTTTTCAATAAATTCGTTGACCCCAGTGATTTTCGGGCGAGATCGATTAAATTAAAGTGACAGCTTCCATTGAAGGTTTTAGGGTTTTGCAAATAATAGGTTGGTGAAGTTCGCGGCTCTTTTGAGTGACATTGAAACAAAGAATTTTCATATTTTAAATGAGCTTTGTTAAACCAAATATGTGCCATTTTGATCGATGACCTTTTGCCACTGGTAGAGCCATGATCCTATCATTGTAGAACTTCTGTAGTTTAGAGGCGAAAAATCGAGACAACTCATTTTCACAGGCCTCTTTTGAATTTTAAAACCATTAAGATGGTTCTGCATGAACCGAAGCAAATGGTAGTTCAATAGTGCAAGGTCAGGACTATATAATGTGTGCATCAAAACTTCCCAGCCAACTTCCCAGCCCGGTGTCTCAGTTTCTGCCGGGTCATCAATGATGTATGTGGTCTAGTTATCATGATGGAACACAACGCCCTTTCTGCAGATCAATTCTGGACGTTTTAACTGAATTGCTTGCCTTTAATGCGTTAGTTGCTGACAGTAAAGATCAGAATCAATCGTTTGGCCCTTTGGCAGCAAATCATAATGCACGAGTCCTTTCCAATGACACCAAACACAAGGCATTCTAACGCCTTCCACTTCTGTACTCACCAAAACACAAAAGAAAATACGAACGCAAAAAAACAATCAAAGCTAATTTTACAAGCACTACTTTATTAACAGCAAAAATGAAAAGTCTAACTTCATGCAAAAAAAAAAATATAAAAACAAGAAAAAATCCACTTAACACAAAAAAAACTTAAATCAAAAAAAAACTTAAATCAAAAAAAAACTTAAATCAAAAAAAAAATATTAATTGACCACACGTTGGTCGTCTGTCTCTCAACTAACTGTCTCAGTGTTATGCCTTCCAAAAACTCAAAAACGCGGTTTTCTAATTTCTCATCAGAAAGTTGGTTGAGAGGGGGAAATAATATTTTTTGCACTTAAATTGAAAATTCACTCTCAGCCAATTAATAAAATCAAAATGAATATCAATAACCGCGCGTGTAAAATTTTTGCGTTATCGGTAAATTGTTGTGTTCAATTTCAACACAATACAAATGCAACATTTCCAATTTTTACATCGACCATTGTCATTTACCTATGCACATGTACGAGAAAAAAAAAACATTTCAATATCTGCATAAACGACATAATCGACATAACGTTCATGAACATATTTGAGTTCATTTAACCGCGGAACATAAAATATTCTAATGTTAATGGATTATGTAACCTTTAGTTAAATAAACCCTAAAAGAAAATGTAAAAATCAAAACATGACGGTCACATTACATTAGAAATAGTTGAAGATATTATATTTAGAAAAAGACGTGGTTTGTTGATTCAGCCTTTTTAGCCTAATTAGTTAAAAGAATTAGAGATTCAAACGAATTATTGATGATATTAATGAATTATTATTACTAATTACAACTAATTGCAGCCGCATTGATTGTCTTTTAAATTAAAATTTTATTTTTAATTAAAAAGTAGTTTAAGGCTTCAAAGATCTTCCGTAATCAAAATTTTTCATTAGAACTAAATAAAATAGCTTAACCAGGAACTGCAATGAATAGTATTAATAATGCACACCTGATAAACCTCGATAACTCTATTGCTAATTAAACGAAAATCTAATAAATGTAATAATTTATTACTTAGAAGCTGAATAATTGGATACAGGAATATTACTAAAATTAGTTAATCTCTGAAATCAAAACACGATCGAGTAGAAGGTGAACAAAAACAAACACATTCACTAATTATGAAAAAACATCATCCACCCTCAATCCCGATAAACTATACTGTTCACTTTCAAGTTATTCCTCGACGATCACCGTACAATATACAGAGCAAAATTTGCGAGTATGCACGTAGAGTGGATGACGAACGAAATTACCACTCTTCAAGCATACCCAACCACGATCTATACATTTTATACGATGATCATCAGATCAACGACACCACCGTGGAAAATGGTAAATTTCTGAACGGAAACTACCCTAAAAATAAAAAACAAAACACCAAAACCAAAGATAAATAAACAAAGTTCTTCCTCAGGCGAATAAAAATTCATTTCTCTGCCGCATTTACAAGATACAATCTAGTAAAGTGAAAAAAACTCTTCAAAAAGAAAATTCCATAGCATTTGTATGAAAGTTTCTTTACTACATACATACAAAGTCTATATATAATATTGGGAGACGGCCGTATACACACACATAGGCCCTGATTTATCGTTTAATATATACTCAATACCACTACATAATAGGCCTTTTCTTATTGATTGATTGATTTGATTGATTATAAATGTACGACCAAGTTCTTACACTTGAATTCCCGGATGACGCCGGGTCCACCGTACACTCCTTTTACACATAACAAAACCGAAGGATTGGATAGGTTAATTAAGTGGGACAGAATCGGCCCGGTTACAGACACCTAGGTATAGCCGATAGTTAGTAACACAAAGACAACACAATACTAATCTACAAGAAGGATAATGGTTTATTAGGTTAAAAGGATAACGATGGTATTGGACATCAACAATTGCTTCATACAAATCAGCAACCTAAGAAAAATGTTATTAATTCACATGTATTTGCAAATTCCCTGAAATTTAAAACAATATTAATATTTTCTGACTACCTAATAAAACTAATTGATTGAATCGACCCAGTTGCATACACTTAGGTAAAATCGATAGTTAGTAACACAATGTCAATACAATTCAAATCTAAACAATCCACAATACACATTACCTAGAAAAATAATTTCTCCAGCATTTGAAAAATACCTGGAATTTTATACTAAATAAAAATTTTATACTAAATAAATAAATACACATTTATTAATTTAATTTTCACCTCCTGCAACTCCGCAACTTGCAGAAGAAATTCCTGAAGTAAGTACGTCCTAACATAAAAAATGGCACAAAATTTACACAAAATTATCACTTTTAATAAAATAAATTAATAAATAAATAATATTATAATTATAATGAAGATATACAACCTGATTGCCTTACGTATATAATATTCCGCCTTCGATAAATTTCATCGCGGTTAACATCCTAATTCATCACGTCTTGGATAATTCATTTTTTTAAATTCTCTCCACCATAACACAAATTCAAACAAAATAATTTAAGAAAATAAAAAAAAAACATTAAAAAAAAATAAAACCGCACAATTATACATCTATCAGAATCACCATTAAAATATAAACTCATAATAAATATTAATTAATCCAAAAACAAAAAATAATTCAAATAGCTTACAGCTGATTCCAATTGGACCGCTAGCTATTTGACCCACATTTATAAATATTGATTTTTTATATGTTATACTCAAAGCTAGATGGCGGAAATAAGTAAAGATGAACATTATTTCTATATAAATTCATTATGTTCATCTTTGCCGAAACCAACATAACAAAATAAATGACATTCACATCAAACATTCAATATTTAACACTAACACGCAATAAAGATTAACTACATTAATTTACAAATTCACACACTAATTACAATTTTGCATTTAATAATATAAATGCAGAATTATTGCTCAAGCATTATTATTCAATAATGCTTGAACAAATCAATAATTAATTATTATTCAAGCATTATAAAACTCATACAAGTATTCCATTTAAATTACATCTATATGAATCACACACAGGTGGAGGCTCAATATAATTGTGATGAATTAGTACATCAGTCCCGATAAACACAACACATTTTTATTTTAAATGATCGTGATATTTGTTATTAAGTTGTTCATTTTATATATCACAAACTACCACGATCAACGCACAATACTTTTTCACACAAGAATTTCTACAACTATGCACAAATTTAATTTTTATAAATATAGTAATAATATAATATAATTATGATATACATATAATTAAAAAAAATATATTACGAGTATATTACATTAATTATTTATTTATTATTTATTAAACACATATACACAATTAAAAAAATTTAAAAATATTTAAATTGATTTATTTAAGGAGAATGACAAAAACACGTCTTTCTCCTTCGACTCGTTGTTCGCCCCCACTACATAATAGGCCTTTTCTTATATAGAAAAATTACATGAGTTGGTATAGGTAAATCCAAACAAAAACGCGAGCGCCATCTTAAAAAAAAAATCTTTATTCGTTCCAATGAATCTGCTGTATTATCTACAAACATATTTTATCTGAAGGATCACGATAAATATCGATATTTTGAGAAGGATTTCCAATAATAGTATATTGTATAATTAGGAGGAAAAGTACAGCATTCCCGGACGATAGTGGAAATTGGCGGACGAGGCGATAGCCGAGTTCGGCAACCACGGAAGTCCAGGAATGCACTTTTCCTCCGAATTGTACATACTATTTTTTCTCCGATCGGACTTTAAAACAAATATAAACCCAAAATAATTTTTAGTATTATTCATTAATTATCATATTAAGAAATCAAAACAAAGTAAAAAATCGAAAATAATATAAAATTATTGCTTAGTTAGCCACGACATCATAAGACATAAATACATTTTGTTTTTTATTTCAAAAGTTGTCAAGTTTGTGTACCTATTTGATTTAAAAAAAAACGTGTGAACGAAATTTAAGGGATATGGACAGTGAAAGCGAATTATCCTTATCTTGTACCCCGCCCTTATCTTGCTTAAATGCGTTTGACCTTATATAAGTGTTCTTTTATTTCTTCTAAACAATTAAAAATCCATACGGGAATATATTCCCTGCCTAGGCCAGAAAAAATATTCTCATACTATTATTACTTGTTGCTTAGCAACAAATACATACTGGAATCATGAGCTTTTTGTTTCGAAAAAACAACGGAAAAATATATTGTTTCCTACGATCGGAGAAAAAAATATTTCCATATTGAGAAACTTTTCATTTACCAACTTACTGATAAAATCAACTACACATTTTTCCGATGACACGTGCGCGTATAAGATTTTTAATTTCTCTCGGCTCTCGCACTTGCATTATTTGTTTTGGTTTTGTTTCACGATATACAGTACCGAAGAAAAATTATGACACGAGATGTTCTAACTTAATTTCACAAATTTTATTTGTGTAATTAATTTTAGACTAAAGTGTAGATTTAATAATTTGTATGTTACAATCAAAATGTCATTTACATTCGTTTCTGTTTTTGTTCCTGTATATTGCTCCTGTATATTTTGAATGCGTGTTTTGAATTGTCATATTTAATAGTGAAGTCCATAATATAAATCAAAACCATAGTATATAAGATCCAAAGAAAATATAAATAATTGTAATTAATTATACTAATTACAATTATTTATATTTTCTTTGGATCTTATATACTATGGTTTTGATTTATATTATGGACCTCACTATTAAATATGACGAAGGAAGGATCTCTCCTTGAAGAAGGATAAAATCCGAAATCGATATTACATTAAACCAAAATACCATTGTCACAAAAAAGAATAAATACTAAACAAAATAACAAAAAATAGTTTTTTTATATATAATATTTAGTATAGTCAGTAATAGCGCTATTCCATTCAAAATCACAGGATTTTGTACAAAATTAAAAAGAGACGAAAATAAACCATTTCTACTTGTGAGAACGGTATTTCCGATTTTTTTGTTTTTCTTGAGTTGCTATAACTTTTTCTTGAAAAATATCAAGCTGAGTATTTTTTATGGCAGCAAATATAAAAATAAAAAATAAAAATTCCTCACTCTCTTTAATTTATTTTTTGTAAATTTTTATGGTGTACAGACATACGAAGACGTGACTTTAGAAGTTCAATTTTTTACGATGCTGTGATTTTAGAGAATAACTTAATAGATTCGTGTGTGGTAATTTGTACTGTATAGTACATATATGCAGTATGCACAGCAACACAACAATATAAAACAAAATATTTCGATTAAAATTTTTATTAAATAATAATAAAATAAATAATTAAAAATGATAAAATTGAACTGAAAAAATTTCAAAATGATCAAATGATGGCGTCCACCGGTGCAGCGGAAGCGATTTAAAAAAATAGAAGATGCTAATGATTTAATCTCGGCAAAGGATACTTTAACACGCCATAAAATGTATCCAACAATGTACCCAATTCAGGATATTTATCCGAAATATTATAAAGGAGATCACGAACTATTTTATAGCAAATATCTTTGGTCGGCTGATTAATGAATCCAATCTGAGGAAAAAATAAAAGTAAATTTAATTAGTAATAGGAAGGAACTAGGAAGTAATTTAATTTTGTACCTCAAATATCTTTAGTGTTACAGTCATCATTGAACATCATCATTGAATTTGTCTAAAAAAAATTCATTATTGATTTGGTTCGGTAACTGTTCATAGTTTAAACAGTGAAAATTGTCAGGAAACCCAACCGTTAAGCAATAACATAACATCCATAATGTGCGCTTATCTGAAGTTGAAAATGTTAAATCGACTAAATATTACCATGTACCAAGACGTACCGAATTGTACATATAGTGGCAAGTTCGTAATATAAAAGAGTTATATTCAATTTGAATTCGATATACGAGTTCCACATCTGTGGTCTTATTCGGTTGGTGTCTGAAAATAAACAAAATTAATATTTTATTTGAATGCCAAATCAGAATAAATTCGTGTCACTTACGTGAATAATTCGTGGGGATCTTTTACTTTACACAATGAGTTTCCATTCAGCTTAATATTATTGTGCAAAGTTTCCAAATTAGCTAATAAATTCCTAATCATTACTCGAAATTTTGAATATGTCTTAAGAAATCCAAATAAAACATTATTTGACGTTATATGTGGCGTGTTTAGTTCTGTATCAAATTGTTCTTCGAAGGCTGTGGCCAGCTGCATTTCAGGATTATTATAAATTTGATTTAATTCTAGTTCGTTGAAAGGATTTATGTTTTATTTAACATGCTCGGCTAATTATTGTACGTCTGTGCGGTTGCATGATATTCAATTGGTTCCTTTGATTTTAAATCGGGAAACAAAACCTTGGGTGCCAAAACAGCATGCGACGCTGTTGTATCTTTGAATATGAGAGCAGTGACGATGTTGTATCTGTGAATAAGGGAGCAGTAGTCTTAAAATGTATTTCATTTTCTTTTGGCATATTACGGGAGCGAAAGTTACATCTGGAACAAGTATAGTATATTTGTCACAGAATTAATGCAAATCTGACTTTCAACCTCCCCACTTTTAGTAACCGGTGCAACTACTTCATCAGCGTCCATTGGTACATGAGATGCGACAGCACATTCCACACTTTCTATTGAAACTTTGAAACTGCAAACGACGAAGTCGACTGAAAATTGACGCTGCATAAAGATTCGACAATCGAATTGATTTCTTGCCGGGGCTTAATTTTTTCTTTTTCTGTAAATAAATCGTTGTTGATTATACTTCATTGAATAAACAAAAAGAACATTCTTAATAAAACAAAACTATTTCCGCCATTTTAAAAATAATATTTATTCTTTTTAATAATTTATAGAATGTAAAATACATCATCAATTATTAAATATTACGACTTTTCATTTTATTTAAATAATTTTTAGGTTATGTTTGTATCGCAGTAAAAAAAATCCCCTACTTGTTCTACTAAAAAAAAATTGTGTCTCAGTCACTCTCATGTAGATATTTTATTCTGGTCTCTTTTTAATTTTATACACAATCTTGTGTTTTGAATGGATTAGCGCTATAATATAAAATGTATTCAAGTTTTTTTTCTTTTCCCTGTTCTGTTCTGGGGCCGAGGCTCTCCCAACTCTTTCGCGGTTCGCTTATTTACGTCCTTACCTTTACGCCTGTATTGGCCAATTCGAGGACGTACGGATATAGGTCCCATTTTATTACCATCTGCACATTGCATAGCTCCATGCCTGCCTATACTGGCATGGAAGATGAGTCGGCCCAAGAGTCTCGCACTCCGACAGGGGGTCATAGATGTGTTCCTTCTCATCACAAATCGTAATTTGCAATGTATTCAAGTTGCCGCTACCAATTTATTAAATATATTGTATTTTATAAGAAAAAGTTGGTATTTTAATCGAATATTTATTTAACATATTTCTCGATGTTAATTAAAAATTGACAGATAAACCGTATCTTAATTTTTGCTCTTTATTGTCACAGCATTTTAAATTTTACACAAGCCCATATTTATCGTAAATTAGATTATTTATTTAAAGTTATTATGAGCAAACAACTAAATCACACATGTGGGCTTTATTATCAGTGTTGAGTTATTAAAATGTATTTTTGTTTATTACACCGCATTAATAAAAAAAAATTGAACAAAAAAAACAAAAAATTTTGTTGTCATATGCGAAGACGTGCACCCATCCCTTTCAACATATTTTGGTTTACTAAAAAAGTAAAGAAGCAAGCCTGTTTGGTATCACCAAACAATGTACACACCAACACCTGCATTTATTTAAAACGTAAAGTTTTTTTTGTGGAACTTTGATTGTGCGGCTAGTAATTCGAATATTGCGTTTAGGTGTTTCGGTTTGTAATTACATATTTTGGTTATGAGGGTTGATACAAATAAAGAATTATGGTTGCGTTCGCCGTTCATTATCAATATACTTCCATAGAAGTTATCATCGCTGCAGGCAGAAATATTTGACTTTTATAAATTTATATTTTTTGTTAATGGAGTTTCTATTGTTTATTTTAATATAATATAAAATAATAAAAGATATATTGTATTGTGGCTTTTTTACACTTTTTCAAACGTGAACCAAGTTAAAAAGTCCACTCAAACGCTCGATTCGGAACATGGTCCTTCGAGCCGGATCGGGAGAAAAGTACCAGCGTGGGTTCGCCATTTTGGAAAAACAAACCTTAAGTACAATTTTTTTTTTATTATTGATTTACTATATAAAACAAAAGTTAATTGACAACCAAGTCAATCCAATTCAGTTTTTTTTTTATATTTTGTTGTTAGAAAAATTTGTACATAACGTAGTTGCATATAAATCAGTGTTTTTTGTTTGTTTGTTGTTGGTGCAATTGGATTTGTTCATGTCACGAGAAACATATATAAATTATTGACATAAATTGGTGTTCATTTGGTTAGTATTGGGGCAAACGGTTTCCATTTTCGTATTTTATCGCGACGCGGTAGTGCTTGGTTCAAGGTTATAATTTCGTTACCACATTTTACGTTGCAAATATACCTACATTTGAACGTTATAGTCGTTTTTTTGTAACTACAGTTTGTGTATACGTACCGGTTGAGAATCTAAGTGGTTTACCGCACGATGGAAGCTCTCAAAAGGCGGCGCTCAATAGTGAAAGGTCAAATGACCAAAATTGTTACATTTGCAGAGTCTGTTTGTGCTGAGACAAGATTGGAGGATATTACGGTTCGATTAGATAAAACAAATGTCTTATCTACTGAATTCGCACACGTTGAAAATAAAATGTTTGAAATTGATGCAGAATTAATCTCGCTGTCAGACGAATTCGATGAAAGTTATTACCACGCGGTGGCACTCTTAAATGCTGCAATTCGACGTTTTCATACCTCCATCCCGTTAAATACCACGTTATCGCGTAACGAAAGCATGTGTCAAGGTCATTCGGGTTCAAACGAAACCAAATTACCACGATTGAATATACCTATGTTTGAAGGGGACTTTCGAAACTGGCAAAGTTTTTTTGATCTGTTTAATAGTTCAGTTCATGATAAGGTAATGTTGTCCGCATCCCAAAAACTTCAGCATTTAAAAGGTTTACTCAAGGGAGAAGCATTAGGCCTTATTAAGCATTTGAATATAACGGACGCGAATTATATCGAAGCTTACCAGATTCTTGTTAAACGGTACGATAAAAAGAAGGTCACCATAAATAATTACATCGACACATTTTTTAAGCAACCATCTATCACTCGTGTTAACGCGAACACCATTCGCAAGCTAGCCGATACCAGCGATGAGATTATAAGAGGTCTAAAGGCCATTGGCACCCAGGGGGAGTTACGTGGTCCGTGGTTAATATATATAGTGGTGAATAAGTTGGATGACGATAGTAGGCAGTTTTGGCAGCACGAGTCTTCGAAAATAGAGCACCCGACGCTGCAACACCTAATGGATTGCCTTCAAACCAGAGCAGATACACTCGAAGGAGTACGAGAAACCATAACCAAACCCGTAGTGCGACTCGCTTCAAGTGTGAGAAATTCATGTACCGTCACCGCATCCAATTTAAAATGTCCATTGTGCAATGCCGAACATTTATTATACCAGTGCGAAAAGTTCAAGGGAATGGGCATCACGGAGAGGAGAAATTTTATAAATCAAAATTCAAGATGTTACAATTGCCTAAGTGACAACCATACCGTACAATCTTGCCACTCGAAACGTTCCTGTCAATTATGTCGCAAACGTCACAACAGTTTACTTCATTTGCCGAATGTCTCAAAACCAAACCAAGGAGAATCGCAAGCTCATACTATCGTTCAGTCAGCACATACCGCGTACGTTCTATTACCTACCGATAGTTTATCATCGACCAAAACCAATTCGCCAATAAGCCCACCCCCAATAAATTCCACGGTACCTAAACCGAGATCACCACTCAACAATACAATAGGTACAACCAATACACCATTAATTGAAAATATGTCAAACTTGAATCCAAATCCGAATAACTCTCCATCAATCAACAATTTATCTTCAATCGACACTCAACCAACTAATCAACGATCAACAAAAGCGTTGCCCTCCAACGCAACTCCAATTAAATCACCAACCATTACAAACCATGCAGCAATCAACATACCATCCAATACCAATAATTTGCAACTGAATGAACTACCATTGTACAACCATTATCAACAACACCTGACCAATAAGTATGAAGCGATCGTACCTAAATCACCCGAGATCAATCGAAGTCGATCGCTGTTACCAACCGCATTGGTCCATGTGAAAGATAAGTCAGGACAGTTACACTGTTGTCGTATATTATTGGATTCCGGATCCGAGGCGTCTTTTATAACTTCAGCCTGTGTCAAACGTCTGAGTTTACCTACCGAACGAGCTAATGTTAAAATTCTTGGAGTTGGTGCTTTATCAGCTGGAACTTCCCGAGGAAGTACCCGCTTGAATATATATTCCCGGTGCAATCCAGAGTTGATGATTTTCGTCAATGCATTCATATTGCCGAAAGTCGCCATGCCAATACCATCAAGCAGTTTTTGTCCATCTAGTTGGAACCATCTGAAATCCCTAGAACTTGCGGATCCACATTTTAATGAGACCAGTAGCATTGACATTTTAATCGGTTCCAACCATTTTTTTGATGTCATCCAGGATGGCAAAATATACGGGGACAAAGGATTACCAATCGCGCAAAATAGTATTTTTGGCTGGGTCATTGCCGGTAATATGTATCCAGATCAAGTTCAAGGTACATCAACCATTAGTCTGGTATCAGAGATCGATATCAACCAATCTTTGCAGCGATTTTGGGAAACCGAAGAGGTAGCAACATTCAATCCTTTAACCAACGATGAAGAGCTGTGTGAGAGGCATTTTAAGGAGTTCCAAACCCGCGCACCGGATGGGAGGTTCATAGTCCACCTTCCATTCAAACCTACCAAAAGCGAACTAGGTAATTCATTTAATACGGCACTAAGGCGATTTTTTGCAATGGAGGATCGATTACAGCGGGATTCGAAGCTACGAGAAGAATATATCGCTTTCATGCGGGAATACAAGCTATTGGAGCATATGAAACGCATACCATCGGAACAAGTTACCATAGATTCGAGGGTTTCATTTTACCTCCCACACCACGCCGTAATAAAACAATCAAGCACTACTACCAAGGTGCGCGTTGTATTTGATGCTTCCGCCAAAACGTCCAACAAAATTTCGTTGAATGACAATTTGTTGGTAGGACCCACCGTACAAGATACTCTTTATGCTATTCTCCTCAGATTTCGCAAACATCCAATAGTTTTTACGGCAGACATTGAGAAAATGTACCGGCAGATTGACATGCACCCAGCTGACACCGAATACCAAAGAATTGTGTGGCGGGAGAATCCAGCAACACCGATTGAACATTATCGTCTAGTAACCGTAACATATGGAACCGCCTCCGCTCCGTATCTAGCAACCAAAACGCTGATTGAACTGGCCGATGAATTTCAAGAGCAGTACCCAATCGCCTCCAAAATTGTTCGTGAGGATTTATATATTGATGACTTAATGTCGGGGGCTAAGACGGAAGAAGAAACCATACTGCTAAAGGACCAAGTTATTACAATACTAAAATCCGGGTGTTTTCATCTTAGGAAGTGGGCCACTAATTGCCAAGCATTATTAAACACCATTCCATTGGAGAATCAAGAAGTGGTTCCTATTCAAATTCGCGAAGAAAATCGATCCATAAAAATATTAGGACTAGAGTGGACTCCGCAAACCGATAACTTCCACTTTAAAGTGTCCATTTCAGCACAACCCACCATGACCAAAAGAGGAATGTTATCAGAAGCGTCCAAGATTTTCGATCCTATTGGGTGGCTAACTCCTTCTACAGTGATGATCAAGATTCTCTTCCAATCGCTATGGCTATTAAATCTTCAGTGGGATGACACTCTACCTACCCATATCACCAAGAGATGGACAGCCTTAAGAGAGGAGTTAACGAAATTAGAGAAAATTGCAATACCTCGTTGGCTTCATACCGAAGAGTCGGATTTCCAATTGCATGGCTTTTCCGACGCGTCAGAAGTAGCATATTCGGCCGTTATTTATGCTAGAACGAAAAATAAGTTTGGGAAGTACGAAACGACCATCGTAACGGCGAAAACCAAAGTCGCACCCATTAAAACGGTATCAGTTCCAAGATTGGAACTATGTGCTGCGCTTCTATTAACCAAGCTGATGACAATGGTGGTTAAATCGTTACAATGTCCTGCGAGTGAGTTATTTACTTGGACCGACTCTACAACTGTGTTATGGTGGTTATCAGCGCATCCCCGATCCTGGAAGTCATATGTAGCGAACCGCACCTGTGAAATTTTGGAAACTACATCTCGATCGACATGGCGTTATGTTCCGACAAAAGAAAACCCAGCGGATTGCGCTAGCCGCGGCATTTTACCGTCTACCTTGGTCAACTTTGAACTGTGGTGGAAGGGACCTAGTTGGCTTCGTGAAGAAAAGGTATTGTGGCCTGATCAAACACAATTGCAATATTCCGCTGATAGTTCCGAATGCAGACCATCTACAGTGGCCAATTACCACGCTGACGTCGAAAATAAGTTCCTAACAAACTTGGCCCAAAGGCACTTCAAATTTTCCAAACTCCTAAGGGTTATTGCTAGAATATTCCAATTTTATTCCAATCTACGAAGAGCGATAAACGGTGAACCAAAGGAAGACCTCCTATCAACAACCAACTTTAAATTGGCGTCAGAACGAGTTATCAAGTGGGCACAAATGGAAGCGTTCACTGCCGAAATTAAGCACATACAGCGACAAAAGGCATTACCATCGTCAAGCAAGTTACTTCCCTTAAATCCATTTCTCGACCAGTTTGGTTTGTTGAGGGTAGGCAGTCGCATCCAAAATGCCAACGTATGCTACAGTGTGAAATTCCCAATAATATTACCTGCGAATCATATTATAACCGACTTAATAATTGATGAGACACACCTAAAATACTTACACGCACCGCAATCCGTCATGATAACTACTATACGACAAAAATATTGGATCATCAATTGCAAAAACCTAATACGTCAACATATTCACAAGTGCATACCTTGCACACGTTACAAAGCCACGAGAAAAACCCAACTAATGGGTGAACTACCACCAGAACGGGTCAACTTTAAATACGCATTCTACCAGACCGGAGTCGATTATGCTGGTCCCATATGGTTAAAAGCAATGACGGGCAGGAAATATGTCTCGCATAAAGCGTACATAGCCATCTTTGTATGTTTAAGTAGCAAGGCCGTTCACATTGAATTAGTTAGTGATCTAACCACCGACGCGTTTATCGCATCCCTGAAACGCTTCATGGCTCGGAGAGGGGTGGCTGCTGACATGTTCAGCGATAATGGCACCAATTTCGTTGGAGCCAAAAATACCTTTGCTGAAATTCAAAAATTAAATAACTCTAAAAGTCATAATCAATTAATTTCTAATTTTTTATTAGATTACAATACAAATTGGCATTTCATCCCACCATCAGCTCCGCATTTTGGTGGCCTCTGGGAGGCCGCAGTTAAATCTACTAAATACCACGTCCGAAGAGTACTTGGTACCACACTGCTGAATTTCGAAGAAATGTCTACGTTCCTGACACAGGTTGAAGCGATCTTAAATTCGAGACCGCTCTGTTTATTATCACCACAACAAGAAGATGCGCTAACACCGGCACACTTCCTAATCGGGCAACCGCTGACGATGATTCCTGAACCGGACTACAAGCCTATACAACAAAATCGGCTATCACGATGGCAGCTCATTCAGAACCTGATGCAGCATTTTTGGGCTCGTTGGCATAAGGAGTACCTAACCACGCTACACAATCGATCGAAATGGCAGCATAAGCACAATAACTTGAAAGTCGACGACGTCGTAGTAATTCGAGATGAAAATATGACTCCAGCAAATTGGCCACTTGGAAGAATCATTGAAACTCATCCAGGGAAAAATGGAGTTGTTCGTGTAGTCACTCTTCGTACTAAGACGGGCATAATCAAACGACCGATCGTAAAGCTCGTCTTACTACCAGTAGTTTGAACTAAATAGTTCAAGGTCGGCGGAATGTTTGGTATCACCAAACAATGTACACACCAACACCTGCATTTATTTAAAACGTAAAGTTTTTTTTGTGGAACTTTGATTGTGCGGCTAGTAATTCGAATATTGCGTTTAGGTGTTTCGGTTTGTAATTACATATTTTGGTTATGAGGGTTGATACAAATAAAGAATTATGGTTGCGTTCGCCGTTCATTATCAATATACTTCCATAGAAGTTATCATCGCTGCAGGCAGAAATATTTGACTTTTATAAATTTATATTTTTTGTTAATGGAGTTTCTATTGTTTATTTTAATATAATATAAAATAATAAAAGATATATTGTATTGTGGCTTTTTTACACTTTTTCAAACGTGAACCAAGTTAAAAAGTCCACTCAAACGCTCGATTCGGAACATGGTCCTTCGAGCCGGATCAAAAAAATCTTGTGTATTTTTGTTTTTATTTTATTTGCTGTTACGGTGTAAAAAGAAGTTACTGGTTTAATTGGAAAATTATCGAATGAAATTTGGTTTCCACAAACTAATTTTTGTTTTAAATAATTCAATAACAAAATATCACTATTTATTTTTGACAATGTATATTATTCAATATAACTTGAACGATACAAACTATTTATTACAAATAATGAAATTGTTTTTTGAGCCATGTATATTTTTTCGTTTTGTATGAAATTCCCATTTCTTTTTGGATTTACACATACATAAATCAAGAAAATCAAAAACAAATATACGAGTAAATATGTATAAAAAACAAAAGGTAGGTCGTCGATCACCAAAACATGCTTAATTGCTTACTCTACTTAGCAAAAACAACAACAAAAATTGTTAACGAGCGTAGCAAAACAGAATAACAGAATTGAAAACCCTTTCTCGCGTAAACAATACTCGAATAACCCACTACATGAGAATACTAGTATTCTACAGCTTTGTGTTATAAAGTACAGTTAAACTATATATTTTTATATAATTAAAATTTATTTCGGAAAAATATGTACTAAAACCAAAGAAGATATACAACTAGAAAGTGATTTTGTTCGATAGAAATATACCAACAAAAAATCGTTTCTGATTTTCTGAGTTTTTGTTTGTAACTTTCGAAGAACGAGATGGTCCTATAATCATACATTTCTCGCTCTAACATTCATTTTATAAACACAACTTCGGCTTGAAATCGCCAAACAAAGCAATAGAAAAATCGAACATATTGGAGAAGGGGAAAAATATTACGAAGGCACAAGTAATAGCGCTATTCCATTCAAAATCACAAGATTTTGTACAAAATTAAAAAGAGACAAGAAAAAAATATCTACATGAGAGTGACTGAGACACAATTTTTTTTTATAGTAGAACATGTAGGGGAATTTTTTTACTGCGATACAAACATAACCTAAAAATTATTTAATTTAAGTGAAAAGTCGTAATGTTTAACAATCGATGATGTATTTTACTTTATATAAATTATTTAAAAAAATAAATATTATTTTTAAAATGGCGGGAATAGTTTTGTTTTATTTAGTTTCTTTAATTTGGACAAATACGTAAAAAGTACTCTACTATAAAACATGTGAGGGGAAAATTTTGACAAGTTCCTCTATAACCTAAAACAATCAAAAAATTTATGTTACATAAATAATAAATCAAAATGGCTACAATGGAGAAACCTAAACTGAAGGTAATTTTATTAAAATAAAACGTATTTTTTAATAATTATAAACTAAATATTTGTGTAACTTATAATATAGTTGATTTGTTACCGTTTTAACAGTTAATATTAAATTAAAATTAAGTTTAAATCTATTGATCTTAACAATTTGCACTTCTAACATCAAAATGAGCTGTCCCGCATTATCCTGAGAATCACAAATTTTATTGTTTATTATTTTTAATATCGAATTTTATTAATTCGGTTATGTTTTTGACGTTATATTAGTTTTTTTTAAACCAGAACTTCTAAACTTTAAAAAATACTAACCCAATTTTAGGATAAGTATGTTCTTTGTGTTTATTCAATGAAGTATAATCAACAACGATTTATTTACAGAAAAAGAAAAAATTAGGCCCCAGAATGAAATCGATTCGATTGTCGAATCTTTAGCAGCGTCAATTTTCAGTCGACTTCGTCGTTTGTAGTTTCAATAGAAAGCGTGAAAGTGCAGTCGTATCTCACGATCCAATAGATGCTGATGAAGTAGTTGCACCGGTTACTAAAAGTGGGGAGGTTGAAAGTCAGATTTGCATTAATTTTGTGATAAATGTACCAAATTTTCAAAAAGTTCGAGTAATGATTAGGAATTTATTAGCTGATTTGGAAACTTTGCGCAATAATATTAAGCTGAATGGAAACTAATTGTGGAAAGTAAAAGATCCTCACGGATACCCACGATACCCGCGAATTATTCACGTAAGTGTCTCTAATTTATTTTGGTTTGGCATTCAAATAAAATATTAATTTTGTTTATTTTCAGACACCAACCGAATAAGGCGAATGATGTGGAACTCGTATGTAACTGTTGAATATAACTCGTTTATGTTACGAACTTACCACTATATGTACAACTCGCGGCGTCTTATGGCACATGGCAATATTCAGATATCGATTTACCATTTTCAACTTTAGATAAGCGCACATTATGGATTTTATACTATTGCTTGACGGTTGGGTTTCCTGACAATTTTCACTATTTAAATTATGAACTCAATGATGTTACAACTGAAATTTCAGCCGATGACATATTATTTGTTGCAAACATTTTGTAATATGATTTTATCGAGAGAACAGTCGGACTGGGAATTCATAAGGATTAGTAACATGAAAGATATTTGAGGTAGAAAATTAAATTACTTCCTAGTTCCTTTCTATTCCTACTAATTAAATTTTCTTTTATTTTGTTCTTAGATTGGATTTATTAATCAGCCGACCAAAGATATATGCTATAAAATAGTTCGTGATGTCCTTTATAATATTTCGGATAAATATCCTGAATTGGATACATTGTTAGATACATTTTATGGCGTATTAGCAGCCTATATAGGATGCTATATTTATTTAAATCGCTTCCGCTGTACCGGTGGAAGCCATCATTTATTATTATTATTTAATAAATCTTTTAATCGAAATTAAATTTTTTTTATTTGTTGTTGTGTTGCTGTGCATACTGCATATATGTACTATACAGTACAAATTACCACCACACGAATCTATTTATTAAGTTCTTCTCTAAAATCACAGCTTCATAAAAAATTGATCTTCTAAAGTCACGTTGGCGTATGTCTGTACACCATAAAAATTTACGAAAAATAAATTAAAGAGAGAGTGGGGGATTTTTATTTTTGATTTTTATATTTGCTGCTATAAAAAATACTCAGCTTGATATTTTTCAAGAAAAAATTATAGCAACTCAACAAAAACAAAAAAGATCGGAAATACTATTCTCACAAATAGATATGGTTTATTTTCGTCTCTTTTTAATTTTGTACAAAATCTTGCGATTTTGAATGGAATAGCGCTATAAAACATTTTTAATTATATCGCAGTCGCATGTAATTTAAATTTAGTAACGCTTTATCCTTCAAAGGTTGTATTTCACTTGAATTTATTCGAAATCGAAAATTTACGTATTATTTTTCAGCTTCAATTTGTTTCTGTACGTAGCTACACATTTTTAATCAAAATAGCACATGGAACCAACCTTTTTTTTGTTTTGGAATACATATTATATACATACGGAAATAATTTATTTGAAAATGTTTGTTGATTTCTATGTATGTATTTAGGAAAAATTTTGATTTTACAAAAAAGATAAATTGACAAACATACTCACGTAATGAAGGAACTTTATGAATGAAAAATATTAAGAAATATAAAACAAAATATCTTCCGTTGTATTACTTGTGAAGTATATAAATTTCGAATAAAAATTTACGAAATGGATAAGTATTTCTTCTACAAAAATGAACATATACATATAAATGATTATTTTTATTTGCGATCGTTTTATTGTTCATTTGGACTATTTTACTTCTGCATTCAAAAATTTGTAATGTAAAGAAAATTGCCAATTGCGTGAAAGCGGAATATCTACGAGTTCACGTTTTATACCTAGTTTAAGCCAATAAACGCAAATAACTGCATCATAGAAGGATTAGTTAAGATTTTCTTTTTCTAATTTTGTGCGTTTTAATTAAAATTTTGAAATTGCTATTTGATGTTTGGTTTATGTGTAAAAGTAATAAATATTAATTAAATCTAAAATTACTTAAACGTAATAATTTTTATTTTGTGACTTAGTGTAGATTCATTGGTTTGACTCGTTCTATGTACCTATATTGAATGATTCGATAGAAAGATATCTCGACATATAAAAAACGTTGTTTAAAAATTAGGAAAACATTTTTTGATAACATTGGGCGCTTCAGGGGACCCAACCGTTGGGAGCGTGTTGAGTTAATCAAAGCCACCGTTATGAAAATGTTTAGTACTGTGAAATTTTGAAATCAAATTGGCGGTGATTTTACTAATCATGATTAGTTGGCGGTCCTGAACGGGCCCATTGTACTCGTATACAAGTAGGAAAGACTACTTTAACACTCGAAGTGAAAACGGTGGCATTAAATATTCATTTTCATGGAATTCCTAGACTTCATTAAATGAGCAATTGAATAAGACATCTTTCAACCAACATCAATCTTATTGATCTTAGAAAAGCTTTCTAAGATCAATAAGATTGTTCTTTCTAAACCTTTTTTAAAATCTTATTGTAATCCGAGTTTTTAAGAAATTTCGAATATCATAGATTTATATTTTATGATTTTTAAGGATTTAACGTCACCAGTGGGCCTTATTCTGATTTTCCCCGGGAAAAGGTAAATTGGTAATTAGTGACGTGTTTCTAGTAGTTGGGAGTTTGTTATTCCCCAAAGTGTATTCTGGCGTTTGGGATTACTTCTTTTATTGCGAAAAATAATTTAATTGTATAGCACTTTTGAAGTAAATTTGTCCCCATTATTTTTTAGGGAATTGTAATTCGTACATTTTTGAATTTTTAAACATTCTTTTTTCTAATAAATATATATTTAAAAATAAATTAAACTTGGCCAGAATAGGGCCACAGTTTATATAATTAGATTACAAGATTTTGCTATCATGAATCTAGAGAACACTGCCAGATTAGGTGGTAATTTGATATTATGATATCATAAACGCGTACAGTTTATCCATGATAGCAGTCCTGGTAGCGATGTATAACCCAATCCTAGAGTAAACGTAACTCAATATCAAAAATATTTTTAAAAAACGAATCGTACTTTAGGATTATGGGCTCAGGTGCGGACCCCGCTTGCTTTCGCATATCGAAAGTATTAAGAGGAAAGGATTATTTAATGGCATATACAACTTGAACGCTACACAACAAAGTCATTGTCTAACTATGCAGTTTGCTAATAAATTATTTGTACGATTTGTAGGCAGGTGCGTTTGATAGCGCTTCTTTTGCCACGATCTTAAATGCTTGCCGCAAATTTGGTATTGGCAACGCCATTGTGAAATAGTTTGAATATATACGCTTTAATCGCGTATTATCGAGGTTCAGCTGGATGATTCCTCTGTTATAGTCAATGATGCCAAAGGTTGCCTACAGGTCGAGATACTATTATTATTACGGTGGCTTTCGGTTATTGAATTTTACTCTTTAAGCTTCGGAGTTCCTGTTATATCACTCAGCGTTATGCTAACGATCTTGTTATAATACTGAACCCATCAAAAAATGATCAAGTGGTTTGTTATAATCGTCGAAATTTAGATAGTCTTACTGTTCCCACACTTTTTAAGAGCATAATTATAATATCTGACTTTGTTAAATATTTAGGAATTATCTTGCAATTCCAAATTATCATGAAATCTTAAATCGTATGTGAACTTGAAAACTCACCCGCTATATTTTGGCAATGTCGAAGAGCTTTTGGCAAATCGTGAGACCTAAACTCCAAAATGTTCTGCTTTACCTAAAGTAAACTGACGGGGAAAAATTTTGCAGTTGATATCGAATGGCCAACTTAAAACTGTCTGAAGAAATATTTTAATGGGGACCAGGTGAACGTAATAGGGGCGATCAAGTCGAATAATTTTATTGTCGGCTCCGTAACCTGTTACGGCACTGACATTCCGCCGTTGTGCAAGTCATGTTTTAGGCAACGTGTCGGGTATTAGTGGTCCGATAGAACTCTTTATCGAAAAATAATACTAAAAATATTTCATCAATGAATAAAATCCAAAAGGTAAAATCCAAATAGGACAAAATCCAAATGTAAAAATCCAAATATAATATACATATTTAAAACCCTTTCAACTCAATTTCTTAGCCGATTTTTTTGAAATTCGACATGTGATATCTAGGGTTTCCAGTTCGAATATCCGAATATAGAATTATTCGAATATTTCGAACGATTTCGGTTATTTTAATAATTATTATTTTTTTTTTGTTTTTTGTTTAATAATTTATTGGTATGTTTTAATAATAATTTAACTCTAAACTTGAATTCATTCCTGTTTAAATTACGGAATAAAACTTTACCGACACAAAAACTCCGCCGGTATCTCTATTTTTATTGTTGTTTATTCTGTTTCCTTAATTTGAATGGTGGAATCTAATATTTTATGATGTACATATTGTGTAATATTTTATGTTATATTGTTTCAAACTGTACATTCCAAAACTGCGATTGCTTCTTGTTGTTATTTAATTACGAACGATCACGGGTTTGGAATTTCCAGTTTAAAACTAATAAAAATGTACTTCATTTATCGTTTTGAAAACGATTCCAAGATTCACGAGAGTAGGTTGTTCTAGTTGAGAATCAATTTTCATCATCTTACCATATATCATAATGTTCGCTCATGAAATTGCCTGTTTCTGTTGCAGTTAGCCACTGTTAGAGAATTATCATATAGTTATGTATAAAAAATAAGATTTTACTCATTTCATTTATTTCCGACAGCTGTGCTTATTTCCGAGATAATTTCCATCTGGCATAACAAATTGCATTATTTCCCGTACTTCAACATACTAAATACGTTAATGATCGGTTCAACAATAGCCACGTTCCATGCCACATTCCCAACATAAACATTATCGGTTAAGACATGTCAAGTAGATCAGTACTCTGTTAACCATATTTAATTCAAAAATCACAAACATATATGCATTGTCGAAATATTCAAAATAGATTAAAAATATGTAATTCTTGCAAGGAGTAAGGATCGGTGGGTAATGGACGACAAAGAATGGTCAGTGTATTGATCAGGGACTTATGACGGATAAGTAATACACGGGAGGTTATTGCGGAAGGGTAATGACCGAGGAAAAAAGACCGGGGATAATGGCGGGCGAACAGAATGTAATGACTGGAGCGGTAAATGGCCGATTAGTAATGACGGAGAGGCCGGAAGTACTTGCCGAGGATAATGGACCGACGGTTAACTGACTGTCGGTAATGGCAAGAATTATTGACAGAAGGAGATAATATAAGGCGGTGAACCTCTAGAACCATATTAAAAGTATTAAAACCAGAATTTTAATGAAAATTGTAAGTATATACAACATTTCTGAACAAGAGGTCTCTATTAGCAATTTTATCAATTAAAAAGAACTCATTCTCAATGCCTTTGGCGGAAGATAATTTTTTCCGATGTTCTTTCTAATTGGATGAATCATTTCTGTTATTAAAGAGGCGAGGCATGCAACATGTACTATAACTATCCAAGTGTTTTTATTGATTATAAAAATGGGTAAGGTAGCTAGTTATGTAGAGTGGTTGTGGGTAGGTAGTTGTGTAGGGTTCTAATCGTTTATGTCATTAACTAATCCTTTTTTTACTACTTTGGTCACTACTTTTGATGTGAGGATACACGCAGGACCTGAGTTCGTATAATTCTTAAGTATAATTCGTTTCTTAAATATGTTTTTGATACTGGATTACACTTACTCCAAATGTGCTTGCTATTTAGACTATAGTGTCATTAATTTTTAGTTTGCTTGGAACTTTTATAATAAAGGAAGCGTATGATAGAATAAAGGAAGGAAACTCGTAGATATTCCGCTTTCACGCAATTGGAAATTTTCTTTACATTACAAATTTTTGAATGCAGAAGTAAAATAGTCCAAATGAACAATAAAACGATCGCAAATAAAAATAATCATTTAAATGTATATGTTCATTTTTGTAGAAGAAATACTTATCCATTTCGTAAATTTTTATTCGAAATTTACTTCACCAGTAATACAACGGAAGATATTTTGTTTTATATTTCTTAATATTTTTCATTCATAAAGTACCTTCACTACGATAGTATGTTTGTCAATTTATCTTTTTTGTAAAATCAAAATTTTTCCTAAATACATACATAGAAATCAACAAACATTTTCAAATAAATTATTTCCGTATGTATATAATATGTATTCCAAAACAAAAAAAAGGTTGGTTGCATGTGCTATTTTGATTAAAAATGTGTAGCTACGTACAGAAACAAATTGAAGCTGAAAAATAATACGTAAATGCATTTCGATTTCTAATAAATTCAAGTGAAATACAACCTTTGAAGGATAAAGCGTTACTAATACCAAATTCGTTTGCTTTTACAACAACAATTTGACCGGATTTTATGTAAACGAATAAGAAAGAAATTTGATCGACTTTTGTAGTAAAATTTGTGAAAAGAAAGACAAAAAATTGTTTATTATAAATGGCGGGTTTATCATTTCACCTTGTTAGCATCGGTATAATAAAAAATTATATAGCAAAGAATTAAAATGTTCAATATAGTGTCTTCCATTTCTCAATTTAATTAATTTATTTATCAATAATTTTCAATTAAAAGCATAAGAAATTATATAATTTCGCACATAAACACAACATTTTAGTACACAAGATATTTCGAAAATACGTCGCACAAACAAAATTACAAATCAGCCTCAAAATTTTAATAAATCTATTGAAAGCAAAAACACACAAGATATTTTGAAAATACGTCGCACAAAATTACAAATTATTCATACAATTTTAATAAACTTATTAAAATTAATTTAAAATTTATTAATTTAAAACTGAATTGTACAAATGGCGCGGGGTCTTTGTTTTGATGTTATGTTTTGACGTTTACTTTTGTATATATGTATGCGTAAAAATCTAACAAAAAATCAAGATTTTTTAAAATTGATCTAGCCGATTTGTTAGATCAAGATTTTTGTGTGAAAAAAATTTGTAATGTCAAAAATGTTGATCTGACAGCTGAATCCGATCAAATCTTTTTGATCTGACAGTTCGAACGAATTTAGTATAAATTACATGCGACTGCGATATAATTAAAAATGTTTTATGGCTGGACTATAGATAGAATAAAAAGAATAAAAAGAATAACGTAAGAGAGCGAAAGAGAGGATTTACATGCAATCGACTATACTGAGAATAATAAATATAAAAAGAATAACAGAAATTGCGTTTAATTTTTTTTCATGTTTGATGTCACTTAAAAAGAATAACCGAGCGATAATTTTCGCCCAAGAATAAAAAACTTAATAACTACAACAACAAAACTCAAATAAATTTTAGTGCGTTGAATATAATGTGCATATTTACTTTTTTATATAAGGGAATTTTAAATTATTCGTGTGTTTTATCTTTTCTATTTATAAAATATTCATGTATGCATATGCTAATATGAATATAATATCAGAAATAATTTGCAATACACTGTAGAATTGTATTTTTCTAAACCTAACCTAAAAAAATATTTTATCGAATTGTGATGATTTAAATCGCATATAAACAATTTTTATAATTTTAAAAACATATATTTGTTGATATAAATACGTTTATACTCAAAAATATTGTAGTTTCATTCATAATTGTAGGAAATATATCACAAAAATATATGAATGAACTTAATATTTCAAGTCATCTATGGCCGTAATGTCAAATTGGAATAATAATTTTTTGTCTTCGTTTCTTACGTTATTCCTTTTATTCTTTTTATTCTATCTATAGTTCCCACATTACTTGTGCCTTCGTAATATTTTTCCCCTTCTCCAATATGTTCGATTTTTCTATTGCTTTGTTTGGCGATTTCAAGCCGAAGTTGTGTTTATAAAATGAATGTTAGAGCGAGAAATGTATGATTATAGGACCATCTCGTTCTTCGAAAGTTACAAACAAAAACCCAGAAAATCAGAAACGATTTTTTGTTGGTATATTTCTATCGAACAAAATCACTTTCTAGTTGTATATCTTCTTTGTTAAAACAATGGAAAAAAATGAAAAACACTTATCTTAGGCATCCAATGGAATCAAAAAAGTCCTACATATAGAAGATTTACATACAGTGCGTATGTTGCATTCAAGCAACGGTATCAAAATACATATAAACGAAAATTATTATCCACATATTCTACACCATTGCAAGCGCACCGTACACAAATCAATATAAATATACAATACGTACAACGTGAAGTGAATACACTTTTTAAATTCACGCAAACTATTATTGAAATTATTATTTATTTAATTTATCAACACTATATCAATATTACTTATTTATTAGTTAATTAAAATACATTTAAAATAAATTATTTATTTATTTAAAGGAGAGACAAAAACACGTCCTTCCTCTACGACGGTCAATTGCCGACCATCTTACAACTATAATTTATATTCTATAGTTTAAACAACGGTTTCGATTAATGAAGGAAGCTTTTAAATTTGTGGAACAGAAACTACACTTAAAATGGGGCATAACTGTTGCTTCGATACCGCCAATTTTGAAGTGTATGCAACCTTAGAAATTTTAAGTAGGGTAGTTACCATGTGAGTTCCTCATTGGAATTATGGAACGGTCATTATGTAGCGAGTTTATAAATTTTGAATCGCAAAGGATTTTTATGAGAAATTTAATTTTCCTGGTATTGTTGGTTGTGTAGGTGGAACAGATGTTTATCATCTAAAACCAACTGAGAATGAGCATGCGTTCATAAACAGAAAAGCACGCCATTGTTTAAATGGCAAGGTTGTAAGTTCACCTAGTTCACACTTCAATTAGATTTAAATAAGAGGGTTCGGTTTTAATAAATAATTTTCGTATTAACAGATTTATGATGAAAAATGACGATTGCATCAATGAAAATTATGGAGGTTGCAAACACGACTCGTTTATTTAGGTAAATAGCTAGGTAAGGCTGTATATGAAGCAATACACCCAGAACAATCCAAGTTCTTTTCTGTTAGGTAATTAAATAACTTTTTAAATTTGTTTAAAATAATTCTTAGGTGGCTTATATACTCCACATACCTTCGTTAGATTAAACTGCAAAAGTTAAATGCATATGTATTGGAAAGTTAAAGAACCGTCATACATAATTTTCATGATGAATGGAATATCATTCCTAATGAACATAGCAATACCACCACCCGTACTATCATCCCTACCAGAGAAAATTCTCACGTAATATCTAATATTTGCTGCGTTTTTTTGAAATATGGTGTTCGAGACCGCGATAAAATATAGGGAAAATACAGGGAAATTTATACAAAAAAATTTAGAACAACAACTTTAACTAACTTCAAGTCAATCATTTTGACATTTAATTTTTGGTTTATAATTAAACACAATACTATCCAATATTAAAATAAATTAATTAATTTCACCAGCAAACATTTATATATCCATTTTTTCTTATTAAAAACACAATTCCGTCAGTTAATTTTCATTTTTTCAAATCTCCAGTTTGTAAATGAAGTAAGGAACAATCAAAAAATTGTGTACTAAAAAAAAATTCCCTGTTTCGTCAGTTCAGCAATTATTAAGTTTTTTGATGAACTCGGTGGTACTCTACATAATATCCAGAGTTGTTCAGAGTTGTTGAGAACAAGCATAAATAAACTTCATTCGATAATATATTGCAAAATATTGACTTAGTATAACCTCTTTAGGATTCGATTGAATAATTCCGAAGCACAAATATTTTAAAATTATATAAATTGTTTAAAAAATCAAAATATAATTTATCGCGGTCTAGAGCAGCTGTTTCAAAAAAACGCAGCAATTATAAGAAAATTTATTTGAAATTTGAACAAATGTTTCCGAAACTACTACAATATGTATGTCCGTTTTCTTTGAGACTCTCTATAAAAAGTAATAACTTATCGCCTTTAGCTAGATCGTTCATACCCCAAATGAAATATATTTAAATTAATAGAAGTGGAACGTGATACATCAATATTTGCCGAATTATTAACACTTTCCAAGTTTTTAATAAAACTATTACACAAATAATTTTTGATAGGAAAAAAATGCATCTTAATTCGATAGATGATACTTATGTATACAAAAAAATTGTAGTTATGTACTTTAAAATATGACGAATTCTTATTAAGCGTTTACAGCTTTAAAAATAATGAAAATGAAAAAAAACAATATACAAAAATTGTATAATATGATTAAAATTGACTACAATCGGGGATAAAAATAAGTAATAATAAATAAATAAGCGTTTACAGCTAGACTCATACACGAATGAATTTAAAAAAACCAAAATAATATTTAAATAGTGCTGAATTGAGTATAAAATGTCAATATTTAGATAAACAAATACATAAATAAAATTTAACAGTGACGTGTCAAATGTACTTAAAAATTGAAATAAAAGTGTTAAAATTAATGTTAATAAAAATAAAAATGAATAAACAGTCTAGTAATAAGACAATATTTACATCCTGTGATCTGATTGTTGGAGTGTTAGCTGCTGCAATGGATGAGTCGTGGGCTTTATGTAGATGGCTGATGTCGTTGAAAGAATAAATATGGTACACTTTCGAGTCCGGTGTTTTGCGTAAGTAACAGTTCACGAGTATCGAAAGCAATATACCGGATATTTTCCCATATACAAATATCCAAACCTTCGATAGGTTACAGTTAGGACACTATACAACGATTTATTCGCATGCTCCAATATCTATTTTTCTTATTTTTTACCAAATAGGTCGGGTTGCTCTGTTTAGCGAATTTACATGATGCTCGTTATTCTCGGTTATTTATCTGCATCACCATCTGTAAGTTATAATTTTAATGGATATATTAAAATATCACGAAACTATCGCCGATGTTTATTTTATCTGAATATTTAACCGCCAATATGAGATTTATTTGTCTTCAATTTTGCATTTGTTCAGAAGAACTAGCCATTGTTTTTGCTTTTTGGCGTCTTATATCAGCAAAAAGTTTTTATTCACTTATAACACTTTAAAAACTACTAGAATCACACAATATTTTTTCGTTAACTTTACAATTTATAATAATTTTAATTTTAATTAATTAAAAGTACACAAACGGTACAAAGTACATAAAGCGGTTACAGCTTATATTTTGGTTTTCAGACTTTTACAAAATGTATGAAAATGATAACTTATTTGTGAAAGCCAGAAATTGATATGTATGACATGTATGATATTTAACATGATCAAATGATTTCAGTGTTTCAAACATAATATTTAGTGGAAGTTTAGATTTTCGGTGTTGGTCATCGGTCTCACTATGATTTTTGGACAGATCTGGTTCTAGCCTTTACGTGTAAGAAATTTCAGGAGGTTGTGATGGAGCACTCATACCGAGAATTGCCTATATTCAGTCGCTTTACGAACAACCATTATAGTTAATGGAAGTTTAGATTTTCGGTGTTGGTCATCGGTCTCACTATGATTTTTGGACAGATCTGGTTCTAGCCTTTACGAGTAAGAAATTTCAGGAGGTTGTGATGGGGCTCTCATACCGAGAATGGCCTATATTCAGCCGCTTTGCGAACAACTATTATAGTTAATGAAAGTTGAGATTTTCGGTGTTGGTCATCGGTCTCACTATGATTTTTGGACAGATCTGGTTCTAGCCTTTACCAGTAAGAAATTTCAGGAGGTTGTGATGGGGCTCTCATACCGAGAATGGCCTATATTCAGCCGCTTTACGAACAACCATTATAGTTAATGGAAGTTTAGATTTTCGGTGTTGGTCATCGGTCTCACTATGATTTTTGGACAGATCTGGTTCTAGCCTTTACGAGTAATAATTTCAGGAGGTTGTGATGGGGCTCTCATACCGAGAATGGTCTATATTCAGCAGCTTTACGAACAACCATTATAGTTAATGGAAGTTTAGATTTTCGGTGTTGGTCATCGGTCTCACTATGATTTTTGGACAGATCTGGTTCTAGCCTTTACGAGTAAGAAATTTCAGGAGGTTGTTATGGGGCTGTCTCTCATGCCGAGAATGGCCTATATTCAGCCGCTTTACGAACAACTATTATAGTTAATGGAAGTTGAGATTTTCGGTGTTGGTCATCGGTCTCACTATGATTTTTGGACAGATCTGGTTCTAGCCTTTACGTGTAAGAAATTTCAGGAGGTTGTGATGGGGCTCTCATACCGAGAATGGCCTATATTCAGCCGCTTTGCGAACAACTATTATAGTTAATGGAAGTTGAGATTTTCGGTGTTGGTCATCGGTCTCACTATGATTTTTGGACAGATCTGGTTCTAGCCTTTACGTGTAAGAAATTTCAGGAGGTTGTGATGGGGCTCTCATACCGAGAATGGCCTACATTCAGCCGCTTTGCGAACAACTATTATAACGTTAATAATCAAGTATTTGTAACGAACAAATATTTTTAGTAAAGATGAAAAATCGTTAATTAAAAAATTATTAGAAATATTATTATTCAAATTTATTTTTAATCTTCGAATTTATGTGAAATTCAATGTTTTTATAGTTTTCTGTCACGATAGTTTTCAAAAAAGATGGCGGTATTGCCAGCGATAAAAATTATAATTTTTTGGGCCAGTATTTTGGGCCAACTTCACAAACGTGAAATTGATGACATAAAAAAATGTAAGTTATAAATTCCTGAGTCAAGTCATTACTCGACTAATGATTATCAATATTTTTACAAATGGTTTTATAATTTATGATCGATTTTAATAAAATTATGAAAAATTATGAAAAATAATTACTTATGAAACTTATGAAATACTTATGAAATTTATAACTTTTAATTTTACTTATTTTATTACTTATGAAAAAAGGAGGAATTCATTTTTTGCCTTAATGCACGGCTAAATGATTCACAATGTAAGAATTCGATCAACGTGCGTGAATGCTAACTCTGACTCAACTTCTCATAACTAATTCTAAACAAAAATTCATTTTCTAACCTTTAATTTGGGAGCCCGTACAAACAAATACTTATAAGACTATCAAAGTAAAACTGTAAGATGAAATAGTGAACCATCTTCGAATTACTTTGCAGAAATTTCGCGTTTTCCAAATAAATTTTTGCATGTAATTACTTTGTATCGGTTTACTGAGTCCGAGTCTCTTAAGCTCTCTATCTTTAAAATTGAAAATTGAACTATAAAAAATTTGGAATTCTGTTATTATATAAATGATGTATATGAAATTAAAATTTTCTAGGACCAGTGAGGTATTATAACAGTATATAATATATAAAAAATATAAATTATTTTTCAAGCCAGTACGTAAATTTTATAAACATTTTTTATAAACATGTTCCGTTGTCATGTTTAGAGCACCGCATGAACCATGGATTATGTTAGCGGTAACAATTGCAAGCAACTCTTGATCGATATTCTGATCCGGAATTTCTACTGAAATAATTTTATCAATTTTTTCTGGCTGTACTTTGTCGATCAACCAAATCAAGATATATGCATATGGCAAACATTGTTTTTGCCATTCAACAGAATACAGCCAGCAACGTGTTTCGTCGAATATAGAGCGATGTGTAATCAAGTTCATCAACGATTTTTTTTTTATTTCAAGGAACGTGCAGTACTATCATGGTGATGCATTGCTATTTGATCTGGCAATAACGAAATTTTAATTGAATTTAATTACGTATTGCACGTAAATGTAATGAACAAATTTGGTCGGTCGTACGAGCGCACGAAGTCATGGCGTCTTGAATGTATTATTACATTGTACACTTCATTTATGATTTAAAACGTTATCTCAATATGTTTTGTCGATGAATAATACACTCAATATATGCACGCAAATGTAATACATGGAATATCGAAACACAACGAACAGCAAGGTTTATTATTCTTGAACTTCGCAGAAGGTTTTAACGGTCAATTATTTATGAACTTATGGTTTTTTTCATTTCATAAAATATTGGGGGGTAGATGGGGGTGTGAAATTTTTAGGTTATATATTCTGATATGCAAAAAATCTTTTAAAAAAACTCTAGAATTCGATCGCAACGCCACCTACCGGGTGAATCCTACCGGTGAATCTAAACCATCCATATACCCACTCAAACATACACAAAAATTTCATCAAAATATGTCCTGCCGTTTAGGACGAGTTCAATGACATACCCACATACAGAAGAATTACCATATACATATATGATATATAATACCGATGCGATTTCTGCCTCTATGTATGACTGTTCATGTCATATAATTTAAAATTAAATGCAAATAATTACACAGCCATTTAAGTCTAAACTTACAGTTGTAGCCAAACTTTCAAGGAGGTAGTTCTTATAAATTCTAATATAGCCAATTGATAAAGGGACCGAATTAATTAACCGCTGCAAAGAAAATACATCCGTTACGGGGTATTATTTTCAAACATTTTTACTAAATGCCCATTTTATTATTCTCTCTGATCATGTTTTGACATAATTCACACAAGGTATGAGTACAAATCTACCCATTTTTATTCAACACATCCAACTTTGAATACAAATCAGCTTGATTTCCCTCAGACTCTCTTACAATAGCAAAAATTGTATTACCGCTACAAGGTATTACCATAAATGGTAATTAAATTGATCACAATAACTTTTCTTTGTTTAATAAAATAAAATGTTTATGATCACTCATCAGTACGTAGGTTTTAAGTATCGCTATTAGTTTTTGCTCTTACGTAACAAACTAAAAACATTATCAAGCCAAATTTAGAAATTCTAATTTTTAGAATCAATTTCGATCGCAACTTCAAATGGAAAAAACTTCTATGCGCGCTTTTTATTTTCATTGTGTTGCTTTGGTCGCTTGTTTCAAATTGCGATTACAAGTAATCTAACAATTCTTAAACATATTTAGTTGGGTTTGGTTTGAAGGTTAGAAAGTAACATTTTGTTTTCAAATTTGTGTTATTTCCTTAACATCCACTTTATAAATTTGGTGTGGTGGCGGTTGCGACCATACCTACGCAGCTTCGTGAATATCGATATCTTGAAATGAATTTCGTCAAGTGAAATATATTCACATATAAATAGGTACTTGTTTGCACCAATGGTGGAATTCATAATTTAATTATGTGTGTACGAGTATATCATTTCATTTCTAATCCAATTTTATTCATCGCCCACTTAATCAATCTCATTGTCTCTATATTGTCAGATTGTCACCTTTCTACAGGTAAATTAATATTACAATATTGTACAAATCTCTCAATAGATCAAAACACGTATACATTTTTATGGTTCAATATTATTGTATTGTGCTGCGGCTGTTGGAAAATTTACATATGAAACATATTACAACAAAATATAAATACATTTTTCACCTTGTATACCATATGTCATTGTTGTTATTGTGTATTACTTAAATCATATAAAAGTTGGCGTTTGTGGTTGCCATTACCTTAGATTCACGTAGGCGAGTTTCTAATAAACTATTGTAATTCAGCAATTTTGGTTTACAAATATTTTTTTTTTGTTGAGTTGATTTTAAAATTGAATGTATCATTACATTTGAAACGAAATACAAGAAGCAGGAGTATTGAATTGTACATGAGTGTTAATAGTTAAATGTCGCATGTACTTGGAATTATTATATTGTAAAAGCGCGGACACAATAAATATTTACTCAGAAACAAAAATCACATTAAAATTAAGTATTGTCTGTCGTCTAATACCATATCTCAACGTAAAACGTAAAAGTAATTGTACCTGGGTTGCCACATGTTAAAAATACCTCACGAGGACACTACAGATAAAAAAAATCAATATTAATTTAGTTTAGGATTCTGATTGCTGTATATTTATATCCAAAAAAAAATTCAAAATTAATTGCGCTATCTTGTGTTAACCACTTTACCTTATATTTTGAACTAACAATTTATTAACTATTGACTACTCAGGTAGCTGTAACCAGGTCAAATCGGTCATATTTAACATTCCTATCCTATCCTTCCATCTTGCTAAATGTAATAAAGGCTTTGCAAGATATAAAAACTATTCTCCTGCAAACACTTGGCGACAAACAGAAACTGTCGTTTTATAAGTCGCAGCTCGGGGCGACTAGACAAAATGAGAGCATGACAGTACATTCATACTTCAACAAGATTAAAGAGAACGTACAAAACATAAAAACGTTAGCAAGGCAGAACGCTATCTACAATCATGCTTGGCTTGCTATAAACACATTCATCGAAGAGGATGCTTTAGCAGCATTCATTTCGGGGCTGAAATGAACTACTCATTAGACTCATTTGAAGCTCTACTTAATTGTGATCAAAGTTATTCCTAGGAATAGCATATATGTCAACCGGTGTGAAGTTTCTAACGTTAATAAAAAGTGTAGCTACACAAATTAACAAAAATGTGTAGCGTACACAAAAAACATTTTTAAAAGTGTATGAAAATATTCTATATTTAAAATACAATTAATTTATACGAAAAAAAATGTTAACTAATATTCAATTAATATTTCTAATTAAAACCAAACAAAAAAAATATACTGATATGCAAATATTAATGTGTTCAAAGATATATCTATTTACCGATTGAGGTTAAACACATAATAAACTGCCCATCCTAGAGTTTCCGCAATGCAGCCACTACTATTATCGAATAGTAGACATTCGAGCCTATTCAAATTAGCATAGCCCGTACATATAAAAGGGTTGGATTCGTCTGACAAAATTTGATATGATGGCAAAAATATGATATGAGAGCTGATCATACACACCCAATTAACAGTTTATCATAGAGTTTCCGCAATGCAGCCACTACTATTATCGAATAGTAGACATTCGAGCCTATTCAAATTAGTATAGCCCGTACATATAAAAAGGGTTGGACTCCTCTGACAAAATTTGATATGTTGACAAAAATATGATATGAGAGCTGATCATACACACCCAATTAACAGTTTATCATAGAGTTTTCGCAATACAGCCACTACTATTATCGACCAGTAGACATTCGAGCCTACTCAAATTAGTATAGCTCGTACATATAAAAAGGGTTGGACTCCTCTGACAAAATTTGATATGTTGACAAAAATATGATATGAGAGCGGATCATACACACCCAATTAACAGTTTATCCTAGAGTTTTCGCAATACAGCCTGTAACGGAATTATATTTAATTCCGTTACTAACCTATCCCAAACAAAAAAAATATTCTTTCTTATCTGCATGTGTTCAATCCAAAACATAAATCATCACCTAAAGAGAGCATCATCTGGAAGGAAACCAACCGGCATAAAAATACTTACCTAACGTCTCACCCTGAAACACATTTAACCTAACAGGCAAACAAATGTAATATATCCAATAATTTGTTTTATACTTACCCTTTATCATCATATATTTTACAATTTAGTTCCCCTAAAATAATTGATTAAGAATTAATTAATTAGTTTGTATAATTTAAATTTGTTTACTTATCTTAATTTATTTGTATAAAAACCAATCCGAAATGTCATCCAAGTGACAAATAGTGGACGAATCCTTATGCTTATTTTCAGTTCAATGCAAGATTGAATACCGAAATTTACGATCGAAGCGACACCTGCGTTTGAACTCTTTCACTATAGGACAATTTTCGGATTCGTCTTTATGACAAGTAATATTTGTTACGCTTATTATTCCAACTTTCATTGTGTTAACATTAAAAATAAAATAAAAGAAAATTAAAAAATAGCTTTAACTAAAGCTTAATCGTTTCGGATTATTATTTAAACAGCATGACTTTGGAGATAATTCTCTAACTATATCGCTTATGTACTAGTCATGCTACGTCTTCACATTTTCTTTTTACGTTTATTTACTACAAGGCCATTTAATTAACTCATGTTAGAATTTTTTTTAATGAGTTTCTGTGGGGTAAGCGTAAATAGTTTATGTAATTTGACATCTCTGCATTTTTCAAGTACACGATAAATGCAAGTGGTTTATATGTGTATAGCGTTGACATATCTACGAATACGTCAACCTATGTGAAAATCAAAACCATTTGTATTTGTTGTTGTACAAACTTCCGCTAGTAGCAAATACGAGCCGGAAATTTACAACATGCGCGGTTTCTAAAAGTTTTCTAGATTGTCATCAAAAATAAAATGTAATTTGATTGAGAGAGCAATTTTAATCACTGGGTTAAAATGTAAATTCTCTCTCTCAACAAGTAATTAATTTTGGAATAAATACCGCGAAATTTTCTTGGTTAGGGGCAGTCAGTCAACATTTAATTATCCGTGTAGTAGCGCAGCTCGGCGGGTAATTAAGTTAAATTATCTAGTTTTTTTTTGTTCTAAGTTTTTGTTTTGTCTTTTTTTTGGTGAATAAAGTTTTCTGTGTAGTCTAACGTAAAGTAAAATATTGTATGTTTTTTTTGGGGGGTTTTGTTGCGGTGAAGAACAAAGCGGTAAATTGGTAAGTATATCGGGCTCAGCATACTAACTCTTACGGCCCAGGTAGCAGGGCGTTCTTTTGGCTGTCTCTCGGGACGGGAATGTTGTGACATAGGCACTCTTTCCTCTTCTGCCAAAACCGCCGTGGTACCCAAAACATACTTACTAACATCTTTTGTGGGCCCGAGGCCAATATATTTTCGTTTTCGTATTACTTGTGGTGTAAACACCATAATATACAACCTCGGTCGACTAGATCCGCATAATGGGTCGACAACACTGCCACTATGTAGGGGTCCGTTACCTCACTCAACTTTTTCCCCTTTCTTCTGCGGCTAGCAAGGCCGCTATCCATGCACTCCAATACCCACGCCATTTTCCTCTAAAAGACTGAGCTGCGGGAATAAATACCGCAAGGAGTGCGAACATGGGTAGTGGCAAATTCTGTGAAACCGGGCTGGCCTCAATAGGTAAGAGGCTAACCCGTTTCAAGCCACTACCTGTAGACATTCGAGCCTACTCAAATTAGTATAGCTCGTACATATAAAAAGGGTTGGACTCCTCTGTCAAAATTTGATATGATTACAAAAATAAGATATGAGAGCTGATCATACACACCCAATTAACAGTTTATCCTAGAGTTTATGCGAGTTATTACGGAAACTCTAGGATGGGCAGTTTATTATGTGTTTAACCTCAATCGGTAAATAGATATATTTTGAACACATTAATATTTGCATATCAGTATATTTTTTTGTTTGGTTTTAATTAGAAATATTAATAGAATATTAGTTAACGTTTTTTTTTCGTATAAATTAATTATATTTTAAATATAGAATATTTTCATACACTTTTAAAAATGTTTTTTGTGTACGCTACACTTTTTGTTAATTTGTGTAGCACTTTTTATTAACGTTAGAAACTTCACACCGGTTATATGTCGCTCTTTTCCATAAATTGTGAATCAAATTAAATACACTACAACAATATAAACAAATAATTAATTAATTAAATTAATTTCATTAATTGAGAAATGGGCACTGCAACCAGTTTTGGTAAATATTTTTTATTCGCGGGAAGAAACCCCAACACCATTTTTATATAAGTTCGAAGATTATAGTTATGTATACAATATTAATTATATCGAAAAGTGTTTTTGTGAAAGTGTTCTTGTGAAGGGATCCCGCAACGAACGGTACAAGGACGCTACAGCCCGAAGGGTGATCAAACGTGGTCAGACACATCAGTCGAGTTTTGATTTTTGCGTAAAGGAGTCGAGTTTTTATTCTTGTAAAGTCAAGTTTATATTTTTTAAATAGTCGAGTTTTGAATTTTGAACAGTGGAGTTTGTGATTTTGATTAGTCAAGTTTAGATTTTTTAAATGGTCGAGTTTATATTTTGTGAAAAATTCGTACGTATGATAATTTTACAAAAAAATTAATAAGAATAATTTATATCGATTGAAATAAATATTTGATTGTGATTAATAAATAATAATAAATTTACAAATCGTAATTTAATTGGTAAAGCCAAGTTTTTGCTTATTAAAAAAGACAAAAAATGTGTTTTGGTTTTTATTTTTCATAAAATTCCTGTGAGACCGCCATCATTGGAAACTTGAAATTTTGTTCATGTTATTTTTCTCTGTTCAATAATAGTTTAATTTGTTTATCAGTGCAAAGTAAAATAGTTTTTGCTCGACACCACAAATGAGAATTATAGTGGGTGATTGTATTAAAAAGAGAAATACTTTTTGCGAATTTTTGGTGACTCAATAAAAATATAATAGGAACTCAATTTTTGTTTCTAAAATACGACACAACAAAATTTTCTATTTGATTGTAATTTTTTGGCTTACGACGCAAAGACGCCCAACAATAAACGGCCTATCGAGGCAAATTTATTTACGGCGCAAAGACGCCCAACAGTGAGGTGGCCTATCGAGGCATAAATTGGTATCGGGGAAAGGCCCCGCAACGTCCGACCGCACAAGGTCGCAACATACGGGTGGCCAACTGGCCCCTCGTGTTTTATTGGTATCGGGGAAAGGCCCCGCAACGTCCGACCGCACAAGGTCGCAACATACGGGTGGCCAACTGGCTCCTCGTGTTTTTTGTGTAAAGGTGGAAGGCACCGCAACGGTCCGGGTGTGGCACATCACCTGTGGCATGACGGCCGCGCAAGGCCGCACCATTATTTTATATATATATATTAAGGTACAATTTTTTTTATTTATATTTTTAATTTTTTTTTTTTTTTGATTTTATTTTTTTTTTTATTATATTAAAATTCTAAATATTTTTGTAATCGAGCGCCGCACAGCGGGTGCACGCTCGGTGCGCATCGTTTCTCTCTCTCTCTCGTTTTCTCTTGGTGCGAGTGGAGGAGGAAGTTGCCTTTCTTGTGTTTTTTCTTTCCTGAAAATAAAATGAATTATTAAATTTTTCCGGTGTGGTGTGATAGGAGCGGAAACTCCCTCTGTGTCGGCGTAGTGTTTGCGGTCCCTTGATGCCCGCATCCGATTCCGTAACCAGGGCTTGTCCCCGTTTGAATTCGGATGGATGCGCGCACCAAGACACCGCTCTCGGTTTATAATTGGTTTGTGTTCGGTCCTCAGGTTCCGGCCGACGAGTTTCGGCGGAACTCCGGTTACATTTTATTATTATTTGCGATCCCCTAAATTTCTGTATCATCACGATGTAAGCCAGGAGCCCTGTATGCCTCAAACCCCACGACCTTAGCACTTCTCCCTGAGAACGTAGCCGGCAAAAAATCACCGTGGAGGCCTCTGCAGGTGCTTAGTGATATCTGCAGGTTGGCAGTAGCCAGCCAGTAACAGTGGCACAACGAAAAAACTGAAAATTTTGTAATTTTTTAACTTTAAAGTCATGTAGCAGCCAAACTAGATGCAGTGCAAACACTATTTATAACTTGTTTATAAGGCTGAACCTCTACTTTTCAAAATCTGTATAAATAGTATTAAGATTTTGGTAGCTACGCCCTCTAGTGGTAAAAAGCTGTGCGCACATATATCTTGCCATAACTTCGAAAATAACGGTACTTTGAAATTTTTTTTAATTTATTTGCTAACCATAAATATTCATCTTTCTAACGTAGTAAAAATGAAATCAATATCTTTTACAGAACGGAAAATACAACATTTTATGTATAGACACAATATTAAAAGTGCGAAAGATGTCAAAACTGGCATATCGAATAACAGGAATTTCGATTGTCAAAATAAAAAACAAAAAACACTTTTGCATGCCAATATTACATAAGGAAGACGAAAAAGAACATAAAATTAAAATCTAAGAGACAAATTTTGAAAATTTGCTAAAAATTCCCTGAAATATAATGGAATGACCCATATATATATATATATATATATATATATATATATATATATATATATATATATATATATATATATATATATATATATATATATATACATATATGCAACCCATGTTTCCTCATGTCTGATTTTCTACCGGACTCAGGACTAAAAATATTCGTTTCTATTAGAAACAACCTCATGCAAATGTTTAGTTCTATCGGACCACGTTTAGAGGTCGCTCAAATTGGTTTTTTTGCAAAAAAACACATTAAACAACCACTTCAGCTCGTTCAAGAAATACCGGTTTAGTATTTTCTAAGTATTTTTGAGTATTCCGAATTCAATGAAATAATAAAAAAGGTAGTTGTCCTAGTAGAAAACTAATGTTCGGGTTGTTTTTCGCAAAAAAATTGTAGCTCATAAGTTTCAGCGAATTTGAAAATAGCCCTTGTTGTTTTATTATAATTTTCACTATTTGTGAGAGCAATGTAACATGAAATATATGAGGTATTGCACGTCATCATAACTAAAAAATTAACAATTGTATAGCCCTTAAACGACCAATAGGGACAAATTTCAAATAATTGTTTTCCACCTGCTAAATCAATGGTTAGAGTTTATTAATAAAAAATTAAAGAGAAACTTAAATACATAAAGAAATGTTACTATACGGTCTTTGAAAATTAATTAATGCCTTAATAATGATTCTTAGATATATACGAGTAGCTTGTCACAGAGAAGTTAGGTCCCATATTTTTAAAAGATGAAATTTTGGTTAAAGGCCACGGAAAAGATTTAAAATAGAAACATATTTCAGATGTAATTAACAAGGTTTTTATATTTGATATTTTTACTAGTTTTTCTGTTGCACAGCAGCCTTAATATTTATTTTTGTTACTCAAGAGATTATCTTATAGTGATATATGTAAGTTGTTCTTCTCCAAGAAACATAAGTGATGAACATTAAAAATTCTTCATAACCGTGTGGCCCATTTTGTATTTTTCCAAGTTGATCATTAATAAAGTTAATAATATTCTCCTTCTCTGGTGAACTGAAGATTTCTTAAACATTTGCGTCAGCTAAACTGGAGCTTATTTGGGTATGGTTAAAAGAATTCCACTACCTTTTAAATCTCTGAAAAAGTTGAATATCGGGATCACTTGATACTTCATTTAACAAGCTATTTAAAACAGCAGATACAATTAATTCATATATATGATGTCTGCAAGCAAACCACAATAAATTTCTGCCAAGTCTTTTTTCAAAAAGTCGGCAGGCTCCATTTAGCATACCGACGTTGCGGGGCGGTGTATCAAAACACAATCCTTTAATATTTTCTGTTATATTCCAGTCTTCAAGCATTTTATATACCATTTTACACTGTTCTATGCCTGTTCCATTGTAATCATTGGAACTCCCAACAATTTGATGTTACCATAACCGACAAAGATTTGGTGTTACCATACTACAACGTAAAGTCGGTCAACCGTGGTGTTCTCTGCTATACATATATTGTAACATTTTTCCGTCCCAATGTACGATTAGAATAGAATCAGAGCTGAAAGACTTAAATATTTCATCACTGATTTCCCGCCTGAGCCGTTGTCGATGGCGACGTATGATCTCTTTGGAAACTGCAATTGAATTTAAATCATGCCCTAATGCATTTGCAGTGGTGGCGATTAGAAGAGCAGCTCCTGAATTGCTTATTTTCGATCGATCCAACGCATCTACTATATTCTTATCAATCACGTTCTTCATAATGATGAGCGAGATGAAGCGGAATTTTTTGTTTGGATTTTCTTTTCTGCTGGTGCTTGGTATTCACTGCCGCTAGAAGACAATGTAAGTGAGCTGGTGTCTGAAATGATTAAGTTTATATCTGTTTATTGAGATGTTGAAGGTTGTGAATCATTAATCGCCAATGTGGAATTGCTCTCATCCATTGATCATAATGGACGAATATTAAAAGCACTAACATTTCGTTTTTGCTCGAGAAAGCACAACTTTGACGGATCTTCTGTTTTTTTCAATATTATGACTGTGACCAATGTCAAAGAGTTTCCATCCATCTTGTAAGTAAACTTCTCTTACTCGTTTCAGTTTCATTTTGTCTGCTAATATTTGTTTGAGATTCCGATATGTGACATGTAATTTAATAATTTTCCTAATAATATTCCTCTTTTTCTGATGATAAATACCAAACTTCTGCCAAATGGTAGCTATCTTATCCGCAACAGTGCTAGCTTGCATAATTATACTAGTATTTGTCAGCTTGTGAAGGAATCGTCTAATTACGTCTCGAATAAAACGAAAAATATCAGATATGAGATTAAAAATACTAAGTGATAAAACTTACCAATCAACCAACAATGCGGTTGAATGTTACTTTCCATGATTATTAACCACTAAAGCTATTTCCGAAACTAATGAAATTTTCAAACTTAAAAATCAAAAACAAAAATCAATTAATATTTTAAAAAACTTATTTTATTATTCGAATAAAGATGTTGCTGGTTCAACTTCTAAAAGAATAGTCATTTTTTAAACTAAACTGATCCGATTTTATACAGAATTTCATCCTTCGTAACAAATGCATTACTCATCTGAAGTCATCGGAAAGTAATATCATAAAACTAGGCGAACACATAAAATAAGAGTACATGTGTTTAATTGCACTTTATTTATTTATACAGAAATACATTTAATAAGAACAAATCCACTAAAATAGATGTGTTCTCGCAGATACGAGTACGTATGTACAGCAAAACGACCTTTTGGGCGTTTTCCAACTATAAAATTATTAATATTTTAGTTATGTTAAAGCGAAATGCCTCATTTCTTTCGTTATTCTTCGCTCTATAGCCACAAATGGTGAAATTTAGTTAAACACGATAGGCACTAATTTAAAAATTAACCGGAACTCACAAGTTTTAATTTTTTTGAAAGAAAAGGCCTACTACACCAACCATCTTTTCTATCATTTCATTGGATTCGGCATACTCAAAACTATTTAGAAAATATTAAACCGACATTAGTTGAACGAGCTGAAGTGAAAAAGAGTAGAAAACGTCACTAAGGGTCGGTTTAGTGTTTTTTTGCAAAAAACCAATTTGAGCGACCCCTAAACGTGGTCCGATGGACCTGAAAATTTGCATGAAGTCGTTTCTAATAGAAACGAATATTTTTAGCTCTGAGCCCGATAGAAAAAAAGAGATAAGATTTCCTCCATACAAAAATGGGTCGCCCTAATATATATAACTGGCATCGTCTCCAACTAACACCCCAAATAACTGAGGTTGGGTTAGATCTCTGGGGGATATCTCAATTGCCCTAAACAAATTTATTATATTTGGTCATAATACTAAATTGTATAATATGTTCCCTCCCCTAGATGGGGGGCAACTGAATATAATTTCTAACTGACATGGTCTACAACTAACACCCCTTATATCTGAGGTTGTGTTAAGATCTCCAGAGATACCTCAAATGGTTTAAGAATTTTTATTATATTTGGTCATAATACAAAATACTCTAAAATGTTCCCACCCTCTGGAACGGGGGTTTTTGATAATTGTTTGTAAATAATATGGTCCGAACTAATACCTGATATACCGGAGGTTGTGTAAAGATCTGTAGGTATATCTCAGTTAGCCTAATATTTTTATTATATTTGGTCATAATACAAAATTCTTTAAATTGTTTCCATCCCTGGATGAGGCGCTCTTGATTATTATTTATAACTGGCATCATCTGCAACTAACACCCCAAATAACTGAGGTCGTGTTAAGATCTCTAGGGATATCTCAATTGCCCTAAGAATTTTTATTATATTTGATCATAATACTAATATGAGATAGACTAATCTCATTCTTTCTTTGACAGAAACTCAAAATATTATTTCAGTAATTGAAGCCCCTGTGACCATCTGCTTAATTATCGATTTGCTGTGTGGGCCTGCGACAAACTTAAAATTGAGGAGGATTTTGCCCAAAAATTCATCTTTTCGGACGAGGTGCATTTCCATCTCGGTGGGTTCGTGAACAAACAAAATCATCGCATTTGGGGATCGAAAAATCCGTTTGGGTGACCTTTGGTTCCAGCAATATGGTGCTGCATGCCACACATCGGGCGTTACAATAGCGAAACTGCGTCAAAAATTCGATGGCCGCATTACCAGTCGAAATGGTAACGTGAATTGGCTGGCAAGGAGTTGTGATTTGACGCCTTTGGATTTTTATTTGTGGGGGTGTGGGGTGCCGTGAAGGAAAAGTGTTATACGGACAATCCATAAATAATTGAGCATTTTAAAGCTAATATTCAACCAACCAATACCGATCCGTACACACTCTAAAATGTGCTCAGAAATTGGACCAACCGAATGGAGTACGCCAAGGCCAGCTGCGGCTCCCATTTGAATGAAATCATTTTCCATAAATAACCAGGAGGATTGCACTTTCAAACAAAAAAATAAATTTGGAAATATATTAAGCCGTTTTTGTTTTAGTAAATGTTTAAATCTGAACCTTCTTATTGGGCATCCTTTATTTTCTAACTGACATGGCCCCCATCTAACACCTCTTTTATCTGAGGTTGTGTTAAGATCTCCAGAGATACCTTAAATTTTTTCTAACTAACATGGCCCCCAACTAACACCCGATATAACGCGGTTGTGTTAAAATCCCTAGGGATATCTCAATTTCCCTAAGAATTTTTATTATATTTGTTCATAATATTAAATCGTATAATTTGTTCCCACCCCTCGGTGGGGAGCAACAGAATATAGTTTCTAACTGACATGGTCCCCAATGAACACCCCTTATACCTGCGGTTGGGTCAAGATCTCCAGAGACACCTCAAATGCCTACAAAATACTCTAAATTGTTCCCATCCCTGGGGAGCTCCTGATAATTTTTTCTAACTAGCACCCGATATAACGGAGGTTGTGTTAAGCTCTCTCGGGATATCTCAGTTGGTCTAAGAATTTTTATTATATTTGGTTATAATTCTAAATCGTATAAATTGTCCCCACCCCTAGAATTCTAGCTTCTGACTATGTTACCTTACTGACATGAATTCCAACTAACACCCCATATAACTGAGGTTGCGTTAAGAGCTCTAGGAATATACAAAATTCTATAAATTGTCCTCATCCCTGGATGGGGTGCTCTTGATTCTTTAAACTATCTGACATGGTCCAGAACTAACAGTCCACGTGGTCGTGTATGATCTCTAGGGATACCTCATTTTCAAGAATTCTTAAAGAATAGTTTTATCTACTATATTGTATAATTTGTTGCTTATAATTATGAACACTATCTATTTTTGCTGTTTGGATGTTAGTATCTTCCCCTTAGCGGTAAATGTAACAGTCTTTTTTTCAGTGTAATGTACGGTTTTGGAGAACTTCAAATATATGTTTGAGTCAAATTAAACATTCATATAATTAGTCGAAATAAGGCGGTTTTATATTATTCAGACAATTTTAATAGGATTTAATAATTACATCCCAGATTGTGTCCGAATTGTATGATAAATATTTTCAAGCACAAATACTTGATACTAACGTGAAAAATTTTCTCCTTTTTTCAAGTTGCTGCCCGAATTCTGTGATAATTTTTTTGATAAAAATTCAGTTTCAATTTTAATTTAAAAAGATTGATTTTAATCATTATACGATTAAGATTAAGTTATAAATTAATAAAAACACATGAAATTATAAATCCAGTTATATTTATTTAATATTAATTTTGTATTGAATTATTTAAAAATCGAAATACAATGATATTGTTGAATATTTATCCTTAGTTCATTTCTTTTACATATTACACAGCTTCTAATCACGGAAAGAAAAAATTACTAGATTTTTTCATATTTGGATATAGGAAAAAATTACAGCATTTTGTGCTAATGTAGCACGGGACTAGTTCTTACAACCAATGGTACATACATAGGATTGTTTCCGTTTTATCGTGTGATACTTATTTTTTTTTGCTCAACTTCACAAGATTGTCGTTTATTTTTCAGTCACTCAGTCTTCTTCATAGCGCACGGTATATTGACTTGTGTTTAAAGTTGGGTATTTTTGTAAAATTTCGTTGGTGTTTCATTTTAATTAGTGTATATTATATTTGTTGGTGAAAACTTGGAAGTTCATACACTTTTTTATTTTTAATTGGTAAGTGTATGTGATTATTATGTGACTAAAAAATTATAATACAACGTTACAACATTTTAATTTAAGCTAATATCACATATTTCAAGACCTTGAAAATTTAAGCTCGTTATTGATTTTAACCAAATTTGCCATAATCTTAATACTTCAATGTCCGCTGTGGTGTATAGAATTATGGTCTATGCATACAAGGATATACATTATACATGCAGATTCATTTTTGAACTGCTAACCCTAGTTATGAATAATCGATTCATGAGTTTGCATTACTAGTACACTGCCACTTTTCAGCCACCAGCCTCCCTTTACCATGAAAACCACCCTACATTTATGAAGCATAAATGACCGCACTTCTTTGAAAATTTCAAAAATAGATATTTCATTATGAAATAAGACAGAATACCGATTCATAGGCGTCACCATAGAAGTGCAATTCAGATTGTGAAGGTATTCCGGATTTAATTTCATACCTTTCCCTATTATATTGAATTGAATCACGGATGGTAAGATCTGGGATGTCCGCCTTACTTGATTAGTGAATGTTATCTTGTTGATTATTATGGTCTCACTGTTATATTGTTTTATAAAATTTCCCTCCCGTTTTATTTTATTGTTGTTGAAGATTTCCCCATTAAAGTTGTTCAGGGAAATTGTGCTGTCGTTTGGTGGCTTAATTATTTTATTTTTGTTGAATTGGTAATCACAATTTGCATGCGTACCCCTTATGAGTTTGCTGATACAATGGTCGTTGTTCATTTTCTCTATATGCAGTTTCTTTCGCAAATGGTAGTTTCGTGGAGCAAGTTGCATTTCTGTGTTATTCCGAATAACTGATGTTGATGTACGATTGATTGATAAGTTCCTTGTATTCTAAGTAAACCTGTTTGTTTTGTTCGATTGTTGTTCGAATAATGACACGATTATAGTCCTGTTTGCTTGTTTTTGGTATGGATATTACGTATAGTATTATGGAACTCTTTACAAGCATTGTAGGTTCTGTTCCGCGTATTCAATCGCCTCTATTTCATTTGCATATGGATGTCATTTACTTTGTCCATAAAATCTAGTAGGCCTTGATAGTTGATACGGTTAATTCTTACAGAGAATAGGTCACTGGGTTTTATTTTAGTGAGAGGATGGGAGATCTTTATATTCATCCGTTGTAAGGTAGATTTGTATTTCAAGTGTTTTGATATAGTCAGATATCATTGGGCTAACGAAGCTCGAATCATTATACATCACCATTATTTTTATCTATCCTTGATATGGAAAAGTATCGTGAATTTGGTAATTTGTTAATAATTTATTAATGATTTTTTGCAACTCGCAAATTGATATTAGCACAAAAAACAGTATTTTATTTATAAGGCCTAGAACTTTTCTGCTGATATATTATAATAATGATAGATGTTATTCTGCAATTCAAATACCGAATTGCTGCAACTACGAATGTTTTGTATATAGTCGCGCAGGCAGTGTAAATGTTCAGGTAAGTTCAACAGGGTACAATCGTTCGATCTGCATGCAGTCCATTTAAGTATTAAAAATTAACCAAGCCTCGATAACCAACGTCAATTAAAGATCACCCATCACAGAATAAACAGCTGTTTCAAACAGCAAAATCGATGGTGACTACAAATGGAGTGGAATTTGGAAAGTTTGTTGTTGTTTGAAAATTTACAAAATTTTGAAATAATTTTCATTAATAAGTCAAAATTATCAAAAACTTATTTAACTACTTTCTCAAAGAACCTACTGATATATTAAAGCAATAACGAGTTCCCTACATAATTGGCAATTGATTTCTTATTTTTATATGCGCACTTTCCGTTTTTTTACTTAAAATACAATGCCTCTTAGTAATAGACGGTTTAGGTTCAACTTAGCACTAAAATTCGTATGAAATTTCCATGCAAAGTTCATTCTAAACCGTCTATTATTAAGGTCCAAAGATTGCTTAAAATTAAAATTCACATTGTTTTATGTGGTCCTTTTCGAAACGAAGACTTATTTCACATTTATTTACTTATTTGAAAGTCTAATATAAAGCTAACATTTAATAAACTAATTGCAGAGTTGTTTACAATTGTTAACACTAGACACTTGTTTAGACAAATAGTCGTAAGAGGAAACTTAATGCAGACTTTTATATAAGTATGTTTCAAAATATAAGTCTAGATTAAGCTCCCACAAATAAGTATTGATTTCGGAAATAACTTTAAAAATAATTATGGAGAAGCAAAGCACACAACTACGGCTTGGGATATTTAGAAAGACATACATACGCATTAAAAACAAGTAGTTGTAACTTTTTTGATTGGTTACTACCCGAGACACTCTAATAACAGAGCAAGCGCTGTACTTACTCTACGCTCTTGGGCGACAATGTTGCCTCCCTGAGAATACAGTTAACGGAGATAAACAAAATGCTTTAATTCTTTGTTTTGCTTAATTGGTCACGAGTCATCGACTAAGCATCCAAATTCGTTCTTTTAACTGGTATCTGAAGTTCGATTTTTTGTCATGTGTTTATCATTAGTAATCACATCGTGATTACAAACACCATTGGCCCAGTCAGTTGGATATGAAATACTTAGTCGATGTGTTCTTCAATTCAACTTTCATTCACAAATTAAATCAAAATAAACATTTATATTCATTTTCAAATATGTCTTTACACTCAGACATTAGTACTAGTATTGGCACTAGTATGTGTGGATACAGGATACTAAGGCGATCTAAATTGTTATGTGTTATTCTAATAAAACAGTTTTAGGCTCCTTTTCTATGTTTGCTTATTAACTTTGCAATCAGTTCTGGGGCTCAAGCACTGCCAACTCTTTCTCACTTTTATTTTCCTGCCTTACGTAGTAGCCAAATCTAGGGCGTACGACTATAGGTCCGATTTGCATAGAACAATCTGCGCATTGCATAGCTCCATGTCAGCCTACAGTACTGACAAGGAAGATGAGTCGGCCAATACGTTCTGCACTCCGACATGGGGTTATAGTTGTTTTCATTTTGATCACCGATCATGTCGGTGATGAAAACTCCTTTCTGCATCCTGCGCTTATCGGAACTCGAACCCGGTACCTCCCGATCCAAACGCAAAAGTTTAACTCACTGTGCTGTTTGGTCGGCAAGGACTTTCTAGGGATTTTATATGATTCATATAATAGTGTGAATGAAATTGCTCACACGTCATACAGGGTATACTCGGACCTCTCTAAATTGGCATGTGTTATTTCAATAAACATGGTAGAACCCGTCTGAGGGTTTTCCACATGTAGTTCTTCTATATACCTTAGTTCTCTAATTCTTATAATATTGCGAATGGGATTGCCCATAAATCCTAGGAATTTACACCAAGGTACCGCTTTGCGTCGCTATTCGGTTCCACACGTAGAGACACAAACTGATTTTCGAAGCATAGCGAACAATTTAAAATATGTATATCGGACAGATACATATTTTAAATTGTTCGCTATGCGTCGAAATTCAGATTGCGTCTCTACGTGTGGAATCGAATAACGATGTAAAGCGGGACCTTGGTGTACATAAATCTCAGATATGTCTGAGCGTAACCACTAGTTTATATGAAAAAGGAATGCTTAGGTCTATTTAAATTAGTATGTGTTATTCTAATAAAAATTGTTGAACTAGCCTGAGGATTTTCTAGTTATCATTTATTATTTATATACAATAATATTTCCAATAGAACACATCAGAGTAATTAACAAATCTCTCCGATGAGGCCCAACCATTTTTATTGGAATAACGCATAACAATTTAGTTAGAACTGTGTATTTGTAATTTTTATGGCGTGTGAGCAATTCCATTCACAATATTATGAATAATATACGATATGTACATATATAGAAAATCCTAAAACGAGCCCAACTATTTGAATTGGAATGGCACATTCCAATTTAGATAGGCCTAAGTGTCCTATGTCCATACTTACTAGTGGTTATGCCTATATACATCTCTTAAGTTTTTGGTAATTGGTATGACGTGCGTGAACAATCCCATTCGCAATATTGTATGAATAATATACGATATCTAGAAAATCTTAAGACAGGTCCAACGCTTTTTATTGAAATGACTCATGCCACTTTGGATAGGTCTTAGTGTCGCCCGTCCATATCTACTAGAGATCAAGTTTAAACATCGCTGAAATTTTATTTTTCTCATAAGGTTTGGCAAAACATATTTCTATTCATAGCTTAATTACCCTGTTAATAGTTTCGCGCACTTTCGTAAATTGTCAGTCTTATCTAAAAATCCGCCAGCCAAAAATTTTGAGACGTACGGTTAGGCATGGGAACAAATTAATATAGTGGGGTAAGTTACATGTCAAAAATCGAATTGCACTTTTATGGTGACGCCTATAAATCGGTATTCTGTCTTATTTCATAATGAAATATCTATTTTTGAAATTTTTAAAGAAGTGCGGTCATTTATGCTTCATAAATGTAGGGTGGTTTTCATGGTAAAGGGAGGCTGGTGACTGAAAAGTGGCAGTGTACTAGTAATGCAAACTCATGAATCGATTATTCATAACTAGGGTTAGCAGTTCAAAAATGAATCTGCATGTATAATGTATATCCTTGTATGTATAGACCATAATTCTATACACCACAGCGGACATTGAAGTATTAAGTTTATGGCAAATTTGGTAAAAAATCAATAACGAGCTTAAATTTTCAACGTCTTGAAATATGTGCAAAAGCTAGTTAAAATAAATTAATTACTACCATGATTCAGATAATATGAAATAAAGAAAAATGTTAATAAACAATTGTATGCTTGATCATTTTTCGAGAAACAAACATGAATACATAATACATTCCCCAACGCAATCTTTCCGCAATCAACCTGTGTATCGATTTTGTCCCAAAATGTGTGAAACGAAATTAGTGTAACCGGAAAGATATAGTAGTAGTATTTATGTTTATGTTGGTTACTGACGCGCGTATAATTGGTTTGCTTTACTATACACATGCAAACCACGTGGCATTGTTTATTTATTTATTCTATTAACCCTTGATGAGATTTTGGATTCCTATATTGAGGAGCGCGATTGCGCTCTTTGGCACTCAAAGGGTTAACCATTGTAAACGCCATATTATTGTGTTGTTTGAAAAAATTAAGAAAAATTCATCATTTTGGAACAATATGATTGGTCGAAAAAATTCTTTAGACGAATGAAAAGACAAATTAACGCAACACTGAATCCGCCTTTACAAGATAGTGATACTTTTTAAATATTTATGTATTTTCGATTTTTTTTTAATAATTAATATTTTATTTTTAAAATTTATTAAATTTAAATTAAATTTGTTTATAAAATTTTAACATATAACATATAAACATATAAAATTAATTTATTATAGAAAAATATTAAATATAAAATACATTAGCATGTTAAATAATGACACTCCACAGCTCGTGAGCAGACGTAATGTGTTGAGAAAAGGAAATAAGCACCATAACAATTAAACCAATTCACCCGGATCGCGTTATTTTGGTACTGTCCATCATAAAAATGACCCAAATACGAGCAAAAGAAAAATACAAAGACATAATTGTGGGTTATACAGTGTATACGTATTCGATATTTTTTGCTTCACTCATTTTAAATGAGTAACTCACGGGACAAAATCGATATACTGATTTCATTCTAATTATCCAAATAAAGTAACTACGAGTTTTGTTATTTTAATATTCTTGAATTCAAATCACAATCATCCGTTTAGTACACGTAGAAAAAATTCATTTATGTAATTAATTTGGGAAAATTAGAGTAGATAGGTATATACATAATGTAAACTAAACACAAATATCGATATGTATACTACATGTTTATCACCTGCGACCATTAGAAAACAAATTATAAACCTTTCCTTTTCATTGATAAATTTGTCATTATTTTCGTTCATAAACCTTCAAATATCTTTTTTCCAAATGCTTGCTTACATTTCATTTGGCACACAAAAATATAATATGTATATTCAATATACATAACTACATACTCCTAAATAGATCCTTTTCCTTTTCTACTCATCTTCACATATTTAATTTTGATAAACCTAAACGAGAACGAATACTCGATCATATATACGAACACATGTATACATACATGCATATATATATATATATATATATATATATATATATATATATATATATATATATATATATATATATATATATATATATATATATATATATATGTGGGTGTGTGCATAGTACGTGCATTTTGAGCTTCCATTTCAATCTGTTTACTGTAAATATAAATATGTACGTAAGAGAAAGAGCTACATATACGCAAACGATAATAATAAATGGGTAGCATATGTTTATTGTTTTCGTTTGTGTCGTACACAAACGCACATTTAACAAATAAAATATTGTTTATGAAATTCTGCATTGGCATGAAAGAGAGATATATATTAAATAGCTAAACTATCTTACTCTGTCTGCTCTAAATTCCATCGAACCCTATTATAACTGGGTCTGCAAATCAGAAATTTTATTTTTAATACACATCAAAATTGTGTCAAAGATCACTCTCTGGTCTTCTTCTCTGTGCTAATATACCAATTTTATGTCTATTCCTTTACAGAATATGAAAATGGGTACCCAAATTCAGGATCAATTTTCGTATCTATTTTCTGTTATTTTAGTTGAAAGTACGAGTATTGTAAATTGTATAAGTATAAAATTTACATGACTGAAAAATTAAAAATTTATAATATCTAACCATTATCCGTTTCACTACAGATTGACGCTCACAGACAGATGCCGCTATTTGGTTTGGATAAAATTTCTTCCTAAGTGTACCTTATGTGATGTTGAATAGTTCTACTGATATAAAACCACAAACTACAATTGAAAATTGATTGTAGTTTGTAATTCATTAGTAATTTACCTGCCGATAAATTAGTTTTAGCTATATTATATAAAAATTAAAGTAAAATAATAAAGAAATAATTAATGTCAAAAAAGTGATGAGTTTTCATCACTTTTTTGACATTACAGCTATATTAATAGTAGTCCCTACAAAAAATAAGTAAATTGATGTAATGGGTCATAAGACACACACCTATAAATATTACAATTACCACAATACTATATTACAAAAAATAAGAATAATATAGCTGAAAATCCTATTTTTATTGATCCTATTATTTTGCCTAATGGTAATTGGGTCTCTATATTATAGTACAGGGTGTCCGCCGGGAAGGTATACTACTTTGTTTGTTTATGATTTTTGATTAAATGAAAGAGAATGGATCTTATATTGATAAATGTTTTATTTAATGTCAGCAATTATGTATGGAATACAATATCAGATAAATGTCCGCCTCTGTTAGCCTCACAAATGCGAGCCCTTTTGAGCACATTTTTCATTACATTCTCACACATTTCACGCGGTATTTCATTAATTTCATCACGAATATTTTGTTTGAGTTGCTCAAGCGTTTCTGGTTTGTTTGCATAAGCCTTGCTTTTTAGATATCCCCACAAAAAGAAGTCCGGAGCAGTCAATTCAGGCGACCGTGGAGGCCAATCAACATCACTATTTTTTGAAATAACTTGTTGTGGAAAGAGTTCGCGCAGTAATTCCATTGTAATCCTGGCTGTATGCGATGTGGCACCGTCTTCAAGCCCAAAGTATGCAGTTGTGGCGTTAAAAAGTTTTCAATCATATCACGATATCGCTCCCCATTTACAGTTACCGATACGCCGTTTTCATTTTCAAAGAAGTAAGGTCCAATGATTCCTCCTGACCAAATTGCACACCAGACTGTCACTTTTAATGGATGTAAAGGTGACTGATGAATAATGTGAGGGTTTTCCATTGCCCAGAACCGACTATTCTGTTTATTCACATATCCATTTAAATGAAAATGTGCCTCGTCACTCATTATGATTTTTTCATGAAAATCGGGGTTCTCATGGGCGAGCTGTAACATCCTATTGACACGATGGTTTATCGAATATTTTTCCATAATAAATTTGCCACATGTCTACTTCACGACTGTCAAGTATAAAGTGTCAATACTAATATTCGCCTATATGGCGTCAAAACAAAGTAGTATACCTTCCCGGCGGACACCCTGTACATTTATCTATATGAATGGTAAACTTAATATAAATATTAAATTAACGTTACTATCCGTCGTAGTAATTAGTTCATAATATTTTTTAGTATTCTTTCCGATAACAAGCCACTATTCCGTGGGCTCCGATAGTTTATGGAAATGTGTCCCTTACTTTTTTTTCCATGCATAATCAATGCCCTAAATAAGTGCATTCGATTCGGGTGTCTTCAGCACTTTCACAATGTTGTATTTCAACAATATTTATCGCACAATTCGGACACAGTTCAAGAAAACTTTAATTTTACTTTAATAAGTTTTGTGTTTAACATTAGCCGTGTGTTTTTATTAGCGCCCGATAGCTGTATCCGGAGCACGCAATCTTCTATGTCAAAACTTATATGTGACATAGAAAATTGCGTGCTCCGGATACAGCTATCGGGCGCTAATAAAAAAACACGGCTATTGTTGTCCTATTGATACTTTGTGGGTTTTACTATATTTTAAGAAGGCTTATTATCGTATCATTTGTATTTGTATTGTTTACAAAAACATTATACTCGTAGTTAACGGACAACTTTTATTGCTAAATGAATCAATGGAGGCAATTACTCGCAGTTTCGATGCATATAAAACCGGGTTTAATGAAAACTGTAATCGAATATTTAAATTGGAGAGGAAGTTAAATTTGTTGAGCAATAGTTTTGATAAAATTTCTTCATCCTTAGATCGTACCGAAGATTGTATTGCCGCTAATACCAAGTCAATCAAAGTTTATCGACAATTTGGATTTGATCATTATTCAAGCGGTTAGTAATAAAATTGAATCAATTGTTTCTGGTATTAAGAACTACTTGACCAACATTAGTAGTATAGTTATTTGTATTGATTGTGGAGTCAATTGGAAGGTATTGATGTGCAGAATATGTGGTTTCAGCAACGGAATCGATCTTTAATCGATCTTTTGAAAATTTTGGTAAAAGATTGGCAGCCTGTCGAGCTAGCAAATGAGGTCACTTGAACCACATTATTTTTCATTATTAACCGGAACCAATGTACTTTAATTTCCAATAAAAATAAATAAAGATTTCACACAATTTACGTGTTTTATTTAAAATTTAAAAAGATACCTCAAATTTGATCACACTTTAGATGAATGCTTCTAGTACTATTCAACAAGCAGCAATGTTCTCTGCAACATTTATTCAAATTCACAATGACGCCTAATCTTCAATTCGTTAGACACAGAAATAAGTAATCACAATTCATTAGTGCAAATGAATGGTATAAATGTAATAAAATAATTATCTGACACTTACGTTACACTTACACAAGGGAATTCTAAAACCAACCATTGATCATGTTCTATGTTATAGACACAGATTCTACTAGTGATCACCGTTACGTTATATAAAATGTATTATCTATAGCGAAAAAATCTCAGTCAACAAATATTGTTTGAAATTTAATTTACAATCTTTGTCATTGTCTCCACAATGTTCACATTTATAATTTGATACTAGGACTTGTTGTTAGTATTAACAATACTTTAAAAATCATATCTATTTATATGAAATACAACAAAAATTATATGAAATACAATTTCTTTAATAAAGCAGAATAAAATTATACGCCGCAAGGTTCAGTTTTGTTTTCAGATATATTTATTTTGAAATTGTGGTCAAGTTCCCATCCGTGGTAGATATTCCCTAATTAAACATTGGTCCTTCGAGTCGTTAAAATGAATAGGTACCTATCAAAAACAGCCAGACCACAACCGGCAAACATAGGAGTCTACAGCCAAACAACAACAGGCAAACAAAGCAGAGTCAACGCCAAACAACAACCGTAAATAGATCATCCTCAAAATATCGATTCTTATAAAGGCGTATACCGATTACGTTGATAATGTCAATAAAATCATGATTGTGAAATACATACCAAAAATAATACCAAAAATGTACACTGTTAAATGCAAAAATATTCCAATTGGATTTGTTTTGTAGTGAAATTGAAACACTTTTAGATAATCTTTAACATTTATACTAGAGAAGTCCCTGAATCCCTAATAGTGTCGCTGTAAAGATCAAATAATTTTCTAACAATTTCAGATAAACACGAGAAAATTGTAATATAATTCACTAAAGTTTTTTCAATTCTAAAGAAGGTTTTTTTAGACAATGTTTCTACTTTTATATCTCCGAATCTAGAGATGTTCACGGGGTCTCACCTATATGGCTGAATAGCTAAGTCAAAACCTCACGTGTGTGGTGAATAAGGTTGAGATATGATGATTTGTAAATTGTCCAGCGTATTTTAAACAATAGTGGTTTTTGATTTATATCTATTTTCAAATTTTTCTGTTGCCGCTCCTTGAGATGTTCATAATTTTTTTAATGTATTTTGGGATAACATAGATAAAGTTCTAACATTGAAATAAACATGGTTATTTTATGAAAATATTTACTGTGCCATATACGACTTAGAAGTTTCATGAATTTCAATAAATTTTCAAATTTTATTTCACCGATCCTAGAGATGTTCACGGGGTCTCACCTACATGGTCAGATAGATCAGTGAAACCCCTATGTGGGTAATGAACGGTATCTAATTATGATGATTTTTAACTAGTCCAGAGACATTTTTACGTTTCCGGTTATATCGCCCATTGCAGAAATGTTCACGGGATCTCTTTCATATATTCGAATAGGTCAGACAATTTTCTATCGATATTGTGAAAATGGAACACGAATGATGATTTTCATATGCTTTTTAAGTTAGCGGACTCGGTGAAATAAAATTTGAAAATTTATTCAAATTCATGAAACTTCTAAGTCATATATGGTCCAGTAAATATCATCACAATTGAACCCTGTTCGGAACTATCGATAGTGGAAACTTTGAACTATCTAAAAGTATAAACGTGACCTTGTGAACATCCATAGGATTTTTGTTATTTGATTGTTTTCACAATAAATCGGGTTCGTAGCTTATTTGGGAATGTCAATTGGGTAAAAATCCTATTGGAGAAAATACCAAAATTTCCAATTGAGAGTAAAATTGCAAACGAAGAAGTTGTAAATTATGAAAAACATGATGAAAATCGTCATTCGTGTCCCATTTTCACAATATTGATAGAAAATTGTCTGACCTATTCGAATATATGAAAGAGATCCCGTGAACATTTCTGGGATGGGCGATATAACCGGAAACGTAAAAATGTCTCTGGACTAGTTAAAAATCATCATAATTAGATAGTACCGTTCATTACCCACATAGGGGTTTCACTGATCTATCTGACCATTTAGGTGAGACCCCGTGAACATCTCTAGGATCGGTGAAATAAAATTTGAAAATTTATTGAAATTCATGAAACTGCTAAGTCATATATGGTCCAGTAAATATCATCACAATTGAACCCTGTTCGGAACTATCGATAGTCGAAACTTTGAACTATCTAAAAGTATAAACGTGACCTTGTGAACATCCATAGGATTTTTGTTATTTGATTGTTTTCACAATAAATCGGATTCGTAGCTTATTTGGGAATGTCAATTGGGTAAAAATCCTATTGGAGAAAATACCAAAATTTCCAATTGAGAGTAAAATTGCAAACGAAGAAGTTGTAAATTATGAAAAACATGATGAAAATCGTCATTCGTGTCCCATTTTCACAATATTGATAGAAAATTGTCTGACCTATTCGAATATATGAAAGAGATCCCGTGAACATTTCTGGGATGGGCGATATAACCGGAAACGTAAAAATGTCTCTGGACTAGTTAAAAATCATCATAATTAGATACCGTTCATTACCCACATAGGGGTTTCACTGATCTATCTGACCATGTAGGTGAGACCCCGTGAACACCTCTAGGATCGGTGAAATAAAATTTGAAAATTTATTCAAATTCATGAAACTTCTAAGTCATATATGGTCCAGTAAATATCATCACAATTGAACCCTGTTCGGAACTATCGATAGTGGAAACTTTGAACTAGCTAAAAGTATAAACGTGACCTTGTGAACATCCATAGGATTTTTGTTATTTGATTGTTTTCACAATAAATCGGGTTCGTAGCTTATTTGGGAATGTCAATTGGGTAAAAATCCTATTGGAGAAAATACCAAAATTTCCAATTGAGAGTAAAATTGCAAACGAAGAAGTTGTAAATTATGGAAAACAAGATGAAAATCATCATTCGTGTCCCATTTTCACAATATTGATAGAAAATTGTCTGACCTATTCGAATATATGAAAGAGATCCCGTGAACATTTCTGGGATGGGCGATATAACCGTAAACGTAAAAATGTCTCTGGACTAGTTAAAAATCATCATAATTAGATACCGTTCATTACCCACATAGGGGTTTCACTGATCTATCTGACCATGTAGGTGAGACCCCGTGAACATCTCTAGGATTGGTGAAATAAAATTTGAAAATTTATTGAAATTCATGAAACTTCTAAGTCATATATGGCACAGTAAATATTTTCATAAAATAACCATGTTTATTGCAATGTTAGAATTTTATCTATGCTATCCCAAAATACATTAAAAAAATTATGAACATCTCAAGGAGCGGCAACAGAAAAATTTGAAAATAGATATAAATCAAAAACCACTATTGTTTAAAATACGCTGGACAATTTACAAATCATCATATCTCAACCTTATTCACCACACACGTGAGGTTTTGACTTAGCTATTCAGCCATATAGGTGAGACCCCGTGAACATCTCTAGATTCGGAGATATAAAAGTAGAAACATTGTCTAAAAAAACCTTCTTTAGAATTGAAAAAACTTTAGTGAATTATATTACAATTTTCTCGTGTTTATCTGAAATTGTTAGAAAATTATTTGATCTTTACAGCGACACTATTAGGGATTCAGGGACTTCTCTAGTATAAATGTTAAAGATTATCTAAAAGTGTTTCAATTTCACTACAAAACAAATCCAATTGGAATATTTTTGAATTTAACAGTGTACATTTTTGGTATTATTTTTGGTATGCATTTCACAATCATATAAAATCACAACTTGAATTGTTGCACCAATATTACAAATATAGGCAAACGGTATGGGAAAACTATACAAAACAGATTATCCTTGCCATGATCACCAACTCTAAAAGCATCCAATACAATTTCAAAATTTAACTTCGCCCTGTCTGAAGAGTCAAACAAAAGCGACGCAGAAAATGAGAAGTAAACCTACTTACAACTAATCACCCGAGATGTCAAGACCAAGACAACAAGATGTTCGAATGCGGTACTTCGCAAGCAACAGCAGATCCATTCCAGCTTTACAACTCAAATTAAAATACATTGAGAATGATGATGCCGATTATGGATCTGCATAAACAAATCTGCATGGAAGCTTCCGAAGAACAACACTACGGAAACTTAAACAACTTTTTATCACTAACAACATTGTTAGAAGAAGAAGAACAATGCAAAATGAAACCAATTGAAATTCGTCTACCACGAGTAGAACACCCACATTTTCATTCAGACACATTTAAACAATTAATTCATAACAACGCGCAGCCATTTGACCTGCTGGAGATAACTAAAATGCAGCTTGGAAGATTTTAAAGAATCGGTTCACAATAATAAAAGATTACTCGTGTTTAGTCTACTGAACATTTTATTGAGTCAACAGAAAAGAAACACGGAATCCGCCGCTGCGATCAAAAGCGTACACGATAAAACAACCGAGTGTATACTCGTAAGTTAAGGAAATCCCTTCTTTTTAATTATAAAAAAATCAAATTCTGATTCTTTATTATTATTATCTTTTTATTTATTATTTATAACTTTATTTAATAAAAACTTTATTTTATTTATACAATTCAAGACACAATTTATTAACACTTTATTAAAACACAATATTATAACTAACAGGGTTTTCAGCTCTTAACAATTATAAATTCGGATTACAACTAACTCTACTAATCGCAAAATAATCTTAAACTGGTTTGTTGCAATGTGCGCAATCAGCATTGCCGCGGAAATGGTGTTAACACGCGCTTATGAAAATATTGCAACTCGAGCAACATGATATTCACTTAACCGTGTGAACCCAGTTATGTCACGTGTTAACTTATATACGCCATAAGGAATACAAGCAACGGAATCGATACATGGAGTTCATTCATTAACTTCGCCATATTAAGAAATGTATACAATGAGTCAAGACTTTTATATGACAGTTCTCTAGAAAATCAAATTGAATTTCAAGAGACAAGTTAATTTTTGAAATTCCTAGAAAGACAATTCAATTTCAATTTTTAGATTCAATCGCTATAGCAACAGATAAATCCCAACCCAACAATCCCGGTATATCAACCACAACTACTAAAACACGCTTTCGATGCTGCAACACAACCAATTTACATTTGCTTATGCTGTCATCAAAACCATAGAACCGAAATATACGAACGTTTTAAAATCATGCGCACTTCCGAAAGAAATCCAATGGTCATGTTACACAATTTGTGTAGAAACTATCTCAACAAAAGCCATACGACAGCAGACAACAAATTGTAAAATTAAAACCAATTGTTCTACGTGCAAGAGCAATCCACATAATCTACCAAACGTAATAAATTCGGAACAGCAACCAATGCAGTCGACGAAGATTGTGCTCCAGTACTAAATATTAGCAACAGCTCTAGTAAGATTATAAAATATTTAAGGGGGTTTTAGCATGTGACCGGACAAGTGGTGCAGTGGTTAAAGTTTCGGCACTTGGACCGGGAGGTGCTGGGTTCGAATCCCATCAGAGGCTAGATGCAAATCGAATTTTCATCATCGATTACGATCGGTGATGCTAATAAATACAACTAAGACCCTCTGATGGAGTGCAGAATTCCGTGTCACGCGCCGACCCACCTTCCATGTCAATGTACAGGTTGACATGGAGCTTGCAATGTGCAGGTGGTATACTGTAGTTGTGTGAGTAGGTGAAGTAGGTGGGTTAATGATGTGGAGTGAATGAGTGGTATCACAATGGGCCTACAAATTGGCCTAAGTGTGCAGTAAGCAACCACTGAAACCTAAAAAAAAAAAACCTAGCATGTTACGCACTAATAGATCCAGAACCACAAGTCACATTTGCCACAGAAGAAACTGCACAACAACTCGGCTTGGTCAAGAACAAAAGTTCAGCGAAAACAAGATCATCGCACCAACATTAATAAACATGAGTTATAGATTTTCATATTTACGATGCAAGCTCATGCAATACGCTAAACCGATAAAAACATATCGGGTTTAGAGAGTGAGTTACTAAAAGAAGTAATCCTAGCCCATTCTACTTTCGACACACCCGGATCTATTGATCTTTTAATAAGCGCTGAGATTTATGGAGAAATATTGTTACAAGGAATAAAGAAAGCAGCACATCATAAGACTATAGCTCAAACATGAAAATTAGAATTGGCTGCCTAGCTCAAAATAGCAGTATTCCGATCAATCATCCTATTAAATAGCCGCTAGCTAACATATGAATAGCAGATATAACCGTCAACGGCGAGCACTACAGACCGATGATAAGCAACTTCTTGTGACCTAAACTGTATGATATGGATTACACGCCACACGGTGTATACTACGATGGATATTCTGCACATGCGATTTGAGAGCAGGGTTTTCTCGCGCAGCGGTGACGTGCATTGGCCATAGATATCATGCGTTAACGCCCATTAACTTCTTCCTTTTTGCGAACAAATCGCAAACAAATAATGTCATCAAAGTCAACATTATCAGCGCCATCCAGCAAATACAACCAGATTTATGCGATAAAGTCACCGAAAATTCCGAATACGTGCCACCAAGCAAAGCCGCGGTAGACATTTGAACGACAATATATTCCATACTTAATGCCATAACATATTCTTTCAAATACAAAAATTGAGTGGATATCTCACACACAACTTGTTTAATTTACATATTAAAGACCCTTTAGATTGATTCAAATTGAAAAACGGTCCAAGCAGGCCGGATACTTCAAGATTTTATATCAGATTATCTAGTGAAGCTACGAGTAAACAACAACAGGTATATCACTAAAAGAAATGATGTATGTAGGTCAAACATTGTAAGACAACCTAACTGCAATATTGATCAGATCGATGAACCAATATTAAATAATTGCATCGGACTTTGAGAAAATGTTCAGATAAATTATTGTAGCTAGGGAAGATCAAGATTCTCGACGAACCCCATGGCGATCAGACCCACATAAATAAATGAGAAGTTATAGATTAAAAACTGTCACATATGGTACGGCATTCGCAACATATTTGGCGACTGGCAACATAAACATTACAACAATTAGCTACAGACAGAGTTTCAAGAGATCCAATTGGTTCAAAGACCAATTCTCAAAAATATTTCTATGTGGATACCCTTTTATCTGGAACCAACACAATAACTGAAGCAATACTTGTACAAAAGAAATTACTAAACATACTTTCCGGTGGTGGAGCGGAGAGAATACAATTTTAGAAGATCTTCCAGAATGACTTCCTGAAGGGAACGGGACTATATAAGATAGAATGTAATGACACAAAACACTTGGACTCCTCTGGAGCTCTGCAACGTTAAAATTCTTAATATTATTTAAAGTTTCCTTACCAGATACAAACACAACAATATCCAAAAGGACAATTTCATCAGAATCATCCTGGCTTTTCGATCAGATAGGATGTTTTGGACCGGTGATGATTCTTGAAAACAGATGACTAAACTACAAACTAGAACTGCCACACTTAGGGAAAATTTGAATCTGGTTGGTGGTTTCTGTGACACCTCTAATCAAGCATATGCTGCAGTGGTATACAGCAAAATAAGCAAATAACTAAAATGAATTGCTGCCAAAATAAAGGTTGCACCAATAAACGAAACTATATCACTAACAAGATTAAAACTGAATGCCGCTTTAATTCTTTTAAAACTGTTCAAAAATGTCATACAGGCTTTGACCATCAACAACTTATCAACATTTTCTGGAGTGGTTCCACAGCAGTTCTAGGTTGGATGAAAACCACAACATCATAAAACTTGGTGACGAACAGAATAAAAGAGATACAATCCAGCACTAATCATAGTCAATGGTATTACATGGTTTCAAAGACCCAGCATGCTGTGCATCATCAGGATTAAATCCTGTCCAATTATAAAAAATATGATTTGGTGAACCTATCCAGCAACAAACATTGATGGTTGAAAACTGGAAGAAGTCGGAACGCAACAGTGAAAAAACCAATGATTGAATTTAATCGATTTTGTCGCACAGAAGGAAGCCTTTGACAACTGAATAATTTGAAATCAAATAAAAATGTATCAAAGGGCAGTACAATCTTAACATTAACCCTATTGATCGACAGAAATGAACTGCAATTAGTCAAAGAGAGGCTAACGAGTTTTAACCTCTCGTTTGATGAAAACATCCAATAATAATGCCCAAAGGCTTCAAGTTGCTAAGATTGATCATCAGATAAGCTTCTTTAAAAAAAACTACATGGAGGCAATTAAGCAACATTACCATCACTGAGACCGCAGTATTCGGCTAATTATGCCAATGAATCAATTCGCCCTATAACCTGCATGAAAGGCTATGCCAGTCCAATTAGCATAAAATTGTGGAAAGATTGCTGTAATAAAAAGATAAAAGGCTACATTTCCATTTCCGTATGCCTAGCGACTTAGGAAATCCATCTAGAAGTAAGTTACCTGCCAACCGATACCACCTTAGCCGCATATTAATAATAGAAATTTGTTTGATAATATTCAGTGAATGTGGTACAAACTTTGTGCAGCGAATAAAAAACCTCAAAAACAGGCTAAGCAACTGGAACCTAAAATTAAGTACAAAACAGCACAGATGGAAACTGAATGGTAATTTTTGCTCCCGGGAAGTCCTCACTTTGAGGTTTATGAGAGGACGGAGTCAATTCAACGAAACAACACCCCCAGAAAGAAACAACACCACAAATTGGAATTTGCTGACCAAACTCAGTCAAGACTGTTTTAGAAAATGGCGTACGGATTAAATTTCTCATGACTACAACGTAGGCCGAAATGCTTACAACAATAACAGAACCTCCAGGTGAGAGAACTAGTAATAATCAAAGACGAACAACTATCCCCACGCATTGGCCACTACCCAGAATCATCAAGCTGAATCCTAGACAAGATGCACTAGTCAGGGTAGTCAAACTCAAATACAAAAATAAAAATAACATGTTAAGTAAGGAAACTTACCAAAATATGCCGCCTATCCTTAACTAATGAGTTTGAAGATCACGTTAACATGTAGATAGTAATCCTTTTCAGTAATAATCGAAAAGAGAAATAAAAGACAACCTCAACCAACGCCACAAAATACAATAATCATGCAGGGAGCCAATACGCAGTCCACAAAGAACAACCAAAAACTGAGAGAGCAGCCCAAATACGGGCGAAAGCAAATAATCTAGTCTTAGCGATACACACAACTTGCTGCCTATTAGAATTGGCGCAAGCCCAATTCACGATCACTCCATTTAACCATTCAGCAGGAATATATTTCAAGAGTCTAGGTAAACTCGAGGTGGTAGGTGGAACTGAAGTGGACTTTAGTAATTTATTACAACAAGACGAGCTATTGGTAGTAGATGGAAGCTTTCAAGCAAACACCAGTTAAGCTTGCACAATATGAAGTTTCACCCCGAGCAGTCAATCCGTCTGTGTTGTAGAGCGCCAACAGACATTTTCTGACTTCAGAGATATAGCGAATGGCAAATCTACAATAATCTTGCGGTTAAAATTTCTCATGATTACTTTATTTTACCACATAAAAGAAAGTAAAAGAAATCGGCTTGTGCGAATAAGACACGAGGTCCTCAGTAAAATTGCTAAATGGTAAAATTTACTAAATCAAATATTCCGAGACCAAAACTCCACTCACTCTTACATTAATCGTTACCCGTAAATTGTTGCTACTGCCAACGCACAAGACAGGAAACCATATTAACAATCAATTAAATTAGCACCTAAACTAAAATATAAATTGATTCAAATTATGTCACTATAATTAAAATATATAAATTTGTTATTTCTAAAGTTTAATATTATGCTAATTATACATAAATTTCTTCAAAAGATTAATATTCAGACGCCCTCGTGATTAGAGCACTAGAATGGAAATATGAAAATATTTTATTTACTACGTCTTAGTTACACCACACTCACACGCAAATAATTAACATACGGCCGTGATTTAATTTCGTAACATTACCTAGATTAAAATCTGATAGGATACAACTCATTCATGTATAAACATTTTAATGATTTCGCCGTATGGTTTATAACGTATGTAGTATATGCAGTTATGTAATCACAGAAAGTTTCATTCACAAAAGCAAGATTTACTTTGATTTCATTCACATTCAGTAATCGCTATTTCATTCATTAGTTTTATGTAAATTTATGTCATATTTTTTTCATTTCGAATACTAAAATCGGCTTCAAATCACCCACTCAAAATGCGTTGGATTTTTTACGAAAGTATACATATTTGATCACTACCTTCATTGTAGATGGTAGATTAATGTTGTATACAAATATGTGTTTACACATTTTTGAAATGAATGGTCACGCATACCAAATTCACTGGTGGCAAAAAGCTAATTTCCAACGACATTTCTTTAATTATTTTGCAAAATCGTCACTTTCTTCACGGGTTTATTGTATTAGCGCACTTAATATTTTATAAAGAAAATTGAATAAAATAACTTTTGTCGTGCTGTTAATTAAACAAGCAGTAGACACAACAATTTGCAGACATACCGAAGTATAAGAAGATTTTTTTATAAACCTTACAAAGAAACTGGAATCAATTAATTTTCTGTATTTTGCGTATGAAAACATGTTTCGTGAAGTAGCACAACGTCGACCTAACAGTGAACTAACGTATTTCACATATTTTGCAAGTAGTGTGATGTAAAAAATAATCAAAAATCGATGTCATATAGTTAGTGAAATTTACTACATGTAAAAATTGGATAAATACCAATTATTTTACTATATATACGTTTGGATGTGTAAACGTAAACGAACTAAACTATCAATATAATAATAAATATTATTTCGTCATTTGCTAACGTGTTCAATAAAAACATCATGATATGACCAATTAATTATTTTTAGAAAATTATCATCATTAAACAATTTTAAAAAATTGGACAAAATCTAAAAATGCAGTGAAAGTAAAATATCAATATTTGTGCATGGTTAGCAGTATAAATTTTAATGCTTAAAAGGTTTTGCACAAAGAGCATATAAAGAAACAACCCTAAAACAATCAATTCACAAAACTTTTTGAATGCTTCACATACGAGTAGGCTAATGCTTAAACAGCACTTTACGGCGAAATACAAAATTTTCAAAATTATTTCCACGTAACGTATAGTATTTTAAAAATCGATCTGTTAATTTGCCACTGAGCAAAGCGACGAAAAATAAGTATGTTGCAATCAATAATTTTTGGCCAAAAATTAACTCTAGCTGCGAATGCCACAGCCTTCAAATGCACCATTAAATTGTTTCGGTTTGTTGTTAAAAATATAAATGACAATCTTTTGTTGTTAGGCTGCCTACGAATAATCGGATAAATGTAAAGTTTTTAAAATTTATACTAAATCCGATATTTTGCCATGTTAAGCGATTTATTAGCCATCACGAAGGTAGATCGGTGGATCCATTATGGACACAGCTGGAACTTCCGCTTGACTGATCTCCGTCAGGACAACCAATGCGCTCATGTGCGAAGAAAAACCATTTTGCAGCAAATAAACTCAATTGGATTAAGTTTTAGCTAAGTACTTTTACAAAAGAACGTTATGAAAATTTTTCCATTTGTAATTGAGCATGGAAATTGTGATAAAATAAGGATCATTGCTTTGAATTTGGGCTCCGAACAATATAATGGATACGGACAAATACCAACTAAAATGTAACGAGTGCTAGGCGTTCTGCTTCGGAAAAAACAGGTCGGAGTTTTATTACATGCTTTAGAGAACACGTAAAAGATGTGGGAAAACCATAACACGGTCGAAATACACAGAACATCGGAATCACCAACAGCACTAAGCACAGGTAAACAGGATATGACAGCAATTTAGAAATGAAAAAAGGCGAGAAAACGAATAGAATTGAGCAACACAGAAGCAACCCACAATTTTTGAACGATAGGATGCCGTACACCGAAATTTACCAATATATAAAGGAAAATTTGTTAACCAAAATTAGAATATAGAAATAGTTGACGAATACCTGACATAAAGAAAATACTTCATTTTTTATTTAAATTTAAAAATTGAATTTATAGAGCTTAGTTGTAACTAAAAAAGTGATTGAAAGTAAAATTTTGAATGGTATTATTTACGGTAGAGGTGAGAAATATGTTTTTATTATTTATCAAAATTATTATGAAAAATAAAATTTTGTTTATATTCCCTAGTTCTGGCTGCAAACAAAATAACTAATTCTGAAATAAATGAAAGCGATGAAAGCAGTATTTTTATTCAAATCTGGGAAGTACTAGTGATGAATCAATATCAATTGAGGTAGGAGGCTCAGAAATAATTGAAGAAGATAATGGAGAACCAATAAATACCGATGACTCTGAAAATTATGAAGATTGGACTGATTTAGAATTTGAACCAAAGATTTTCAAATTTATCGGTCTAGAAGGAATTAAAGTACAATTAGAGAGTAATATGTCACCAGAAAAAAATATCTCTCTATTTTTTGATGAAAGTTTGCTTTTAAAAATATCATAATGGGTCAAAAAAATTAAAGCCCAAATCAAATTTATTGAAATGGAAACCTGTATGTATTCCAGAATTCAAGCGATTTCTTTGTGTGTATTATAATGGAAAATGTGCGTATGACATATTTACGACACTATTGGAGCAAAACCGAAATGTACCATCATCCAGTTTTTGGAAAAATTATGAGCACAAATCGGTTTGAAAATATTCTGCGGTGTTTGTGTTTTTACAATAGCGAGACAAATGACATAACATAAGCCATAAACTTCAGAAAATATCGAACGTTTCCGATCATATACTTGCCAACATAAAAAAAGTGTACTATCCTGCACAACACCTAGCACTGGATGAAGCAATGATGCTGTGGTGTGGACGGCTATATTTTCGGCAATACATTCCCAATAAAGGAATAAATATGGGATTAAGTTTTACGAATTTTGTACACACGATGGGTTCCTCCTAAATATGTTGATTTATAGTGGTCAGAATACCGTGGAACCTCGAGTCGAAGGTCATGCTTTCAGTGTTGTTAAAGAGCTAATGAAAGATTACGTTGGAAAAGGTCACATATTGTACATGGATAACTATTACAGTAGTGTTATTTTGGCAGAACATCTCTTTGAGCAACGTACACATTTATGTGGAACTTTGAGAGTTAACCGAAAACAAAATCCGCCAGATGTAATTACCAAAAACCTTAAAAAAATGAAACTATTTGGAGACGAAGAAATAACATAACTGTTCAAAAATGGAAAGATAAACGGTATGTCTTGATGATGTCTTCTTTGCATAAAGCTGAAATGACAAAAACCCGTAATGGTTGCAGATTACATTAAACACATGTCAGGTGTAGACCAGGTGACATCTTATTACTTCACACTGAGAAGGAGTTTGCGATGGCACATACAAGTTTTCTTCCATTACTTGATATTTCAGTATCGAAAAGCAATTGGTTATTGAAGAAACATAAAGGAAGTAAAACATCATATTTAAGTGTTCGTGAAATGCTTGCAATATCTTTATTGAATACACAAGATCTTTCTGATGTATCGTGTTCATCAACACCGAAACCTTCTAGCTCAATCGAAAAAAACTGCACACGAAACATATTTACAACACGTTGCAATCCGTGGTGATAAGCGTAAAAAGTGCCGACAATGTACAAAACAGAAAAAAAGATAGATGATACATGTGTAGATCCATGTTTTAAATTGTGGCACAATTCATCAACACAATTCAATAATTTGCATTATTTTTAATTTTATGTTTGTTTCATTTTGCAATTATTTAATCATCCGGTGTTTTTTATCGATTTTTATATTTTTCGTTAAGGAGCTGTTATTTGATTTTTAGTTTATATTGAAAAATAATATATGTAAGAATAAAATAATTACAAAAACAACGCTTTCAACTTTATTTTATATAAAGACGCATATGTGCGTCCTGCGGTTTATACAACGAAATTTTGTTCCATAAACCGGTGACTCGTATATGCGTCATTCTATTAATAGCGTCACAAACCCCACAAAACACATAAATAAAACATTTATTCTACCATTACGCTTCAATCAGCTCATTTCGTGCAAATTTAGTATGTGGTTTGTGACAATCCCTAGCATAAGCACCTCGGTCGTGAACGTGTTAAGTTTTATTTTTGATTTTGACAGTGAGAGGTTCATCGTGTTTTGTATTTAGTAGCACTGATATCTGCCTAATTCATTTCGGAGACAATATGTTAGTTAAATCAGTTAAGTCAGTTAAATTATTTTTCGAAATATTAAGTTGAATTTTACCATGTTTTCAATGTCTACCGATAGATTCTGTGCCCTCGGTTGTGTTTATCCCTGCGCTTCGGACTGAATCCAAGTTGTTTGAATTATTGGTGTAAATATTCTACTTCTGAGAGTATACTTCTGCAAATACTGATGAACTTGCCAGAATTGTAACTGCGTCCTAGATATATCATGTCCTTTGCTTCTCGAAAAACACACATACGTTCTCAAAGACTCATGTCTAGCAAAGAGTATGTTTTAAATATTGAATGTCTTTTAGTTATTTTTCTAGCCGTTATGATGAGATTTTCATCTTTAGTGATTTCAACTTTGATTTTTATATAATGATTTTTTCTTTCATCCCCAATTGGTGGATCTTATTCTCTTATTGACATTGATCAAGTTGTTGTTTCTGCTTATAATTTAATTTCTCAAAACATCGTTCTATTTCTGTTAGTTTTCTAAAATATCGGTTTTGAAACATTTGTCATTATTCTAGGAATCATTTTGGTTATAAGCAATTTCGAGGGTTAAGTTAAAACGCAAAACTAATTTTTTCATAACTAAGTCAGACCCTAAGATATCTTGGTAGTATCAATCATTTTTGTACTTTATATTTTAAAGCTAATGACTTAAACAGTTATTTAATTAAATTGAGATCCTCTTGTGGTAAGAGTCTGTTGAATCCCGAAACTGTATTGCGATTGTAACTGCACAGTACTTTATCATATATACATATTGCTATGCTCGTGTGTATTTGCAAACGCAATTTATATTCTGAGGTTTGGCAAGTTAAATTACGATTCACTGTTCTAGAAAGAGTTAGTTTCAAATCAGTAAGGCAAATTAAACCTTTAGTATGAATCTACTTATTTTCCATTTTATTGCACCTACCTCATCGATTACTGCAATTTGAGTAAAACTATTCCTATTCCGAATATTGATATCCTTGAAAAGTTTCCTACTTCTGCCCTATCAGTGTTTTAAGTTCTCTGCTAAGGCCTTTTAGGTGGTAGTTAAAACCTAAATCAATCCCATATTGACAGTTAATATTAAATTGATTAGATTTTTTCTATCAGGTGTTAAAAAATTTCACGGAACCATAGTTTACGCAATGTCTGCAATGATATTATTAGCAGTATGCGTAAAATAATAAATCCCCTATTTAAAACTCTACTGGATTTCTATAAGACCTTGGATCCTTCCACCTTAGTTCGAAATTTAATTTTTCTCTCTCTCTCTCTGCAGTGAAATTGATTTTAGACTATGCATATTTCGGGTCAATTAAATGTTGTTTTTATGACAATTAAATACTTGACTTCTTACGTGTCTCTTATGTAATTTCTGAGATCTATAGATTTTTTTTCCTTTATTAATTACAACTGAGACTGTGCTCATCTAGCAATTTATTTTTCAAATTTACAAATTTTACATTTCTTAAATAATTCTGATTTGTTCGGGTGAAACCCAATGGTTAGTCCCAAAATTAATTAAACCTATTTAAAATATAACTTTAATTTGGTATGTTTACTAGTTGTTTGAAGTCTTCTTTCAACGATAGGGTTATCTATCATATGGTGAATATAGAGGTTTCCATGTCCCTGGAGCCTTATTTCGTGTTTGGCGGCGTGCTTTTTTATTTCATCTTTGATGCATTCCATCTGTAAGTCTCTGTGAAGGTCTTCATTTCTTGTGTACCACGGAGCATTTACGATGCTACGGAGAACCTTATTTTAAAACGTCTGTATCATTTTGGCGTTTGTTTGCTTAGTACATCCCCAGTGTTGAATACCGTAGGTCCATATCGGCTTCAGTATTTGCCGATATAGCAGCAGCTTGTTGTATATTGTAAGCTCAGAGCCTCTACCTATGAGCCAATACATTTTTCTGAACTTAATATCAAGCTATTCTTTTTTCTTTTTGATGTGCACTCTCCATTTGAGCTTGGCATCGAGAGTCATGTCCAAATATTTAGCTTTGTTTGCATATGGCACCGGTCGTGAGTTAATTACTATCGGTAGGTGGGAAGCCTTGTGATATGTAAAGTTAATATGCGTGGATTTCGTCTCATTAAGCTTGATTCTTCAGCGCTTAGTCCCGTTACAAACCTCATTGGTAATCTTCTGGAGTTTGCTCATTGCATCAGCGACATTACTTCCAATGGCCATGATTTCTGTGTCATCTGCAAAGGTGGCTTTGGTTCCTCCATCTGTTGTTGGAATATGCCTTGTATATAATAAATACAGGATTGGTCCTAAGACACTCTCCTGTGGGACACTGGTAGAGATTTTCTTTAGTTCGAAGTATTCACCCTCATATTTCACACGAAAATGCTTATTGGATAAATAAGATCTTAGTATGGCATAGATTTGCCTCGGCAGATCTCTATGCAGCTTGGATTCCAGTCCACTGTGCCAAACTTTATCGAAAGCTTGGGCGACGTCCAGAAATATGCTGGAGCATACTTTTTTGCGTTCTAACGTTCTTTCAATAACGTTGGTGATTCTATGCACCTGTTCAGGTGTGGAGTGCTTTTCCCTGAATCCAAATTGATGTGGAGGTATTAGTTGTCGTTCCTCAATTATTGGTTAGAGTCTTTTTAGTAATAATTTTTCAAAGAGTATTGACATAATTGGCAGCAATGAAATTGGCCTGTATGATTTTTTGTCGTTAGGTGGTTTATCAGGTTTTGCTATCATGATTACTTCTGCTACTTTCCATTGCCACGGAACATATTTTAACCGAAAGCTTGCATTGATTATGTGTAATAGCTTACGAAATCCTTTATCTGGAAGAGCCTTGATTATTTGGCAAGTAATCAAGTCATATCCTGGAGCTTTTTTAACATTCATGTTGCTTTTCACTTCTTCTTTTAATTCTTTGAGAGTTACTGGGCGTATATCAAAATCATCTAGCTTTTGGATTGACATTATATTTTCATTGGCCGTTTGTCTTGGTAGTGGTTGGAAGGTATCCTCGAGATACTCCGCAAACAGATCAGCCTTCTCTTTAGGACCTCTTGCCCAGGTTCCATTCTCCTTTTTAAGTGGAGGCACTTGCATTTTGGGTCTTTTGAGTCCTTTCGTCACCTTCCACAGAGAATAATCAGAATTTTTTTCATCGGTTAGGCTAACTAGATATCTGTTGATTGATGCATTTTTAACTTCTTTAAGAAGAGATTTGAGACTGTTACCTAAATTGTTAAGAATTGTTTTGTTCTCTGGTGTTCTAGTTATTTGCCAGGTTTTACGTGCCCGTCGTGTTTGTCTTACCGAGTCTCAAACTTCCACTGGGTAGGATATGTTAAGCTTCTTCTTATTTTGTATAATGGGGGTACTTGCCAAAGCAGCATAGTGAATTGCTTCATTGAGTTGTTATAATTCAACTTCCAACTGGTGGTGATTTCTTATCGGCACCTGAAGATTGATTTTTTCCTCCAATACCTCACAATAGAGATCCCAGTTTGTTTTTGAATTTGTGAATCTGGGGGCACTCTCCCTTTGAATTACCATTTCACTGACTGTCATGATAACCGAGGAATGATCCGATACCAGAGAATTACTGTCTTCAATGTGAATGTAGTTCTGGGATATACCTCTTGCTACATAAAAGTCTATTAGGTCAGGTATCTATAGATGACAATAATGACCGTAATAGAAGTCGTAATAAATAAAATTATTCTTTCGAATTACTCATATTTTTTAACTGAATCAAACTATGAACTGGCTTTGGCTTAAGACTGTATATGGTACTCAGATAAAAAAATCTTTTTCTGTGGCCCTATTCTGGTAATTCCCCGAGGATAGGGAATAATTATTTTTGTAGCAGCAATCATTTAATTATTCGCGGTCGATATGCGATTTTGCAATTATCATGTTTTGGATAACTTATTTTTAAATACATTTTATTTTTTGGTCTGTTCTTTATTACCGGTTTTTTTTTAATAACTGTTACTAACCAATCAATAGTGATACTCCTGAGGATGACCTAACAATTCAAAATCGATAGAGTTAAATAAATAAAAATTATTTAAATTTTACGAAATAAAAATCAAGTATTTAATTTTAAAATGTTATGTGTTATGTTGTGACAAATTAATTTTACCACAAAACATTTTTAACACAAAAAGTTTTTAATTTCTACAAATTAAATGAAACTTGGGTTTGATTTAAATTTTATTTAAAGTTCTAATCTGTTTTAATAGAAATCTCGATAATTTCTACACAATACGTGGTTGAGTTTGTTCATAAATTTTTAGTTTAGAAAATATTGTATATTTTTATTTAAATTGAGGTTTGAGTCATTTTCTAAAAAAAGTCTCATACTTATATGATTGTACTAAAATTTCCAATACGATTAATTTTTTTCCTATTTGAATTTGAATTAACAGTGTGATACTCATACATACATAACATCTATGGAAAGTCTGGAATACTTCACACCCGTCACACGTCAGTTAGCACATTAAATAACTCAATTTTACCAGCCATGAACATCTCAGAGCAATTGTTAGTAGTTCACCAGTCCAATCCATTGCGAATATCTCAGGATCTTCAATCAATGAGAGATGACAGCCAGGAGTGGGATGAAATACAGCAGTCAATCGACCAACTAAAAGCAAGGGAAATATTGCCGCCCACACAAGTTACTCAGCATGAGGTACATCAATACATTGTATCTTATGGAAGTATCGTGACTATAATTATCTTAGTAGCCATATACATGATAAGGTGCCAGAAGAAATCTACAAATCCAGTTGAACAACCAACGCCATTACATTGACCGTCGTTACACTCAGCATTTTGCCATTCTGCCAACGCCGGGAGTATGTTTAAACATAGTAAACATGCACCAATGATAGATTAAAACATCGTAGCCGTTAACATATTTTATGAATGGAAATAACATATTTTATGAATAAGGAAATAATTGATGTTATTTCTATAACACCAAAACCACGACAATTGTAAACACAATTTTGTGGGAATTATCATAAGTGCTGAACAAGCGCATTACTGTACAATTTTGTGTGAATTAACATAAGTGCAGAGCAAGCGCATTTAATTGTATAATTTGTTAGTGTAAACAACCATGTAATTTTGTATATAAACCTAATAATTGAAATACATAGGTTAGATTTTTACAACCAGTCAAAGTCTCTAGATTAAAGATTAATGAGCAAGCTCTGACCTACGGGAAGATCATTAATTACCAAAATAAGGTTTAATACACACATCTACTTGAACCATATTCAACTCACATCTGAGTTGAATATTCAGAGCGCAAATTCGGTAGTACATCTATAGGCCGGAAACAAACAACCGGTGAACCGATTTGGTCCGAATATCACTGGTATCTTCCAATTTATGGAAAAGCTGAATTTTGACACACACACACACACACACACACACACAGAGAACTTTTTGAAAACCACTTGGTCTCAAAAGTAGCGAATAGCGTTGGCGTTATAGCGTTATAGCGAATGATAAATTTATAGAAATTTCGAACAAAATTCAAAAATTTTCTCGAAATAACTTTGGATCACAACCAACCTACAGACCCCATTTTTACAACCTTATTCATTATGGTTTGTAATAAAATTGGTGTTTGAATTTTGTGATGGGCAACTCATTATTTTTATGTTCCTCCAAACTCATTGTTTTTATGTTGTTTGTAAACTTTATTTATTTAAAAAATATGTATACGACATCAAAAACTGCGCGATTCAAATAGTTCACACTTTAAAAATATTGGATTTACTCCTGTTAACTACGGCAATCGGATATTTTATTTCCCATTCAAGTAGAGCCGTGCAATTGTAGACCCTAGATCATTGTCACTCTAAAAATAATTAATTATTTATATTAAGTATATTAAAGTAGTCCATATGTATATGTATATTATAGCCGTTTTGTCTAGAGTTGAAATGAATTGCATATGTCGCGGACGGGCCCCAAATTAACCCATTTCATAATTTAATAGAAACGCAATACGATTCACATCTAAATGAATCAATTTGAAAAAATTTCGATTCCATGATTGTACTGTTGTTCAGCTATACACATAAGCAACTATTTAAAAATTACAGGGTGGGCCAAATAATTTTATTTTTTTGAACTAAAGGTTATTTTGAGTATGGTAAGGGTTAAGTCACTTCTGATTTGACAGAAAGTTAGTTTCATCCTTCCGCTGAACGAAAATGTTTGTGTATTCGGTTCACTGATGCCGATTTTGGCAAAAAAATCTTCTTTTCGGATGTGGCGCATTTCCATCTTGGCGGCTATGTAAACAAGCAGAATTGTCGCATTTGGGGCACGGAGAACCCGCACATGATCGTAGAGAAGCCGATGCATCCTCAACGAGTGACTGTTTGTGCGAATTTTGGTCCGGTGGCATCATTTGGCCATTTTTCTTTGAAAATGAGCATGGAGTCACCGTTACTGTCAATGGTGAGCGCTACCGCGCCATGATAAACGATTTTTTGTTCTCGGCACTTGAAGAGGAGGACATAGGCAACATTTGGTTTCAACAAAACGGCGCTCCGTGCCACGCACCACACATTTCAATTGATCGTTTGCGCACTGTCCTCGAAGATACTATTATCAGTCGAAATGCTGACGCCGTTGGACTATTATCTTTGGGGTACCGCCAAAGATAAGTGTTACGCCGATAAACCAGCAACGATTGACGCTCTCAAGAGAGCGCCATTGAAAGTTATTGCCATTGAAGACATAATGCCGCATACCACCGAAAATGTGCTCAAAACTTGCACCAACCGTATGAGGTACGTCAAGGCCAGCCGAGGTAGTCATATGAATGAAATAGTAATCCATAATTAATCGGAATAATTGTTCTTTACAATGAAAATATAAATTTGGAAAAATATTGAGATATTTTTGTGTTATAGCATTTAAAAAAAAATTATTTTACCCACCCTATAAATTTGCTGCTCCGCATTTTTGCATTAATTCCAGAAAATAGTTAAATTTTCAGTAAAATAAAATTGCTTCATATTTGACTCAACTATGTACTTTTAAACACCTGCATAAATCGTTCCCGCATTTTAAACGAATCTAAACATCCATAAATTGAAATATTACTGTATGTATACGAGTAGGTAAAATGTGTAAAATGAATGATATGTTTCGAGTAATAACGGTTATCAAAATGTAAAATCTTCAACTTAAGTTTATTTATTGCATCACAAAATACAAACAAAACTATTTAATTGAATTCTATTAAATATTATTAAATTACTTTATTATTTCTTTTATTTAAAAACAAATAAAGTTCATTGTTAATTTCAATAAATGCATTAAATCACATTTATATGCAATTTTATTGAAAACATATGTTGCATGGAATTTTATTTATTTATTGGAATTTTATTAGAGCTTGCAATTGATATAGTATGTAGTTAGTGATCCCATTCCCATTTAATGTTGTTGCTCTTAGAAATTAAAGAAAAATTACATAAAAAATTGTATAAACTTTATTTTACGGCCAATAAATCATTTGATCTCTACAATTGTACTTGTTCGAACAATAGACTCTTTGAAGATATTTACATAAACGTATGTGTGTACACATTTTTCGTCCACCTTTTTGTCACCACAACAAGAAACTATAAAACTAACAAACATATTACGACAAAGTATTAAAATAAACGATCGCGCAAACGCGGTTTATCAATATTGCTTTGCTTGGTGTATTTTTTTGTTTTTTTTAACTTTTCGTCTATTTTATTAACGATGATGATCACAGTGATCTTATAATGTTGTTCATACAGTTAATGAAGCAAAAATTGAAATAAAATGATCTCATTTGAAGTTTATTTATCTGTACAACTTTTATGTCTTATTGTTGAAGATGTTACACCACTTTTGGCTTCACATCAATTTATTTACAAAACGAAACTAAAACTAAACAAAAATTTGGGCAGTATTTCATTGATAATTTAATTGCTGAAATGACAATTCAGTGATGATGGTGATCTTTTACTGTAAGGTGATCGCCAATAACTTGAACTACTGCCAAAATTTTAATATTATTGAGAATTGAAATATGTTTACTTACAAGAAATGCAGAGCCAAATTACCCGAGTTTATAACTTTAGCAGAATTACTTATACACCAAAAACAAAACTATTACGTAATAAAATAATATAGAATAAAAATCGTCACGTGCAGCATTGTACTCCAGCAACGACATAATAGTATATTGATATATTATAACAAAGTTAGAGGACACATAAATAAACTATGAGCACTTCAGTCATGACCAAATTTATGATTTAATATAACTTGTTCGAGTTGTACTTGGTTTTAATTATAAATCAGTCACCCACCAGATTACATAAACACTCTCCCTAAATCTTAGATCATCGTAATATATTCGTGATTTTTTTAATATGAACTTCTATCTCTTTTACAGCAACACATATTATTATTATCATCAAGAAGCACTTTACTGTCACTACCACCCACAGTTATTTTTATTTCAGACGTAACGAATTCATTTTTCTATTACTTGTAATATGTATGACTCAAATGTGATTTTTAATGTTTTATGTAAATGTTACGTTAACTACTTATTAAATTTTATTACAATCGGAAAATTAATTTTTTTACTCAAAATAAAACTCTTGTTCACAAAATTTACTTGATTTTAAATATCAATTGAACAATAATTGTGTTACGTAATTTTGTAATTAATTAACTAAGCGCACACCCGTCTTTGTAAGCCAGAGCTCCTCCATCAATACACAATACCTACGGAATTTCTATTGGTTCCTAAGAAATGTTTAGTTTTGTAAATCAACAATAAATTTTGGTAAAATTAAACTGGACCAAACTCCATTTACCTATTTAATCATTTAACTACGGGGAAGTAACTTTCTTTATTAAAGAATTTTACAATCCTTACGTTATTATTGGATAGTTTTTACTATCCAGTAACAAAAACGGCACCTAGCGACATCACTTACGCTCAGAGCATAGAGAAAGTAAATTAACAGAATTAAAGCTGCATACAAAATGTTGAAACCATTTTTTTTGTGAAAACCCTAAAATCTCTCTGCTCAGAGTTATTTAATCTCAAACAGTAATAAAAACGGCCTTCATAACGTAAACAATTTACATTATAAAATCAAAACTTGAACAAAACTGAACGAATATTCAGAACTCAGAAAAATTGATTAAAAGCACTTCAACATGCATTTTTGATAAAATATGATTTGGTGGATAAAAAAATGAAAGTATACACAACGTATATGAGAACGTCGTGTAACTTTTATGAATTATTTAACTTCTAACTATTTGTACACTATTTTTAGATCAACAAGTACAATATATAGTAAATACGTACAGAAAATAATGTTTAGTGCTTAACGCAATTCCAGTCGCAATAACCAAAAATAATTATTATACAATCATTAATCCTATTGCATGAAAATTGAATGATGTAAATAGCTCCAGAGTTGTATTATTATTAAATTGAAATTAAATATATATCAAAATAATCTGCAAGTGCCAAATCTAGGTGTACCATGAGAAGGTTGTTGTTAAAAGTTATGGTAGTTTCTCTCGATGGTCATACTAATTGTCACTCAAATTCTCTTTAAACCGGGTTTTTAACCGTTCTCTATCCCGATGCGAAAACATTAAATACCTATAGGTCTGGAACATTGCAACAAAACATCAACTAATGAACTCCAAAAGTATTTAAGCCGGAAAACATTATAAAACTACACAGCCTGAAAAAAAAAATTGGAGAGCATCGCAAATTCCCAGTAAAAAAATTGATCGCAAAACGACGCAGAAGAATAGTCATACTCGTATACGATCATCAGTGATATAAACTGATTTTAAATTTGCATCAGGGCAGGTGAAATAAGGAAAGACTGCAAAATCTGTATCTTGGCTGTATTTGTAAAATTTATTTTTTAAAGTTGATTCGTGGTATATTTCCTGAAAAATGCAGTTTTTGAAAATAATGTTGTCCGAACGCGCAATTCAGACTAAATTCTTGAGTGACCCACAGGGATCAACATTCCCTCAAATTTACCAGTTCACATTTAGCACGTATCTTACTTCTGAACAACCGTGTGGATTCGTAAAACATGTTCGACAATGTCTTCTAGTACTATCGTTATATTTTTACTTAAACAAGCGTCCTGACAAATTGAGATAATGGTACTTCCTCATATATCTCAAATAGAGATCGGATATCAGGCACCTTATTATAGCCAATTTTTTGGAAGCCTTGACCTTAATTGTTAATATCAACCCTTAATTTTTTCATCACAGTTGGAAAGATCAACCCCACTACTCTCGATTAATTTGCATAGCTCACTAAAACATTAAAGTTCACTCAACTTAATGATGTTTGTGTTCAGTTACAATCGAGTTGTGAGCTTTCCGTAGCTCCTCATGATCTGCTTAAAGGCCGATACTTTCGTTTCGCTCTGAAGCAGTTCTAACGTAAAATAGCAGCTTGTATATTTCACTAACACAAGCTTTCCGAAGGCTATCAAATCCTCTTCTATAGACAATGAGCAATATTTTTATTATATCTCGCCAACCAAACCATATACTGTGGCTTATTCATGCATCAACTTCTTTCGACCGTACTAAAAATATATAGTTTAAACTAACCCGTGATGCTAGGTATATAGACCTATATGCCTGTAATCTAACCACTTGTAGGAATGAAGTACGCTTGTATAGTAACAAATCCAACAGAGCAGCTTGCCTGACGTATATTACCCTCTTCGGACGTCCTTCGTTTCTCCATATGCTTTCCTAACTGACTCGTAAATACACAACAAGACTACTTTTTCGTTATTAACGTGTTTACGATTTTCACCCCAACTTCCTGACACTCACTTATCTTTCCAATTTTCTTCAACTTTAAACTTCTTCATTGTTCTACGCTTTATTCAGTTTCTTCTCCATTTTGCAAATGTGGATCACGTTTTCATCGAGAACTAAAGTAAGAAGAGTAAAACGGTTATTGGGGAATAGATCTCGGAACTACCTATCAGAGAAAGATCTATTTATTCAAATTCATGATTAGTTAAGGTATACAGCCAAGTATAGGGGAGTAATTCGGAAGACGCCGGCCCCATCTATACACCCTTTCAAACGCATAGAACAGGATTACTAATAACAAAGAAATTGACCTGATTACAGACACATGATTGATTTATTAGTGAGTAAAATTGTTCATTCACATCACATTTCTTAAATCTAATTTTTATAAAACAACTTGTTGTTCAGTAACCTAACTAACCTATATAAAAGTTATACTTTTTAATAAAAATATTCCGAAAATCTACAATTAAGATAAAAGTTCTTATCAAATTAGTAAAATATAACCAAAGAAGGAAAATAATATGTTCATGTTTACAGTGAAAAATATCGAACATCGTGCTGCGACTCTAATTCTAAAGACAAACGCGATCCGACGGATGGAAACCTGATAGTAGTCTCGAATCGCAACACCACACCCATCTTTCAACATCTTAAAAGTAAAGGATAATCCAAAAACAAATTGAGTATATTTATTGCACTAATACCTTTAACCGAGTGAATTACCTGAAACTGAGGTTAAATAAATTTTACGGCTAACTATACACAGTTAAATACATTTAAAAACGTTTTTCATTTAAGAAAGTAAAAATGCATCTTGGAAATAATATAATTTAATATTCAATTGATTTTACTCTCTTTCACGTATAATAAAATAAAGTGTAATCATAAAAAATTTGATATCGAGATTTTTACAGTTTTACCATTCGCTATATTGCTGTAATAAAAGATTCCAAATTAAATTTGCAACAAACCCGTCCGGATCATTTTTCCAAAATTTAAACGGAAATGATGTTTTTGGACAAGCAACTGTTTTTTAACAAAAATTCGGCCCTGTACAACCCAGACGGATTGATTGACTGGAATGAAACTTCATACATAATTTCCGCAAATTAGGAGGCCCTGGTGAATTTTGACCAAAATCGGTATTTCAGAAGTGACAGCTTCCAAAGGAGCTTTTTCGTTTTTTGCAAATATTTTTCAAAGTATATCATATATGATAAAACAGATTATGAACTGACAGATTCTAAATTAAATTTGCAACGATACCGTTCTAGGTCAGTTTTCCAAAATTTAAGCGGAAATGACGATTTTTATCAAAAAAAAATTTTTCAACGAAACTACGGCCCAGTACTGCCCAGACGATTTTATTAACCGGAATGAAACCTCATACTTTATGAGGGCGTTCATGTTTGACTGTCAACGAGGACAGTCGAAAACACAGCAGAATGAAACAATTTATTTCTATTTATGTTTCTATTTATTTACTACACATTCGTTTTGCTGTGTGAGTGTAGTAATTATTATAGTGATGTAACAGTTTTATTTGAAGTGTTGATAGAGATTAGAGATATGATAATTCGTATAATGCATTTAACATCTTTATATCTACATATTTATATAATGCGTCTGTATTGCGAGACAGGGTGGTGTATCCATTTTTGATGAATATTTAATTATATACATTTGTTTGATGGAAATATCATCAACCCAGTAATTAAGTGTTTTATAAGCAACAAAAAGCAAAATGAAGATATTGTCTTTGAAAGTTGAAATGCTTATTATTTTAAACCTATAGATAATTCTTAAAATTTTATTATGTTGTACGGAAGTGTCCAACATACTGATCTTACGTCACAAAGATTCCTTGTTTTGAACTTTAGTTTTTCGTAAATTGCGCTTGAACCTTTTTTAAAATGCCTATGTAACACAAAACATTTTCATTTTTGAAACAATAACCAATTTTAATTAGCATTTTTTTTAAATTGTACTCGTATTTAATAAACAATACAAAAATTACAACATATTATAAAATTCAACATTTTATATCAAATTAAAATTAACATTCTTCAGAAAGCTTTGTGGTAAAAAAAAAGATTATATTTTCACCTTTATTGAAACTAAAATTATTGTAAATGAAGCAACCCTCTAAGTCGACCGTCATTACAACCGACAAGTATTAAATAAATATATTTAAACAAAAATAATAACGCAATTTAGAATAATTCCGGGCCAGATAACGAACATTTGTTCTCGTATTCAAGTGAGCCCAACTCATCAGCATAATTAATAATTCTAACTTTAAGATATTGCAACATGTTTAAATAAATATTGTTGAAGCCAAATTAAAATGTAAGAAATCAACAGCCTTCATTTGCATAATTTTCTAATGAACGGGACTGTGAATTGTCAGTCTAAGCAGATGCCTTTCTATGGCACTATGTACAGAATCTACCTCCTGTAACTGACTATGTCCTGGTTCCGAATATTTATGAGAGATACTTTCAATGTTGGGATTGTCCTGACGGAATTTTAAAATCATTGTGATGTTTACTCGATTTTTGTTTTGAGCTAAGTACACAACTATCCGACCACAAAATTATTATGGATGGATTTGGAAGCTCTTGAACAACAGTTTTCAAAATCTTGTTAAGCAAGTTGGAAATATCATTACCTGGTCTTCCATTATATCATTATCCATTACATCATTTCGTTACCCACTCTTCCATCATTACTTGAGCATCCTTCCAAATACTATAATATGTAATTTTTATTTAGGTTGCTGTACCCTGCCAAATTGTAAACTGCAAATTTTCTTTTATAATAAATATTTGATATTCGTGCTCTTGGCAGAGCGAAAACGTTGTCCAGGTCGCCCTTAAATGCAGAATATACATTTTGTATTTACACACAACTGGTTCATTTTTGTATGTTTGTAACACTTAGATTTTGGATTCGTATTTTGCGTTTATTGCTTAGTTTGATGTTTAAATGTATGTATGTTACACTTTAATTCAGAATCAATTTTTTTATTTATTTCAAGGATATTGCTAAATTGTATTCATGTATCTAACAAATTTGGAATTCTTAATTAGCATATAATGTCGCAAGCAAGTGAAATTGTATTTATGTGATACTAAAAGATTTACTAAAATATTAATACAAATTTATGATATTTCAATACAAATTTATATGTAACAAATAAATATTACCTTTTTATTTCGAATATAATATTTGGCATATTGATATCTTTTCAACTAGAAGAGATATCACTATTTTGACACTACCAATCGAAAGATCTCGATTTTTTAAGTAATACCTTACACAAACACTTAAATACTGGATAGTGACGATATGTAGTTGTATATTAACTTATGTATTTTATATATAATACATCCACAATTTATATATACACGCATCCCCCGATTTACACGATAGATTGGTTTCACAGAATGAAAAACCGTGTAAATCGAAAAAATACAATAACATTCTTAAATTATCGATTTGTTTTTAATAATCCATTTATTTAATTCGAAATCGTGTAAAAAGGAACTGTGTATATCGGGGATGGGTGTTTTAATTATAAATCGTGATCAAATAAGAACTGTATATATTTAATTTGAAATAAAGATAAGATTCCTATGTACTTTAGACATTCGTTCATGCCATTTTTATTAAAAAATGATTTCATCTAAATGACTGGTTTGTTATCAAAACTCGATTCTGGAACACAAATTTTTGACCACATTTTTCCTAAATCGGCTTAGCTGCAGAGGAATATAATCCAAGTTCTTGAGAACGACGTCTAATTGATTATTCTCGATTTGCATTCACATTTTGGTTCACATCATCGATATTTTCACCAGTACGTTTATATTTATAACGAGCTGTGTTCTAAACATCATAAACACTACCATTTGTCTCCAATTGTTTAATTACATTATGAATAGTAAGTTCTGTAGTTCGATTATGTTGACCATAAATTTAACGTAATGCGCAAAACGAAGCCTGAATAGATTCATTATTTTTGTAATAAATTTCTTCTATAATGCTTTTTAAACAACAATTTCTAAACGCTGTGCAACTGTGTATCATTCCATGGTGATTTGCCGACCAATACTGAACACAAATGTCGATTTTAAAGAAAATCTGATAAAAATGTCAGCTATAATGTTTATAAAATATAAAATACTAATTTGATCACCGTTTATGTACACATAATATGTAATGTGTGTGAAAATGTTCAGTATCTATTCAGGTAATCTATTTGAACCGATGGTGATGGGAAGAATTTATTTTATTTTCTAAAACTAACTAAACTTTCTTAAAACTTTTCAATGTGTAATGGTTTACGGGGTATTCATTAATTCCTTTTAAATAACCTCTAGTTTCAGGAAATTCACTGGTGTTTGGAATATTATTTCAGTAAATATGTACAATGTACATTATGATTTTTCGAGTTATAGGTGTAGCTAACAATACGCCTATTATTAAATTATTTTGTCACGATGATTGGTGTTGGGGATCATTCCATCTACATCATATATAGGTTTATTAATTTCATTTATGTCTTTTGTTAGTAAGCTTTAAGCTCGTCCTTATGAATTAGAACTACATAGTAAATATTTTTGGAACTTTCTGTACCATAAGCATTTCTTTAATTTGATTTAATTTCAGTAGCTCAGTGAAAGATTAAATTCAAATTTTTTATAATGTTTAAGAAGTTGAAAAGTATTAATTTAGAATTCAATTTTAGGAAATCTCCAGATGCATGTAAAATGATATTTTCTTTTTTCCTAGGTGCTGATTTAAAGAAGTAATTGTTGAAGACCAATATCATCGTTAATCATTAAACCCATTAAACCTTTATCCTTTCTTCTAACAAATTTGCATTATGTTGTATTGTGCCATACGATCGCTAGGTGTCTGGAATCGGGTCGTTCCGTCAAAAAATACCTTTCGTATCCTTCCCTTTTGTTATGTGTAAACAGGCTGTAGGAATGGGCCTGGCGTTCCTAATCAATCAATCAATCGGGATGAAACCTCATTCTTTCTACAAATTGTTAGATCCCAGATAATTTTAGCCAAAATCGGTCCATCGGTGAACCAAAAGTGGGAGCTCTTATAGGAGCTCTCTTGTTTTGTTGCAAATACATAGTTTGAAAAGTGTACATTTACAAAAAACGATTAAACAAAAAGCCTTTTTATAAATTTGGAAATCCATGCGAAATGTGGTGAACATAAATGTGTACCGGAAGTGACAGCTTTACGTACGAGGTTTTTCAACTTTTGCTGTGAATAGTAAATTTTCAACAATTTTCATTATTTTTAACATTTTTCATTATACACGACAGTTTTTATCAAAAATCCGGTAGGTTCAATTTTTCGATTTAGAAGAAATTAAGTGTAGTGTATTCGAGGTATATGTATGTACATGTGTCGTAAAAGAAAGCGGATATTGGACACAACATATTAACCCCCCCATTTTTTTCTTGAATTATTCTGAAAATCAATCTAAAAAATAAAATTTAAAATTATTAAAATTATTGTTTAATCTAAACCTGTTAAGCAATATAATAAATTTCACATTTATTAACTAAAAATATAAAAGTTAAGTTACCGATACAAGACATAAATCTATTTTTCCTAAATTCTGGAAATTATCTAGTACTGGAACATGCTGTGGTAATCATTATGCTCCAAATGATAATTCTCAGTGGTTCATTTGATTAGTATATTGCGTTGAAGTGAGCTCATTCGTGGTTTCTTGTCTTTCTAGTCGCTTATATACATACCCCAAATAATAATATTTTATGTTTTTAATACTAGTGCAATTCCTGAATTTGAGCTATGTATGTTGTAATAAAAATTATCTGTTTGACTCACATGCAATGGTAGTTTGAGAGTTAACCTCCATCGAGTATAGTTGAAGTAATTCCAGACGGTGGTACAAGGAGACCGATTTCGTTCTGCTATCTAATTTCGGCCAGTATCAAATTAAAAACAAATATTTTTTCCAGCTAAAAATTATTATAAAATAGAATTTCTTGATAGCTGTGATTAATTGGCATTGTAATTTTTGTGTGTTGTCACCATCTTCATGCTACGTAGTAAATTCGAGTAGCGTGAAACAATTTCTGTGATTAATTACAAAAAAAATTTAATAATTGTCCCGGATAATGCCGGGCCTAGCATGGAACGACTTGGTTGTAGACACCTTTAGCGATCGTACGGCACGTTCGTAAATATACCGATGCTCGATGAAAGGTTTAGATGTATATATTTTTGTATATTCATTCTTATTAATAATGTTCGCCTCGTACACATTTGTGGGGATTCGGCATTCTTCAGTATTATACACAAAACTTAAAGTTAGTCTAATTTGAGGAGGCTCAAATCACTTTCTCTCGTTCACTTTCTACAATTAATAGAGCATAAAACATGTATTTTATGCTCTCCTAATTGTAGAAAGTGAAACTGATATCCAATGCTAATTTGCAAGAATTGTTGACCATCATTTAAAAACAAAGCCAAATAGGATTGTTCTCTTATAGGGTTTTGATAACCGATATCAAAATCTTATCAGTACGAAACTGGAGGTTACTCGTACTTCTGTTCCAAAAAATTTCATTTTAATTTTTTATTTTAATTTTATTATTTATTACACTATTCTTCTATTATCATAATTTTGATTGAATTGTTGCTGTATTTTTTTGACTACATCACCTTTTCTAACAGAAATTTTGTCAAAAGCCCTAAAGATAGCCCATTCAAAATAGTTTTGCCTTTTGCTAAAAATTGTATTCAGTGTAAAACTAATTTGACTAGCGTACCTATTAATTTTTTACTGAAATTCCCTCCATTTTATTGTAACGTGTTTCTCATTGTCGCAGAGCCCAGTTAATTTATGAGTGTTTTTTATTAAGTTGCAACCTATGCATTTGATCACGATTCATGGCATCACACCAAATTTAATTATAACTCTTCTAAATATTTAAGTAATATCAGTAAAATTCATAGATACGAGTACATCTCTTAAATTATTTTTAAAATATTCTTTAAATCAATTAAAAATTTCAAATTTTTATTCATTTCGCGACAAAAACCAAGTGAATAAAATTTACCTGATAAATGATCACAGTAAATTTGCTAAGCTGAGTTTCGGAACAGAAGTTATCTAGCTACGTGTAATTAATTATAAGCGTTTGCTACCAACACTAAAACATAACAGACGGAAACAGCTGAGCTGTTAGTCTCTATTAAAGGTTAAATATAGCATTTTAAAATTTTTGTTTAATTTTGTATTTTCATTACATATTGTTGTATCTGCTGTATTTTATACGTTATTCTTCTTTTATACAAAATTTCAACTTCTACTGCTTTTCTATATTCAGATCTCCAGTTTTTATTTATTTCACTATATTCTGTCGAAAGCAAAATATAAATATTTTCACTGTTTTATCTCTAAAATATACGAATAAATACATTATATTTCTTTTCCGGTTCTTTTTTCTTATTTTTATTTTCTAACATTTGTTTTAATTAATTACGACGGCGTTAATTTTATTATTTACTTAACAGAAAACAAATTAAGAAAATTTTTTCGTTTCAGAATCCCAAATTTTATTTTGTCGTTTTTATTCAATTGTTGTCTTCATTTTATCATATTCAAAAGTAAAATAAATTATCAACATGCGAATCTATGTTGAATTACACCTTTTAGATTCGTATTGACCAAACTAATTATACATATCACTACACATATAGCTTTGGAGCCGAACGGTCACATGCATAGCCCACATTATTAGCAAAAACTGTTGAGTTCCTGCCATCGTAAAATAAAATAATACCTTAATATGTACACGAATGGTTGTACATATAGTTAACTACATATATGTACACGAAGCAACCATTCACAAAAGTGTTTATAATATTGAAGTTAACTTATAAGTAGAATGTAATTATAGGCGGACCTGTTGCTTTGTCTCTCATAAAACTTTGCAAAAAAAGACAACAACAACAACCAAAATAGAAACTAACAAGGCAACTAATAAACAGATCAAAGAATTGAAAAATTTGTATGTAGGCATTAAAAAGTAATAATTTCTGTGGGATAATATGTGTATAAAATTGAAGTCAAGTTCGATGGTATTTTAATAAATGTACATACGTTATAATCATATACATAATTCATAATTAAGTCCATACGACTTTTTTGCCGATTTTATAAAGATTCATATGTTTCGTAGCTATAGTGATTCTTCTACTATACAACTCGAGGTTCATAACGATATTGAATATATGAATAAATATGCTGACCAAAAATAGATGTGATAGTTAATATTAGATTACTAGTTTTTACCATTTATAGAGTCAGCAATAATCATAAATGAAATTGAAATTTAAGATTAAAAGAGGGTAGTATTATTAGTAAGTTGTAAAGTCAATGTTCCACGTTGATTAAAGTTCCTCATCGAGTAAAATTCACATGAAACTCGGTGCATATGCCAATTAAAGATTCCATAAGATGAAGACTAAAAATGAACTAAACGGTATTTTAGCTTAGCCACATCATAAGGAGTCTGCAGTTGTTATTCGATAAAGAGTATAACGATTAAAATTGATTTGTGAATTATAAGTCATTATTTTTATTAAGACTCTCCATTACTTCATATTCCTGTAACCAAAAGAATTAAATGAATAATAATTGCGTAATGGCTGCGCAGCCTTCACTTACTGCTGAAACCTTTAATTTAGCGATATTTCAAATTTACTAAATTTAATTCATATATTCTGGTGTTTCAGAGAAATGAAATGTTGGTACTCGCCTGAGATTTTGTAATTTAATCTGCCCTTGATAATCGGCTAGCTAAATAATGGAAATCTCTTAATGCAACACGGGTTATTTGAGATGATATATTTTACAATTTATATTAATTCACAGTCACATTTAAAATACAGAAAAAGAGGAAAAGCGAGCGTAAAGTTGGTCAATACATTGACCTCCACGATCACATTGTTAACTAAACAAGTTAGTTAACTTCACTAAGCAAGAATCTAGTTGCGAATTTCATTCTGGCTTTTAATGTTGGAACATAAAAGAAGAAAAATTCCGATGGTTTCTTCGTCACCAAAAGTATAGACCAAAACTATATGTGCCTAGAAAATAACGATAAGAGGTATTATTGCGCCGCCTTCATTTTGTTATGATAACCAGTAAGACACAACTAGAAAATGCATATAATAACAACCTAACAATAACGTACAAGAAGCAGCGTAGAGTAGTACTCTCAAGTTAAAGAGCACCTGTTTGAACATTTATGATCTTGAAGTTAGAACAGCTTTACAGCAACGAAAAGTTTGTGAAAAAATGTAAGCTCCGTACACATAAAATAACTTGGCATTTTTTGCACAAAAATTTCAAACTGTGAAAAATGAAACTGTTGGTTAGAACTTTTAGGATGAATCGATTAACAAACCGAAGTAGCCTTCCTAGCGAAAAAATACATAATATTAAATCTGGGAAAGAACAAAATATTTAAAACCGCCTCAACCTAGAATTTCACAAGTCAAGAATTAAAACTTCCTTACCTCGACAAACACGTTTCACACTGCACTTTTCTGCCACAATTTTCATTAGGTAATGCGTGGTTTGTAATTACATAAAATTCATCATTTGTTCTGAAAAAGTCTGCTTCCGAAGGCGCATATAGCACTAACTAATGGTTGTTTATTATTTTCGTGAGGATTTGAGAAGACTTATTATTTTACTATTTAACGGTTTCCATTCAATAAGTACTTTTTCCATTCCGTAGCGTTTTTCCGCCTTGCTCGTTTGTGTTTTGTCTACTAGATATACGATGTAGTTAGGTATTATAGTCCATGATATCCCTTACTTATCTTAGGCCTCCATAATTTGAACTTAAACGTCTCTGTTCCGTTCCAAACTTATAAATACTAATATATAGATGTTACATTTGTAACAAACTTTAAAATTAAAAAAGCGTGGGTCATTCTTATTATTGTGTTCATGAATAAATCAAATAATAATTGTATTTTACGATCGCGGATTGAAAATGATGCTACCTAAGTAGGAAAACAAAATTTTTTTTTGCCAAAAACCATATATTTCTCAACATAGTCTCCATTTAGTTCGACACACTTAGTAAGACGATATTCCAACTTTTTTATACCATCTGAATAATCCGATTTCGGGAACCCCTCAAAATACGCTTCCACCCATTGTTTCGGTTGATTTTTGGGTTCAGGTGTGTAGTGGTGGACCCACGTTTCATCAACAGTAATTAATCGACGCCAAAAATCAACAGGATTACGCTTTATCATGCCCAAACACCGCTATGAATTGGTCTGTCGAACTCGTTTTTGTTCGACACTGAGCAAACGCGGCACCCATCTTGCCGATAGCTTTTTCATATGCAAATGTTCATGCAAATTTTGAACACACGTTCATATGATATGTTTACCATTTCAACAATCTCACGCAACTTGACTCGGCGATCATTCATAACGATATCGAGGATTTTCTTGATATTTTCTTCAGTAACCACCTCTTTTGGCCTTCCTGTTGATGGTATTGTTGCAGTGCTTCTTCGGGAGCGTTTAAATTCAGCAATCCAATATTTTACCATGTAATCTGACGAAGCAGACTCACCGTAATGTTTATCGAGCTTTTTCTTTGTCTCTTTCGCCGTTTTCCCTTTCAAATAATAGTGTTTAATCACTGCACGAAATTCGTTTTTTTCCATTTTTCAAGAAACACAAAAGTTGATTACTTCAAACGACTACAACAAATAAACGAATCGTTTGACAGATCGTAATTTCTAAAAAACTAAAAAAATTTGTGTTTGTGCTGCCATCTAGCGCTAGGTAGTTTCATTTTCAATCCGCCCTCGTACATATAAAAATATGAATGAAAATATAAAAATTCATTCGTGATTTTAAAATCGACGGCACTCGTTTACTATATGATAATTATGTACGTTAAAAGAAACAATATGCGTGTTAATTGAAAGTTTCAACAAAGTAGAATTCGGAAGGGCTATATAACATTATGGAAGCATAAATAAATTATATAAAATAAACTATTTTAAAACTTATAGTAAAATAAACTATAAAATATTTTTTATCCAAACACCTTGACACAACTCTAACGCTAAACAACGAGTTAAATAGTAATTTTCAATTTTATGGATACAAATTAGTTCCCAAGTATGAACTCATAAGCCTACTTTGTATTTTTAATAATCGTGTTTAATATAAAATTTACTTGATTCTCATACAATTTATGGTTAAAACCAGAGAAACATAAATTCATATTCTTCTACATCTTGAATGATATATAGTATGTATAAACCTTATTTGTCTACTGTTTGTCACATTACTTGCTATCACTCTCTCCAGAGGTCACACACTTAAACCATTTGAGAGAACTGGATGGTTATTTTATATCACGAATTTATACCACTATTGGAGCCTTTTTTTGTTATATAATTCAAAACAAAGTAGTCTACAAACACAACCCTGCAAAATAATTTTGAGAGGAAATAATGAATAAAAAGCCATAATCTGACGTTTCGTCTTAAGAATGTTTTTGTTTTCGTTTAGCTATATGAATGTTTTCTTACGAAGTGGTTGTTAGGTGGTGATATAAAAAAATATTAATTTATTTGATTTGAAAAGATAAATGGTTTTATCTTTTCAAATCAAATAAACTAATTTCAGTTATAAAATAAATAATTACTAGTTTTATTTCTTATAAATTACAACTCATAATTGATTTTACGTTTGGGAATCGTAAATAACGCCTAAATTCAGCTTCCTTCGCTACCCGTACCAGTATTCATTCGCTATATGTGGGTTTTCGGTCCATTACTATTTATTCATTGTTCCAGTAAAATTAAATTCAATTTGAAGTTGCATTAATTTGTCCACCAAACTAAAATAGACACAATAGAAGCCCCTCTACATAGATAAAGTTGTAATGAGATATAATCTATTTTGAAACCAAACGTCATAACAAAAATTTTTTCTTGTGAAAACGAGATGGAAGAGGTGACATAATTCACTCAAATTCATCCAAAATTGATCCGAAGTATGCTACGACATTTTCTTTATATCATACTTTATATCACGAAATGTGATATAACCACCATAAAATGACCACCCTGGTAAAATTTATTTACGTTTTTCACAGAGAGTATGCGTACGAGTTACGCGCTTCACAAAACCATAAATCCGCCTTCATGTTAGAATTTCGAATTTTTTAAATTACTTTGGGTGACAATTCAAATCTGGCTTTCTTGAGTCAGACGAGAAGATCGGCGAGGCGAATTCCAACTAATTTCACACATACCTCCCAATTTAACTAAACGTTTTGGTAAGAAGTTTCATTCAGATAAGTCGAGCTTGTATTAGAAGCCTCCTCGATTGATGAAGTAAAATAATCTTAGAAACCCTTAACGACTATTAACCTTTATCTTGTAGAGTAGGATGTTGTTTTGAGCCGTACGATGGCTACGTGTCTAAAACCTCGTCGATCCGTCCTTAATTTAAATTAATATTGATTGATTGATTGATTGATTTTGAATGTACGACCAAGTTCTTAGGCTTGAGTTCCCGGATGACGCCGGGTCCACCGTACACCCTTTTTTACACATAACAAAACCGAAGGATTGGATAGGTTAGTTAAGTGGGACAGAATCGGCCCGGTTACAGACACCTAGGTATAGCCGATAGTTAGTAACACAAAGACAACACAATTCTAATCTACTAGATGAAGGATAAAGGCTTAATAGGTTAATGGATAACGATGGTATTGGTCTTCAACAATTGCTTCTTTAAAACGGCAACCTAAGAAAAAATATTATTATTTCACATGCATCTGGAATTTTCCTGAAATTTAATTCTAATAATACTTTTCGACTTCCTAACCAAAATTGGTAGACTCGACCCGTTATAGACACCTATGTAAAGTCGTTAGTAATAAAATGACAACACAATTCTAAACTACACAATCAGCAATTACAATGAAGCATCTGTAAATTTCCTGAAATTTAATTCTAAATTCATATTTTCCGGCTTCCTAAATAATTGAAACATTTATTAATTTAATCATTCTGAACTATATTCAAAATAACTCTAAAATTCATTAGTATTTAACCGTTGAACCCGTGTTCGCCCACGAAATAAAAAAAAAAAAAAAAAAAAACAGATTAACTAGATTAACTACCGGATAGCATTCAAATATCCATCCATTAAAATATCCTAAATAATTTAGAATTCGCAAAAGTTTCGTATGTTTACTAAAATTTTTTTATAAAACTGATGAATTTTTCCCGACGCCCAACCTTTTTCACAAGGAAACAAATACTTTTATCACTACTATTGCACCAGTTCTGGAACTTCTTCTACGTTTGCTGGGGATATATCACATACAATTAATCTCAGACATGACACATGCGTCTATGACTTGTCACCTCGTATTAGACTTGTCATAAACGATTCATCTCAGACTGGTAACAAACGTAAATTAGTAATTAGTGTGTCGTCAATGGCTTTCCTGCTGGAAGGTAATATTTAAGTAAAGGCAACTAGATAAAATTTGAAAAAATTATTCTAAAATGAATGATAAATAAGTTTATTTTATAATTTTTATAATTAAATATAAATCGTACCAGTATCTTAAAAGAGGGATAATATGTACTCGTATATTAAATATATTTGAATGAGATTTCCTGAGAACCGAATAATTTTAATATAATAGCTCGGCACTGTACATGTAGAATAATATTTAGGGTTGATTTGAAATTGGGAATTAATAATTATAATTCTTGTACTAATACACAGAATACAATTCTTTATGTTAAGATTATTAAAATCCCAAATCCAATGCAAATAATATTTCTTTTTAAAAAGCAAAAATATCGCTAATAAGCTGTGAGAAAATAGTAGTAACCAATTGAGTGTCACAAAAAGGCAATTTTGCGGTAAATAATAGGATTCGTTACCAACTCCAACATAGTTGCAATTAATCTTGCAAAAATGATGGATTATGAAGGAAATACAATATAGAAAACAGCTAATCATAAATTACCTACACTATATTCTCAATGCACAGAAGAAATACGGAAACGGAAAATTCTATCGTTAATCAAACCAAAATAAAAATATAACAATTTATTACACAAACGCTGAATAATAGGATGAAGGAACATCACAAATAGCTCTCTCCGAAAATCTCCGAAATCAAAGCGTGGAAGAAACCACCTCTACAAACAATCGTAGTAAAATGTACCAAGAGAATTATGCAATGTCCATCCAGGAGCTAAAATTACCTCGAAACGATCCCAACAGACGGCATGAATCTTCCCACCATGAAATCACTACCATCCACCAAGCGACCTCCTGCCAACACCACCATTCAACAAAAACCACGCTTCACAAAGCCGTGACGAATCCATGACAGATCACAAACTAACCATGGCAACCCTACAGCCCAAAAACTTCAGCGTACGACCGATCATACCAAAACTCCCAAAATGATTCAGCCCCCGCCAAATCGACGGCAAACTCCAACAAAAACACCCGAAGCATTCAGCAAAGAAACCAATTTGAACATACAAATCCAACATTCAGGCAATGATTCAATACAAAACTGCAAATCCGCCCTCATACACTAACAAATGAGAACTACCTCAAGTCCTACACAAAACAACTCAAAACAGTCAAAAATACCTTATAAATACAGGTAACGACAGAACACACATGAACACAACTCTCCGCAAGTTGAGAAACACAACGTTCAACGAACAACCACCACAAACCGCAGACACCGAGCCATTACTCACCATGAACGAAACCCATTCAAATCACTCCAAATATCAAAAAAGATTCACTGCAATACAGCTGCAGCACATCCTCGCCGCACATCCTGTGTAAACCAATCACACACATACACCACTCATCAAAATCTAATCCAGTTTTCGCAGCACAGAGAAAAAGTATAACCCCCTCCCAATCGCCAAAAATATACATTCCTTTATATGTACAATATTCATTTTGCGCGATCTCGACCTGCGACAACATCCACCCCTTGCCGATGACGCCAACCCAGGTCGACAAGGAGAGGTCAACGTCAGCCGCCTCTCCACAACGACGGCAAAAAATCTCACGAAGTTAACAAAAGTCTAAATTATTATACATATAACAAATCAACAAATTATGAACAATTATAGTCTAATCGACTTTCCCAATTCACAAATTGAATCATCCACATTCAAGAACATTTAGTGCAAATCCAAAGAAATTCGCCCATTTAGACAACGTAATACGAAGTGTTAGTGTAATCCACTACAAAAATATAAATACAACCGTGAGAGAGCAGAGAATATTATACGATCATTTTGTTTATATTTTGCGCATCCCATATACCATATTTTCTCTTATATGTATATCCTTAAATAAAAAATTAAAAGAAATAAGGATTTCAGTACAACATGCAATAAAGACTTGATATCCAAATTTTAAATTAGTTTTTTGGTCGTGATTTGTTCAACTTTTCCAAGAAAATACCATCTACTCATATAACGAAATTCAACAAAATCACTGTGTACATAAAAAACTATAAACAATACGTATGCTAGAGAAAAAACAAAATTATAAAAATTAGAGACCACGACAGTGTTTTTCTTAGAAACAGATTACATAGAATGAATGCTAGCAACTGTCGTCACAAACTGTTTCATACCACAACAACACAAATAACTCATCCATACGATTCATTGATTATTATGTAATAAAATATAATGTTTAATGTAAAATAAAGTAATAAAAATAACACTTATCTTAAGCATCCTTTGTAAACAAAAAAGTCCTACAAATTGAATATTTAACATACAATGCGTACGATGCATTCAAACAACGGTGTCGAAAAACATAAACGAAATTGTTATATACATATCCTACACCATTGCAAGCGCACCGCACACAAATTAATATATTAACACAATACGTATAACTTTTCACTTTACTTATTACTTCTTTACACACAAATTATTATTAATATTATTATTTATTTATTTCATAAGACATATATTAATAAATAATATTATGATTAATATTATAATTAATCAATTATTAACACATATTTAAACTATTTATTTATTTATTTAAAGGAGAGACAAAAATCACGTCTTTCCTTTGCGACGTTCAATCGCCGACCCGTCCTTAATTTAAATTAATATAAATATAAATTAAATAATATATCTAAATACATATCAAATTAACGCTTTCAATTTGTTCGTGAATACCCTTTTCAAGAGCAACCGCACTCTTTAAAGATACGGGCACTACAAACAGTACGAAACGCGGAAAAACGTGTAACAGAAACCATGCCTTTTCATATTGTGAGTAATGACAGCAACAAAATGTAATACAGTAAAATACCCAAATAACGGATTATCACGTTTCTAGATAAAATCGTAACTATCAACTGGTTTTGAAATTTGAACGTTTAATGACGCGTTTATTAGTAGTATTAAAATAACAGATCGTTTTATACATGATTAATTACTATTATTAGCAATTATTATAATTATGAGACGCAAAAGTAAACGCTGTGATGAAGAATGTACATTGTATTGCTGCAATTTTCCTCAGAGTACAGCTCAAGTGAAGGGTTTGATCAGGTCGTAAATATACGTAGAAGCGTGTGAGACCGTTGGTTTATGGTATCCAAGGTACAGTAAAATCGTTTCCAAACAGCTAGATTGTCAGTGGTCGATGGATACGGATACACGGTGTCGGTTAAATAAACATCGCGACAGTTAACCCTTGTGTCAACACGACATACCCAGGTATTTATTTGATTTTTTAAACGGTAAAATCGACCTAACAGAGAGAACCTTACAAACTTAACTCTTCAGTAGCTGCCTAAATATGGAAAATATGCACTTCAGAAAAATAAAATAATTGTATATTGCCAATTGGGGCATTCTGAGCCTTAAAATACATTTCATCATCCTTTACTCCCTGTGTGGGGTTTGCTATTACCCCCATCAGGCGCCTCTCCGGGTGGCGGATAGGGGAATGCTTGCCAGATATGGTAGGTACCGGGGAAATTAAATACTCGGGGCGGACCAAAAAATAGCACACGAAAGCTAAGGTGGTACTACATACGCGGATGGCTGCGTGGCTAAGAGGGTGCTTAGTCGTTAGTATTTTAACTCCGAATTTGGCGTCATTCGGTTTAAACCCATAGCCTTCTTATGACAACGCAGAGCTCTGTCATAGGCGACCGTTAATTTCTCGTGCTACTCGTGGGAATAAAATAAAAATTTATGATGAAAAATAATGATGAAAATAATAGCCTAATAATATTAGGAAACGAGACGGATGCGTCTATAAGCATCAAATCAACTGGGCCGCTCCATATACTCGGATTCTAGTACCATAGATTCTGGGGGGAACCAACCCTAGGAAAATAAAGGGAACAACTTTCCTAAGAGCATGAAAATGTTGAGATCACCACCTCCAAATGTAAGTAGACGTACACTACAATTAAAGACAACTGTGCCAACAGCGACTGCGTAAACAGTAATGCCGAGTGCATCAACAAACATTATAAACAGCGAGGATCTGTTATCCAAGTTTCAGAAAATGGAGAAACTAATCGCGCAGCTGAGCAATTCGAGAATTCAGCACGAGCTAACAATCTGCCTGTCAACCATATTCAGCCATCAACAAGTCAACATCATTCAAATAATTCCAACTGGTTGCTGCAGCAATTTCCAGTCTCTCAACAGAATAATAGATTTAATGCTCTGAGTATAGAGGATTATTTCACAGATGAGGAAGAACTTGAAGAAGAACTTTCCAGAGCTAATAACAAAAATCCTATGAAACGTAGGCGCACAAAAACGAAAACTCCCCAAAAAAATAATACACAAAGTGTGAACAGTAACACTGAACAGAAAAACCCAAAAATACCACTGCCTCCACCCATTAATGTGAGCAATATCAACAATTTCGAACTTTTTCGACAAAAAATAATGAAAACCACTAGTGAATCAACTAATTTTAAGGCGCTCTCAAATAGTGACACTAGAATTACCTTTCAAAATGAAAATGATTACAGAAATTCCTGGAAGAATTAAAAAATGAATCTAGCAACCAACTAGAAAATATTCAATATCACACCTACCAGCTGAAGAGTGAAAAGGCCTATAGAGTGGTTATCAGAGGCTTACCTCCTTCTATTAGTCACGATGAAATTAAAGCAGACTTAGAAAAAATAGGATTCATGTTGCAGGTATTACCATATACAAAATGGTCACAATTGATGGTGTAAAAGTTAGGAAACACTTTCCATTGTTTTACATCGACTTAAAACAAGAAGACAACAATAAAGAAGTATACATTACCAAGAAAGTTGCGTACTGTATAGTTAAAATTGAGCCACCTAACAAGACAAGGGGAATTCCACAATGTACGAATTGTCAACAACTTGGACATACCAAGAGCTTTTGCTATCGTCAAACCAAATGCGTTAAATGCGCGGAAAATCACCACACGACAAAATGCAAGAAAACACCAGTATATCGATTTTGTCCCGTGAGTTACTCATTTAAAATGAGTGAAGCAAAAAATATCGAATACGTATACACTGTATAATACACGATTATGACTTTGTATTTGTATTTTTCTTTTGTTCGTATTTGTGTCATTTTTATGATGGACAGTACCAAAATAAAGCGATCCGGGTGAATCGGTTTATGGTGCTTATTTCCTTTTCTCAACACATTACGTCTGCTCACGAGCTGTGGAGTGTCATTATTTAACATGCTAATGTATTTTATATTTAATATTTTTCTATAATAAATTAATTTTATATGTTTATATGCTATATGTTAAAATTTTATAAACAAATTTAATTTAAATTTAATAAATTTTAAAAATAAAATATTAATTATTAAAAAAAAATCGAAAATACATAAATATTTAAAAAGTAACACTATCTTGTAAAGGCGGATTCAGTGTTGCGTTAATTTGTCTTTTCATTCGTTTAAAGAATTTTTTCGACCAATCATATTGTTCCAAAATGATGAATTTTTCTTAATTTTTTCAAACAACACAATAATATGGCGTTTACAATGGTTAACCCTTTGAGTGCCAAAGAGCGCAATCGCGCTCCTCAATATAGGAATCCAAAATCTCATCAAGGGTTAATAGAATAAACAAATAAACAATGCCACGTGGTTTGCATGTGTATAGTAAAGCAAACCAATTATACGCGCGTCAGTAACCAACATAAACATAAATACTACTACTATATCTTTCCGGTTACACTAATTTCGTTTCACACATTTGGGACAAAATCGATACACAGATATCGCGCCTTCTTGTGCTCTTTGTCAACAACAAGGGCATACTGCAAATTATAAAGGATGCCGTGTATATCAGAATACAATTAAAAGTCAACAGAATAATAGAACAAGCGCAGTGCAGCGATTACAAACCAAAGTTGCTAAACCACAAACAACAATCACACCATCCACAGTTGGATTATCGTATGCGCAAATCGCCAACGAGTCAAATATCACTGAAATTATTAAAATGCTTAGCCAAATTCAACAGTCACTTGCTCATTTAGCAGAGAGGGTGGCAAAACTGGAAACCTATATTTATCCACCAAGCAAAAAAGTCAGCATACTCACAAATGGTTAACTCGTTCCTACGCATTGTAGCTTGGAACGCTAATGGGCTCAACCAACGAGCCCACGAACTGGAAATATTTCTCCATACAAACAACATTGATATTGCGCTGATTTCTGAGACGCACTTCTCCAACAAAAGTTTTTGACAACCCATCCTAGTGAACGAGCTAGAGGTGGTTCAGCTGTACTAATCAAAAATAATATCAAACACAATCGACGAGAGGATATTCGTGAAAACTATTTGCAAGCAACTGTTATCTCAATTCAATATAATGGCGCAGATCTAAATATTGAAGCAGCGTACTGTCCTCCACGGCATACTTGTACTTGTCCTCCACGGAATTAAAAGTTAGTATTAAAAGCAATGAAGAATTGGAACAACAAACAAACAATTTTATTGAATACACTCGAATGGCTGCCAGACTAGCTACTCCTGAATCAAAGGACAAAGCGGAGATTGAAGTCAAATAAATACCTGGCTGAAATCAGGGAACAAATCAAGGCAAGAAGAAGGGCGAGGAGAATATGGTACCTCACCAGAAATCCCGCTGACAAGACAACTTTTAATCGAATAAGTAACAAAGTCAATAGACTAATCAAAAATTTCAAACAGAATTGCCTCGATAACTACTTAAGCGGGCTAGGTCCAGAAATGGATAAAGACTACTCATTATGGAAAGCAACCAGAAGATTTAAACGACCTGTAGTTCGAGTACCACCTTTAAGGAATGCTCAAGACAGTTGGGTTCGACAAGACAAAGAAAAAGCGGAACTCTTTGCTCAACACCTGGCAGCAGTGTTCCAACCCCATGACATTCAATCCAACATTGATATAACACCTGTTTATCAACCAAATCAGGACTTTAAAAGGGTCACGCCAATGGAAATTGCTAAAGAAATCGACAAAAATCTTAATCATAAAAAAGCACCAGGAATTGATGAAATATCACCGGTTCTATTCAAGGAACTTCCACGTAAAGCAATCGTCTTGATCACATACTTATTTAATGCCTGTATGAGATTGAAGTATGTACGTACCCAAATACTTCAAAATGGCCCAAATAATTATGCTAAAGAAACCAGGTAAACCAGATGAAGAAGTAACATCATACAGACCAATCTCACTGCTTCCGACCTTATCAAAGCTGTTCGAGAAACTGCTACTAAAACGTCTAAAGCCAATGGTAAACGTTCCTGATTTCCAATTTGGATTCAGGAATAACCACTCCACCATAGATCAAGTCCATCGAATAACTGCGGTAATAGAGCAAGCGTTAGAAGAAAAGAAATATTGCTCCGCCGTATTTCTGGATGTATCCCAGGCCTTCGATAGGGTTTGGCATGAGGGATTGACATTCAAAATGAGCAAAATTCTACCACAAAACTATTGCCAGCTGCTTGAATCATACCTCTCTGATCGCCAATTCAGAGTCATTCATGAAGAAACATGTTCTGACTTTTAACCAGCGATTGCGGGAGTTCCGCAGGGAAGCGTATTGGGTCCCCTCCTCTACCTTCTTTATACTGCGGGCATACCTACAACGAATAAAACATTCATCGGCACGTTCGCTGACGACACTGTAATTATGTCAGTAGACGAATCTCAACCAAGAGCAGTGGAAAATCTTCAACGAGCAATAGACAACGTTACTAAATGGACAATTGACTGGAAAATCGCACTGAATGAGCTCAAATCAACATATGTGACATTTACGCTCCGACATAAAAATAACACTCTTCATATACACCTCAAAGGAGTGCAAGTGCCGCAGGCTGAATCGGCAAAATACCTTGGTCTACATTTAGATTCCAGGCTCAACTGGAAACATCACGTGAGACAAAAAGCTGAACAGATACGATTGAAACAACGTCAAATGTATTGGTTAATTGGACATCATTCCAAAATGAACCTGTATTGCAAAAGACTGGTATACCAGACTATCTTCAAACCAATATGGATGTATGGTGCGCAGCTACGGGGTTGTACACATAAATCCAATAGAGACATTATACAACGAAGCCAAAATAAATTTCTTCGAATGGTCACCAACGCCTACCGATTAGTGACTAACAAGGAAATCCACAATGATTTAGAAATACAATTGTTAGACGACGTTATCCGCGAATGTGCCATAAAACATGAGAAGAGACTTCTTACCCGCACCAATCTTTAGGTCGTACAACTACTGGACAGTACAAACGAAGTAAGGCGGCTCAAACGAATCAAACCACATGAGCTAACCGTATGAAAATTATAAACCAAGGGAACTGGACACTGGTCCAGCAGACCCACACAAGTTTATGCTTATCTCATAAGTACTAATGTCAACCTTACTAATGAATTAATAATGTTTAAGATTGTAGTAGCCATATCAATAAAGTTGTTAAAAAAGAAAAAAAATCTTTTACTCAACACGAACATAACCAGGTATGTTCATGTTTAAAAATTCGTTCGTATATAAAAATGTAATATTATTGACCTGGTACAATTGTAAAATGTTGATGAGTTTCAAATAAGACAACAAATAAAATGGAAAACCACCTTAATGATAAAAAGGAAAGCAATATAAGGAATGCATAGGTATATATAGTGTGGGCCAAATATATTTTTTTTTAATTGCAATAAAACAAAAAGTTCTCAATATTTTTTTCTAGTTTGTTTTTTCATTGTAAAGAACAATCCTTCCGATTAATTATGGAATACTATTTCATCGGCACGGAGGGATTTCGTGTGGCACGGAGCGTCGTCTTGTTGAAACCAAATATTGCCTATATCCTACTCTTCAAGTGCCGGGAACAAAAAATCGTTTATCATGGCGCGGTAGTGCTCATATCATTGGCAATAACGGCGGCTCCTTGCACATTTTCAAAGAAAAATGGCCCAATGATGCCACCGGACCAAAATCCGCACCAAACAGTCACTCGTTGAGGATGCATCGGCTTCTCTACGATCATGTGCGGGTTCTCCGTGCCCCAAATGCGACAATTCTAAATTAAAGTTAACAGTAATTAGCTCAATTTTAAAAACTAACTTTATTATTTCTTTAGCTTTCGGAACCTTTTCGCGACAATTCTGCTTGTTTACATAGCCGCCAAGATAGAAATGCGCCTCGGGTGTACGCTTGGTTGGCTGCTTGGTTCGCGTTGGTTTATTAGTAAGCCTGTTTCTTTAACTTTAACAAAATAACGCACATATGGAGCTCCCGGCGCTTCGTTTCTTCCGAAAACAGCACGCAATTTTCGCACACATTCTGCAACATTACCATGATTTTCGAAGTAATGTTTCAATATTTCTCAGCGTTGTTCAAGCGAATACACAACCATTTTCGTTCAGCGGAAGGATAAAACTAACTTTCTATCAAATCAGAAGTGGCATAACCCTTACCATACTCAAAATAAGCGCTAGTTCAAAAAAAAAGTTGGATGGCCCACCCTGTACAAACTAAAATGTAACGATTGCGAGGCGTTCTACATCGGACAAATGGTCGGACTTTTATTACACAATTTAAATAACACGTAAAAGGTTCCCCATAACACAGTTCAAAGACACAGAACATCTGATTCACAAACAGCACACTTAAACAGGATATGACAGCAATTTAGAAATCCTGCACAGACTGAAAAAAGACGAAAAAATGAATAGAATAGATGAGTGTAAAATTTATCAACATAAAAACAACCCAACTGAAGTTGAACGATAGGATGCCGTACAACGAAATTTACGAATACACATATAAAGGGAAAATTTGCGAACCAAAATTAGAATAGTAAAAATAGCTGACGAAGAGAGAGTATTTTTTGTGTATATGTATATTGAATTTAGATTTAGTTTTAGTTCCGTTACAATTTCGGAAATTTATCTCAGTGTTAAATTATGTTTGTGGATTTATTGTGATTTTGTGTTTTGAACAAATAAAGGAATTTTAGATTTAGCAGATATGGCTAATCAAGGGCGTCAAGTTCTCAGGATGCGACAGATGACGAACGAGGCAAGAGATGAATATCTCAGGCAGTTGATTGACGAAATTTTAGATGGAAGTGACATAAAGGAAACTGTAAATGATTTTACTGAATCTGATGATGACAGAAACGTTGTTGCTGCCAATCGTGTTGCTTCAGATGCTGAGCAAGAATCACATCCACCCGAAATTGATTTAGAGGGTGAATCAAATAATGAGGAACTTGAAAATGTGGATATAGTCCACGAAGTGCCTGCTACGTTAGGTCAGTCGTTCCTTTCACGTGACGGTACAGAGTGGAGAAGAGAAATACCTACTTCTCGACGTGCTCTCTCACATAATGTTACGAAGCAGCACGGTGGACCACATAGATCAACAATCAACCACACATTGCTTCAAAAAATTCAATTAAGTGTTTTCTCACAACTGAAATGTGTAACATCATAATAAGGGAAACAAATCGCAAAGCACAGTGTAGCTATGAAACGTGGAACACCAATAATCCTGGATCGATTAAAGTTTGGAAATCTATACATGAAGAAGAGTTCGATGCATAACTAAATCGAACTACGAATATACTACTGATCCGTGGAAAACATTTTCAAACCCTTTATACAGGGCCAGCATGGGTCTTCGTAGATTTTGGAGTATAACACAGTTCATTCGCTTTGACAATGAAAATCCCCGCGCAGCTCGCTTGGAGAAAATAAAGCAGCACCAATTAGAGATTTATTCGTAATGCTAAAAGCTTACCTCCGTAAATATTTTATACCATACGTACGATGCAGTAACGATCGACGAGCAATTACATCCATACAGAGGCGGGATTAAATTTACCCAGAATATTCCTTCGAAACCCGCCAAATATGGCATAAAGTCTGACCTATATACTGGTAAACTATCCAATGAGTCGTGAGATATTAATTAAGGTGAAAAAGTTGTAATTAAGTTGATGGAACAATAAACAGTGGTCTTGCACTTACAATCGACAACTTTTTTACGCCTTTACCGCAACGTCTCATGCGATGGAATTTAGCTGTTGTGGGTACATTCAGGAAAAATAAACCATACATTTCAACCGAGTTCCAGACCTAAATACAACGTGATGTACTAACTACAGAATTTGGCTTCCATGAAAACGAGACAATGTGCTCTTACGTACCTAAAAAAACAAAGCTGTGATTCTCTTATCCACGCTTCATTATGACAAAAATGTAAATGGTGTCATAAATAAGCCTGATATTATAAATTATTATAATGCAACGAAAGGAGCAGTGGAGAAGATGGATAAAATGCTGGGCGAATATAGCACCAAACGTAGTACTTAGAGATAGCCACTCGTGTTTTTTTACAAAATGTTGGATGTCGTTGCATTAGCTACAGTTATAATTTACTCTATTAACAACCCTGAGTTGTCAAAATCAACTTTTTCAAGGAGAAAAATTTGCACGAGTTAGATAAAGCGCTTACAATGCCATCAATTTAAAAACGAGCAGCAACGCCATTTATATATTGAAACTTTAACACGCGAAACGGATTGGAAGCAATGTTGATGCAAAAAATAGGAGAGACATCTGAATCATTTCAATCACCAACTTCTGGTTCTAGTCAGCCATTACCATCAGAAGATAGAGATAAAACAGGTCGCCTGAAACATAAAGGTAATTGCTTTATATGCCGGAAAGACTCGAAACTACGATCCGCCAGAAAGGTATGTCACTATTGTCTTAAACCAGTATGGTTTAAAACCATTGCCCATAAACTACTACTTAAAGTTTCATTGTTAAATAATATGGAGTAAGCATATAATACTCGTATGTATTATAATATTAATACATATTATATGCTTACTCCATATGCTCGTGTTGACTTAAAGGTTAAATATACATGAACCGCAGTCCAGAATCGCCTATTTGACTTTTGTCCATAACTACGTTAGTTAGACTACCACCGACCGGAGGTTCGTGGTGTTAAATGGTCTCGAGGTTTAGTCGATGATTACCGAATAAACGAAAAAGTATGTGGGAGAGAGATTCGTATTTCAAGTTCCCACACTAATGGTTTGGGTATGAATTTCAATAGAAGCCCATTCAGACGTGGACTCTGGAAACGTTTCAAACGTTGTTATTAACTATTTGGATGAAGTGAGAAATGATCGAAGGCTTTTGACTCGCTGACTTTTGACATTCGCAATCTTAAGCTAATGAGACGGAGGTAAGCGCAGCGCTGAGCTAAAAACAATCGGTATTAGGGTACCTTGCAACTACCTGCTTAGTTTCATTCTATTATATAATATTTTATTTTTATAGTTTTTAAAGATGAAACTATATACGCGAATGATCGTATTTTGAAAATTTTGTTTTGTTATTCTTTTAGTTTATATGATTACTTTTATTAAAAAAAACTATTTTCATTAGTGTATTTTCGCCCATATTATATTATGTGGCACCACATAACTGGAATAATATTTGTAATTACCGTTAAAAAAATGTCAATCGTAAAGGCGGTTGAAGGTGGATCAGATATTCCTGATAATATATGCGCAGCTCGAATAATATCAGATTGTGAAATTGTTTTGAATAGTGGAAAATAAATGCGAGTACCATCTGATTTTGACTGAAGGACAATACGCATTATGAAATCATTTACCCTTTACGCGCCGCCATTACAAATTTATCTAAAACAAAAAGCAACTTGCAAAATGAAATCGAAAATGTTCAGTTGGAATTATTTTTCACTTTTTCACTGACAAAACAAATTCAAAAATAACTTGAGCTCAATATCTTATTGATACGTTAGTAGTAAATTGCTATTATGTTCATTCAAACTCCGAGTTATGCTGAGCAAATTAAATTTACGAAATGAAATGATAAATATTTCAACAAGACAGCAATAAGAAGGAGGGTACTGATAAAATGTGATAGCTTTTTATAATATAAAATCCAATATGATCAAGGATTTTCACCCTAAAATCTTATTATGAGGGTGTCAAGGATGTAAGTAGTTTTTAAAAAAATCACTGTGATTACAAGGTAAATTTATTATTTTGCTAAATTAGTAAAGTTTTAGTCTTGTGAGGAAAGCTTTGATGGAAGTCTGCTTCCATTTTCTTTATATTTGCATAACCCATTTACTGGGATTCCAGCATTAGCCTATTTAAAGTTCAAACAAAATTAATTCAGATCCATTTTTTGAATTAACTGAAAATAACAAATAAAAAACTTAATTTCACCAACATTCGGTATCTCTTTAGTCCGGGCGAATTGATTAATCTGGATGAAATCCATACTTGACCTTCATCTATACACTGGGAGATCCTAGTGAAATGTGCTTGAAATCTATGTATCTGAAATGGCAGGTTTTGGAGGGTTCAATTTTCGCAATGATGTTGAAAAGTGTCAAGAAACGACAAAGAATTAGATTCAAATTAATTTAAAGATTATATTTTCATAAGTTTTCCGAAATTTAAGTGAAAATAATGATTTTTCATTATCACAACGTTTTTACCAAAATTCAGCTAAGTTTAATTTTTCCCTTTAGAAATCAAGTGTGGTGTATTCGAGATCTATGTGCATTCGTCTTAAATGAAACACGGGTAATAATAATAAAGTTAGACGCGAGTTTATGGTTGAATGTTCATTATTATGAAACAAACTTGGTCTATTGGAAAATATCAGATCGAACATGCATAAAATTGATTTCTCCAAGTTTGAGGCAACTAATATCAAATATTTAAAAACAAAATCGCCTACAGAATAGAATTAAACACGAATTTTGCTGATTAAACAGAAATAACAAAAAATTCTGGAACATAATCTTCTCGCACAAATGTTTTCGAGCCTGCAAAACCTACCCTCACTCAAATAAACAAAACTCATAACCTTCACCTTCATTACATTCATGATTGGCTCAGTTCTTATTTTTTATGATTTACGATATCGATATTTTTTAGACAATTTAGATCCGAATACGCTATCATTAAATAAAACCAGTCCGACATTCAAATATGAGTTGTCGTATCTGTCCCTAATTTTGGTTATTGGAATGTGTAAAAAACAGAGGTCTAATTCCGGAAGTTCAGTGATTCTCTGCGAAATTTTAGTTTAAAATCGTATCACCGTTCGCCAGTAATAACTGTGTTATTCTTTATTCCGTTAAGGTTTCCAAAATTTATTAAATAACCTCTTCAACACTTGCAACAAACTCCAAATTTTGTGTTACACTACTAGAACTACACTAAACCACTACACGATTTAAAATTACACTGTAAATTACAGACTATTGCTGAATAAAATTGTGCTCTTGCTTATAATTTGTTCAAGTTCAAGAATATTCGCAATTCTAAATACATATTCTCTGAATAGTTGTTTTCTCAAATATTCCACGGCAACAACTCTTTCGCTTATTTACTCAACCTAACGCCGTTGCGACAATTGCTATATTTAATCTAGTATACGTTAAACGACGATTCCTATTTTGTGTTATATCGTGGGCTTTAATAAAATTTCATTCCATGGCGAGACTTGATCCGTCGAAGTTTGAATGATAATGCTTGATACTGTATACCAGAACCCATTGAACCCAGTGTTGTGCAATTACGAGTAAAATAATTGTTTACGTAAATAATGCAACGTTAATAATGATTAATTACGGTAAAAAATTGTAATAAATGTAAAAAAAATGTAATTAGTTAGCGACATTTGCATGAAAATACTTAAATTAGTAAAATAATCTAAAATATTTTATTTTCTAGTAGATAAACTAGACGATTACAAGCAGCTACATCTATTCAAAAAATTTAAATCAATATATTATAGATTATTTTGTGGGCCTGCTAAAATAAAATTGCGCAAGGACTCAACGAGCTTATACAAATTTGATTGGATTTCGGTAAGCGCCAAATAATTATTACGGGGACGGTGGAATAGTTATTTTAGAATTTCGATGTACTGTTACTTTAAAAAAATAATATTTTAGTATCGAGAAATTGTATCTCGTTATGAAATGCTGATTACAGTTTTACACTAAATATATGCGTTTAAAAAATTCGAAAAACCCGGATTTACGAGTATTGGTATGCAAAGGAAATTAGAAATAAGAAAAAGTATTTAAGCCAATAATAAAAATAAAATTCAAATGTCAAATTTTCAATAGATTTGCAACTACATCTGAAAAGGTTGTATTCTCAACTAGATAATTTATTTTATATTATTTTACTAATTTAAGTATTTTCATGCAGATGTCGCTAATTAATAACATTTTTCACGTTTGTTCCACCATATAACGTAAAACATCTCGCGTAATTAATACAATTATTTGCGTGTAAATGAAGCGTAATTAATGTAAAGTAATTAATCTGCACAACACTGATTGAACCATCAAGCGAGAAGAACTTGTTGATTTTTACAAATATAAAGTATGTTTACAAAATTGAGCGAACAGTAAATTTTAAATAAACATATACTTGTGAAGTATTATCATGGAAAACGCCATAATGATGTTCATTCTTCATATGATTTCAGGCCGTCATTTGAAGATTTGTCTTGATACTGGTGAAATTTGTCAATAAAAAAAACTCTGAAAAGAGAGCATAAATTCGGAAAAAGTTATGTTTGTTTATCAAACCTTTATCCTCTCTAAGAGAAAATTATTTATTTTATTTTGTATTCATTTTCTCTTAGAATATAAATTAAATAAAAGGTAACTAAATTTCACGGTCCTTGAAATATTTAGTTGTGTATCGTTTAGTCTACTAATCTGCACATTACATTGGTGTTGTTGTTTTAGAGGTTTTACATACATACCTAGTTTCGATGTCGATATGTTGACTAAATTAATTTATTATTTAATTATCATTTCATTGTTGAGAATGGGGAATAGGTTGAGTTTAATGAATTACAATTGAATTAATATATTTGTAACGGTTAGAATATTGCAACTTAATACCAATTAGCAGCACAACTCTAAACCGCGACCCTGTTATTTTATCACGTGTCACTGGTAAATATCATAAAACGTGGCACATTTTCAAATCGCCACTCATCTTGTTTACCACCTTTACCCATAAAACCGATTTTCATTTTTTCGTTTTTATAGGTAAAGGGGTAAAACAAAGAATGAGATCGGACTGAAAAGTCCTAGTGTGGATTGGGTGAACGGAAACAATACAACGAGTATTCCAAAACGAAAATAAAGGAATGACCACCACCATGCAGGCCCAAAAATTAAAGACTAAAAAAAACTTTCATAAAAATACAATGGACAATATTTTTTGTTAAATTTTTATTGAATTTATTTATTTCTATGGCGGAAAAATAAATGTTCATTCTAATGAGCGTAAACTTTATGTATTTATCTTTAATTTTGTAAAAATTGTTATTCATTTTTAATGTAATTTTCATTTAGAATTATACCATTTTCCTCTATGTCTTTAATTTTGTAACGATAAATTTTTTTGAACATTATCTTTATTGGTTATGATTGAATGGATCATCATGGTTGGTATCGGTAAATTTGTTTATATTACGGGTAGCTGACACGAAGTGTTACCAAAACAAAACGCCACAGAACTTTTCTTTTTTGATGATTTTTATTGAATCAAAGTAAAAAATGTTCACAAATATTTAAATTTTCGAACTGCATTAGCAGTTTCCGATTTCGCCACCCTTAGGCGCGATTATGGCCTTCAAACGGCCGACAAAGCTATTGCATGCAGCACGAAAGTGGCTCTGTAATATTTTGGCTCATTCCCGGCGAAGCGCTTGCTTGAGATGATCGACACTTTGGTATTGTGTTGTCCTAACCTTGCTCTTTAACATACCCCAAACCGAGAAATCTAGCGGATTTGCATCCGGTGAATTTGGTGGCCATTGGTTAGTGGAAATGAACCGCGGAACGTTGTTTCTCAGCCAATGTTGATTGACGCGCGCTTTATGACTCGGCGCCGAGTCCTGTTGAAATATTTAGGTTCTGCGGCCGAAATGTTTTTGTGCCCAAGAGTTCAACGCTCCGTCCAACACATGATCCCGATAAACTTGAGCATTTATCTTGATGCCACGGTCCAAAAAAACGAGCGGTGAACGGATTTCGGCCGTTACGGCGGCCCAAACCATCACCATCGGCAGCGCTTGGTTTCGAGTGACAATCCTTTGGCAGTAGAACGGCCGGGCAAGTAATCCGGTCGTTTTGCTGGTTCACATATTGCTCAATAACGAACGGTGACTCATCGGAGAAAACCAAATTCGGCAAATCGCCACTTTCGTGCAAGCGTAACAACTCCTTTGCTCTTTCCACTCTAACTTTTTTTAAGCATCGGTGAGACCATGCGTTTTATGAAATTTCAAGGCCTTTAGTCCAAGATGATCTTTCAATATGTGCTGCATCCGTTCGAGCGCACAGTTCGCTTCACGAGCCATTTTTCTGCCGCCACGGCGCGGATTCCGAGCCAATTTGATCTTCACACGAATGATATCCGGCGATGTTGCAGTGCGTTTTGGTCCACCACCATGGCGTTTTGCAATGCTGCCAGTATCGTCATAACTCTGTCATCACTGGTTTGACAGCAATGACAGTCTGAAGTTGGTAACACTTCGTGTCAGTCACCCGGAATATTTCCATTTGTTGTTGTTTTTTCTTATTGCAATAAAGAAACAACAATATTTTTTACTTTTTGAATTAATGGGGGCATTTCGAGGTCATTTAGGGGCATAGCGTTTTTATTTATTTCGTGGTTTTTTCTTCTAAGCGATGCATCGTGCCACCTAACTTTTGTTAGTAAACATAATTAAAATTTTAATTAGAGTGATGAACATAAAACTGCAAAATAATATGGAGTGAGCTCATTCAGCATAATAGTTCTACTTCATCAGTATCTGGAAAAGACATTATATAAGCCGCGTTAATAAAAGTTTAAGGACTTTTGGATTTTACGGCTGGAAGAACAGCAGCGTACCCAAGCATATCGAGTCGACCTCACCGGATGTGATTAAAAATCGACCGTGAAGAAATGAGCAGACACACAACACACAAGAAAACAACACTATCGATGGATAAGATGGCTGTAGGTATCTAAACGTTGGAGTGGTATGTAACAAAGGTGTACAACCAGGTTGGTGAATTTTTTTTGATAATTACGTACGTACGTTTTGGTGGAAAAAAACAATAAAAGCTGTTTATGATATAAATATCCAGTAACCAGTGATAGTAATACAGGGTGGGCCATCTGTTAGTCATTTTTCATTTGTAAATCAAACATACATTTTGGGATGAAAAGTCAAAAAATGTTATTGATATGGAAAGGTGGTTCTAGGCCATTTATGTATGAAAAACAATATTGTTCATATGCCACCACGGCTTCGTCTACAGCCTGCATCCAAACATCAGCTATTATACAATTTTAATACGAAAACTGTTTAGGAAGAACACCTAGCATAGTTATTTTACATATGTGAATGGAAACAAAGTCATTGACTTTTAAAGGTGGTTTGTGCCGGAGTATTGTTAATCGAGAAGAGTACCTACCAGAGTTCCTTACGTGAAGAGTGCTAATGGACGCTTTGCCCGTGTTGAGATGCAATAGTCGTAGTATTAAAACCGAACGCTATTTTTATTTCGTGAGGTGAACCATCACATTTATTTTGTTACTTTTTAAATTATCGGTTTCAAAACAATTTTCACCCACCCTAAAAAATACGAATCTTCTTTTGACATCAAGAAAATTGTCTTGGAATAATCTATACTGTGTCGAGTTTTCCTTCATATAAACTTTAATTTTCTTTTGCTTTTCAGTTATTTTTTTGTTATTGTTGTGATGGTTCTAATTATTTGTTGTTTTCTTTGCCTTAGGGATAAAATCAAGATGAGGATACCTTCAGTCAGAATCAACATAAAGGAATAATTATGTTTACATATGTCTATATAAATATATATAGGTCACCTATTTTTAAAGGAGTCTTTTTATGGTTATATTTATCTTTATTTCATTTGTTTAAAAATAAATGGTTTTGAGTTATAATGTTTATGAAGAAGTCAATTTTCTTTTAATTTTCTTTTATGCTTTTTGGTTTAGAAGAATGCCAACCGAAGAATTAAATAATGGCACCCGGCCGGAAGATGACGTCCTAAATGAACTTTCTCGAAAACCGGATCCATCGCAAATCGGCTTCCGATACTCAGCATCATATGAAAAACAGCACCATCGACATAAAGCTACCGTTGCTTAGGTTAGTACAACTTTGGATGAACATATAGGCACGGCATAAAAGAAATTGTGAAATGGAAGGAAACGAGATCTTCACTCCCCAGCATGCCAGTATACCTCATCTAGTAGCAGTATGCCTCATCTAGCAGCAGAATGCCTCTTCTAGCAACCCTGAGACCTGGTGAGAATTTAATGAACTTATCATTCATTAATCTGAAAATAACCTGATAATGTAGCCTCAAAAAAATGAGGCTCCCAAATCACTACCTGTGATGTGGCTTTAGCGTATAGACATAATGCCAGACATCTAACTAACGCAATACACCAGATCCCACACGAAGCAACATGACTCAACTTGATAACAAATCGCGCAAAATGGCACATATGAACATTGTTGAGGTTGAAAAGCCGAATGTGAAGTGAAAATGCCGCACTTTGGATAAATTAATAATAAAATAATAAGAAGTAAATGAAAACAAAAGTTAATTAAATTTTAACAATTTATAAAAAAACTTTATTTAAACAATAAATATTTCGGCTGAAAAAAAAATTGAAATTTTGTATAATTTATATACAAAATTTTGTAATGCAATCTGGATCGTAAAAGTTGGATTGATCCAGTATTGTTGCATTTGGTAAACAAGACAGTAAAAATCTAAATTGCATCGCTAAAATTTAATTTCTTCTGATTGCCACGCCATCATGTTAACTTAGGTAGTTAATTATTGTGTCATTGGTTATCACAATTATTTAATGATGATGGGGGGCATCTATAATACAATATTAACAACTACCGTGCCATCGTTTAATTTAAATATTTTGTGTCTTGGTTATCACAAAAAGGATGGTGGCATCTATGATACGATTGCAATACTGTTCGTTTCAATGATAAGTTATTATTGATAACGATTTTTATTGATATGAAAATCGGCATGATAATGAGATTTACTAATTTTGTTTTGTGTACAAAATTGTTTTTGTTGTATGTACCGATTTTATGTTACAAGACTGTTGTTGCATATTCATTTGGAATATAATTATTTATACGGAGGATTGTCCGTTAATAAATAATTCAGTCTACGGAGAATTGTCCGTTTGTAATTATGTATATTGTACCTTGTTTCTTGTAGTTGAAGAAACAGACCGCTACAACATCGTGCAACATCCCACGGCCCACCGTACGTCTCCTACACGACACGAAAAGAAATTTATAAAGAAGCTTGAGCCTCATCGAAAGACCTCCAAACGAATTTTCCCGAAATAAGCACCCATTGAAATCGATTCCTGATAATTGAAATACCCCTCCACAAATTTTTATCAAAATTGTTTTCGCTCAAAAAAAAAATGGAAGCCGGACTCCACCAGATGACCTCAAAAAGAATTTTCTCAAAATCAAGACTCGTCTCAGACCGACCAAATGGCACAGTGGTTAAAGCTTTGGCGTTTGGATCGAGTGGTACCGGGTTCGAATCCCGATAGAGGCAGGATGCAAAAGGAAATTTTCATCAACGGAACACAACTACGACCCCCTATCGGCGTGCAAAACTCATGGGCCGACCCATCTTCCATGTCCAGTACTATTATAGGCTGGCATGGAGCTATGCGATGCGCAGATGGTAACTTAAATCGGTCCTATAGTCGTACGTCTTCGAGTTGGCAGAAATTGCGTAAAGTAATACGGGGAAAATTAACCGCGAAAGAGCAGGGAGTGCTTCGGCCCCAAAAAAGATTGCATGGATTAATAAAAATAAAAAAAAGACTCGTCTCAATTAATTTCTGATTAAGAAACAAATCCTCAGTAATATATTTATAAAAGTATTGCGAGCGGTAAAAACAAAGAAAGGGTCCCGAGCCCCACCACACGATCCTTTCAGATTTTCCCAAAATTAACATCCATCGCAACTGACTCCCATAGCACGCGAAACCCGTCTAACTAATTTTTATTAAAAACGTACGAGCCAAAAAAAATTAAAACGGCATCTGGGCCCCACCGGATAACCTTCTAAGCGAATTTTCCTGATAACAAGACCCATCGCAATCGATTTCTGGCACTTGAAAACCCCTCTCAGCAATTTTGATCACAGTAGTTTAAGCTGAGAAAAAAATAGAAAAAGTAACCCGAACCCCATTGCAATCTATTTCTAGTACTTGAAAACCTCATTTGAGCAATTTTCTTGAGAATTGTTGAGGTCAATTGGACAGAAAATTAATTTTTAGTAATTAAACAAATAATTTCTAGTGGTACATAGTAATTAATAAAAACAATTAATTTACAGATTCTTGGTTGCTAAAGAAAAAGAATATTAAGGAATTATGTAATAATTAAAACTTAAAATTTGAATTAGTATGAACACATAAATTTTCCTAAGGTGGGCGATATAGGGAATGTTTAATAGCCTTATGTTGTGTATTTTATCGTCTTATTTATTTCATGTCAGTACATAATTAGATTTCATATATTGGCAACAGCTATTTTATTTCGGTAAGCCTTACGAAGACTTATTGTAGAATGCTTAGCTGCATGCCAGCCTATAGTGCCTATTTGGTAGATGGGTCGATCTATGAGTTGTACCTACTATTAGATAGATATCATAGTCGTATTCAGTCACATCATCGATGTTAATCAACTTTTGTAGAATGCCGTTTACATCAAGTTTCTTTGAAGATTCACCGAGAGATATAAAAATAATCAAGGACCGTGAGGTTGAAATTATCAACCAGATGGCGGCAAATGTGTAAACAATTATTCATAAAATTAGTCCAGTCGATATCCGTTGCCATGGAAATTGTATCGCGATAGTTGTTGCTCATGGTTTCAAATTTTGTCGTCGTTGCCGCCATGAGTGTACATGAAACATTTATTTGTTTTAAGTGAAACGTCAAAATGTACAAGATAAAATACTACCTAGCCTCAAGTGTTTTGAAATTTATATTATATGTATATGGCAAATATTGTTGCCTAACTTCTCCGAGTTCTGATTCTCTTATTTGAAGTATATGTCTAAGGAGACTAGAGATTTTGATTTTCAATGTAACCGATTTTAATCGGACATAATAGAAAATTCAGTGCTCTAAACCTGCACCGCCCAAATTAGCCCGCCTCAACGAAACCTGTACTATAATTTGTTACACATTTATTACAATTTATTACAACAAATAACGATTTTATTACAGTTACCGTTTTCGGGGAACGAGTGGTCGGTTTGGCTTACAATTAAACTTGCACCGCCAAAATTGTAACTTTTGATGTAGCCATGATATCGGGATGATTCTTGGAACAGAATTTATTACAAATTAATTACATTGAATAAGTAAGTTCAAGACCACCCCTATAACTTGCCCAAGGGTAAATTTTACCCCAGAACGATTATATATTTCAAAAACATCAATTTAACCAACTTTAATAAAAAAAATTACACCAGACTGCCACCAGATTTTGGAAAAAATGTTGCAAGAAGTCTTGTCGAAAGTAGGTTAGCCTTATCCAGGTTTGTAATAAAATATTTTTGTGTCAGGATACGCAGAATTGACTCAAATCCGTATAGGCTGCAAATAAGTAATTTAAGGGTCAAATTTAACACCTTTAATATTTTATACATTACTGGATAAGGTCGACCTACCCACCACAATGTCCAAGGAGTAACATTTTACTCAATATCTGGTGGTGGCCTGGTGTAATAAATTATTAACGGTGGTAAAATTGACCTTTAAATAATCTATTTGAAACCTTTACAGTTGGGAGCAAATTCCGCGTATCCTGACACAAAAACAATTTATTACACAATTGGATAAGGTTTACTTGGCCACTGCAATGTCCAAGAAGTAACATTTGACTCAATATCTGGTGGCGGTCTTTAAAATCGACCCTTAAATTATCTATTTGAAGCCTCTACCGTTGGGGGCCAATTCCGCGTATCTTGAGACAAAAATAATTTATTACATAACTGAATAAGGTTGACCTGCCCACCACAATATCCAAGGAGTAACATTTGACTCAATATCTGGTGGCAGTCTGGTGTAATAAATTATTTGTGTGTCAGGATATGCGGAATTGGCTCCCAACGGTAGAGACTTTAAATAGGTAATTTAAAGATCGATTTTATCACCTTTAATATTTTATTACACTACTGGATAAGGATGACCTACCCACCACAATGTTTAAGCAGTAACATTTGACTCAATACCTTGTAGTGGTCTGGTGTAATAAATTATTATAGGTGATAAAATCGACCCTTGAATTACCTATTTGAAACCTTTACAGTTGGGAGCCAATTCCGCGCATCCTGACACAAAAATAATTTATTACACACCTGGATAAAGTTGACTTTGCCACCGCAATGTCCAAAGAGTAATATTTGACTCAATAACTGGCGCCGGTCTGGTGTAACAAAATATTAAAGGAGTAAAATCGATCTTTAAATTAAAAATTTCAAACCGTTACCGTTCGGAGCAAATTCCGTGTAACCTGACACAAACATAATTTATTACACACCTGCATAAGGTTGACTAACACTTTACAACGACCACAGGGTAACATTAGACCTTATATCTGGTGGCGGTCTAGTATAATAAATTATTAAAGGTGGTAAAATCGACCCTTGAATTACCTATTTGAAGCCTCTACTGTTGGTGGCCAATTCCGCGTATCCCGACACAAAAATAATTTATTACACAACTGGATAAGGTTGATTTGGCCACCGCAATGTCAAAGGAGTAGCAATTGACTCAATAACTGGTGTAATAAATTATTAAAGGTGGTAAAATCGACCCTTAAATTACTTATTGGCAGCCTATACGGATTTGAGTCAATTCCGCGTATCCTGACACAAAAATATTTTATTTCAAACCTGGATAAGGCTACCCTACTTTCGACAAGTATTCTTGCAACATTTTCCCCAAAATCTGGTTGCAGTCTGGTGTAATTTTTTTTTTATTAAAGTTGGTTAAATTGATGTTTTTGAAATATATAATCGTTCTGGGGTAAAATTTACCCTTGGGCAAGTTATAGGGGTGGTCTGGAACATACTTATTCAATGTAATTACTTTGTAATAAATTCTGTTCCAAGAATCATCCCGATATCATGGCTACATCAAAAGTTACAATTTTGGCGGTGCAGGTTTAATTGTAAGCCAAACCGACCACTCGTTCCCCGAAAACGGTAACTGTAATAAAATCGGGATTTGTTGTAATAAATTATAATAAATGTGTAACAAATTATAGTACAGGTTTCGTTGAGGCGGGCTAATTTGGTCGGTGCAGGTTTAGAGCACTAGAAAATTCTTAATAATAAGGTCTTTTTACACAACAACATTATAACACAATTTTGTTTACATATACGAGTAGTTAAATTTCAAATTTTAGTACGTCCAAGCATTATTTGACCATCGTTATATTATCAAATAATCGATTCACAGTAAAAACGGCAAATAGAAGATGCAAGTCGTATCTCTTTGTGCATCAATAACTGTTTTTAATTTATTCGATTCATTTTGTCTCAATCATATGGATAAGTTATACCAAGAGTATAAATTTAGAATTACACCTATTCACTGCTCTATTTCCAAATCAAGCACAATAGATCTTTCTCGTATAAGTAAATATTTGCAACAACAAAACAGACTACTTCGTATTTAGATTATGAAAAAAATTGTTTTTATTAAATTGTCTCTATAAAACATTACAAACATAATAACAATAGAATATTTAATTTACGGTAAATAATAAGTCCACGGTTCATTTGCGGTAAAGTTTCATTTGTAAGAACATACAACAAGGGTGTTTTTTTAAGAGGTTGCCGATTTTTTTTTTGAATAAAACACATATAAAATTATGAAATGACCAAAATTTTTTTTTATTTGGTAGATAATTTTTTGGCATTTAACATTTAAACACAATTTCTGGCATATGGCTACCACGACTATTTTTCACAAATGTCATTCTGGAGGTCCAATTTTCCAGCACTTTTTCAAGCATTTGAGGGCGTATGTCAGCAATGACACGTTGAATATTGGTTTCCAAAGCGTCAATCGATTGAGGTTTATCCACATAAACCAATGACTTCACGTATCCCCACAAAAAGTAATCGAGTGGCGTCAAATCGCACGAACGCGGAGGCCAATTCACCGGACCATTTCTCGAAATAATGTTGTCGTTGAAAGTTTCTTTCAATAAGTCGATTGTTTCACGTGCTGTATGGCAAGTGGCACCATCTTGTTGAAACCACATTTCATTCATATCCATATCTTCAAGATTTGACAACAAAAACTCATTTAACATGGTTCTGTATCGATTTCCATTCACGGTAACGCGTCGTCCTTCCTCATTTTTAAAGAAATATGGACCGATGATCCCACCAGCCCATAGACCGCACCAAACAGTACATTTATCAGGATGCATTGGTAATTCTAGAACGGCGTGTGGATTATCTTTGCTCAAAATGCGACAATTTTGTTTGTTGACGTATCCATTTAACCAAAAATGCGCCTCATCACTGAAGAGAATTTTACGGTAAAAAAATGGATCTTCGTTCAATTGATTTAACGACCAATCACTGAATTCACGGCGCAAACGATGGTCGTGTGGCTTTAATTCTTGCACCAATTGAATTTTGTATGGCACCAAACCCAAATCTTTACGTAAAATTTTCCATAAAGTCGATGGACAAAGTCCAATTTGCTGAGCACGACGACGAATCGATAAATTGTCGTTTTCTTCGACACTGGCCTCAACGACAGCAATATTTTCTTCTGTACGAACTCTTCTCATTCTTGTCGGTGGCTTGGCATCCAAAAGAGTGAATGTAGACCGAAATTTGGTAATTACGTTCTTTATGGTGGTCTCTGACGGACGATTATGTGCACCATAAAATTCACGAAGTGCTCTATAAACATTTTTAATTGAACACTGATTTTGAAAATAAATTTCCACGATTTGAAAACGTTGTTCTGGAGTTAACCTATTCATAATGATTTGCCAAACAATACTGAGTAGAAATGCCACTTTGAGCTGTCAAAACAACTGTCATAAAATAAAACGACATCTATCCGAAAAACAAACCTCCTAAAAAAACACCCGTTATATTGTTTATGTACTCGTATATGAAATTGAAATCATTTTATTTTTACTTGAATTCAATTTTTATTTGAAAATTAATTTCTAATTCTTTCTGTTATGTTATGTAATTCAGATGATAAGATACTTCAAAACCCACGTACTCTATTTTGGTGTTTTAACCAATTTTTTATAATACACGTTAGGACAATATCTGTTAAAAATTTAAATGTATGAAATAAATTTCAAATTTTAATAAATAATTTCGAGTGTTGTCCATTTTTAATTTATTTGATGTATTACAATGAATTTTAATCTTATTATTCGAGTATTCGTAACTGCATTTAAACATACGCGTGAAAGGGAAAATGTTGTAATGGATGCATTCGATGAAAAAATATAACATGTCTGCCATTGAAACATTAAAAATCATTATAACACAATTTTGTTATTTTATAGAAAATCATGTGATATGTGATATATTTTAACATAAGAGAACCTAGCGATTCCGAAATCTGTACCTACGAGTATTAATCAAATTTGAAATATTTAAAGGCAATAAAAATTTGAAAATCTCTCAAACTAAGAAGATCGTAACTATGTATAACTGTTGGAATATAGTCAATATAAAGTATATAAATAAAGATCCAGATTAAGATAATATGTATGTCACTTAAGTGATGAAATGTCTTTATTGAAATATAAAAAAATCGTTTGGTTTTTGTTGATGAAGCACTGTCCAAGGTAAAAACGCTTGTGTCTGCCTGTTTATTAAATTAAAATACTAAAAAACGATAATTTAAAACAATCATATCTGTATTAGTAAAAAATAGATCCAAAATACCTACTAAAATATATTCCAAATTAAGCTGTTATAGGTTTAACATCTCCATTTTACAGAAATGATACATGATGGATCGTTCTATAATGTTCCCACATACAGGTTCTAGCTAATTATTAAATTAAAATATTGTACGCAAATAGAAGATATATATGTACATACGAGTATCAGATGAAAACCACATTTCTTATTTTCCTCCAACTGTATACGAGTATATCTGTCATGGTGTACACCTGAACATTTGTTTTCATTTTTATTTTTAAAATTTAAAAATAAAAAAAACTCATAAAAAATAAAATTAAGAAAATAAAAATTTTCACATTATAATTTTTCTATTTTTAATTTTTTTTATTTTGTATGGTGAGCAGGCTGAAATTACAAATGTGTACATAGGTACAGGCCTTGTTTCCACCGTAAATTATAATAAACTTCCATATGTGTTGGAACCGTACGTTTGCGCTAACTAAAAGCAACTCGTGAGAGACTGTTTGTTGGTTTTTAGAGGATAAATAGATTTTACTAGCAGAATGAAATGAGTAATTTTTTATGAATTAAAATTTAAACTTAAGATTATTACTATACGGTTGAGTTGACATTCATTTTGGAAGCCATCCAAAATTACTCAACCCATATTTTTATAAATATATTAAATTAACATATACGTTATTTCTATTAACAATATTTTCTAATCATAAATTAAATTGAATTTTATCGTGGATAGAATATGGGCGATTCTAGCTATGAGAATCTCACCACAATTTATATACTTCTAAAGTCTAGGACTAGAACTTCTACTATCAGCTATTGGTTGCTCTTAAAGCCGCCGAACATGCATACCTTCTCTCTCTATGCGAATCTCAGCACATTATCGAGAAATTTCTTACTCTTAAAGGCTAGGGCTAAAACTATCAGCGATCAATACTTAAAATTCTAACTTTCAGCATGATAGGGTGGTTGTTCTCAAAGTTTCTGTATATTCCTACTTCCAAAGTCTGGAAGCAGAACTACTCAGGGTCATAATAAACCAATGACTAATACCTAAAATCTCAACCTCCAACAATATATTGAGGTTGTTCTCATTCTTGTAAAAATTAAGACTGGAGCCAGCTATAAATCAAAGTGAGACGGATGAATACCAAAAATCTAAATTTCCAACAAGAAATTGTGGTTGTTCTTAAGGAGACTGAATAAGGGATAGTCTCGTTGAGAATCTCGCCACAACCTCCTGAAACGTTTTACTTGTAAACGCTAGAACCAGTGATTTCTAAAGACCATAGCGAGACCGATTATTAATACCCAAGCTGTGAACTTATAGCAAGATATTATGGTTGACTCAAAGCTAATGCTTCTATATATGGGTTACTCACGCTAATAGGATCTCATTACATCGTCTTGAAATTTCTTACTTTTAAAGACTTGGAAGAACTAGTTGATAGGGAGACCGATGACCGATAATATCCAAAATTTCAATTACTAAGACGAATCAATTATTATACATTTATTTGTAAAAACCAAAAATATCTCTTGATAGACGAAAGAGATAGTCATAATCAGTAATTATTAAGAATCATAAATAATAAAACTCATTATGTACAAACATGATTAGTAATAATAAGTGATCAAAAATATTTTAAGAGTTGTTAAGCGTCAAAAGTTAAAATTTAAGTTGATGTGTGAATTTAAAATAAAATTAACAATAGTCATCCAATAAAAATGTCAACACTGAATAATTATAAGTGAAGAATTAGTTTAAAATGTTCAATTCCCAATCCGCTCCAACAACGGGGCGTTATGAAATCTGCACAACCATGACATCACTATGACGTATACGAGTACATACCGCTGCGGTCAGCACCAAATGTTCGGTTAAGGCTTGTAGAAAACGTCACGGCATAGAACAATGCATGTAATTCCGGAAGACTTTAGATAGAGCAAGGTTAGTGAATGTCTACGACCTTTGTGTATGTTGTCTCGCTCAGCATAGAAGAGGTCAGTGCAGGTCGATACCGTTCTGTTGACAATGGACATAATCATACACTTCTGCATTGAATAATGCAGTGTCTTCGGGAATGGGTCTAGCCCAAAACTCAAACTGTTCTAGCCAACCAACAAGGAAGTGTGTTGCTACCCACCGCGATGATTAAAGTAACTACCGGCACTGGACATTAATTTAAGGGCCTTGATAGATTCAGCTGCCCCAAACCACCTTAATATAAACAAAGCCTGCCAACCTACTGAAGTTTAACTTCAGTAGGAAACCTACGATAATATTGCGCGCATAGGTGGAACCAAAGCTGGAGATTGCTGCATTATCAAACTGACACCAAGAGTTTCTGGAAACTTTTCTGTAGATATCGATGTTTTGACATTTGACAAACTCACACAACAGCTAGCATCTAGAAAAGACACAATTAGTCAATCTCCACTGCATTTGGAGCGGATTATTATTATTTAATAATAATCAACAACTTCATAAAGGGCGAACATAATGGTGGCCAAGGTGACAATAAAGACAATTCAAGAACAATTACAATTATTCATTGGGAATGACAACAATCCAGAACAACAATCCAAAATTGAAGAATTCTTTCAAGAAAATTTAGGGTGCAATCCAGTAGGATGATACACGGTGCGGATTCCTTTTAAAACGAGACATAGTACTCTCTCTCCCTCTCCCCATAGTGGTCGATGCTTCAGCAAGAACCACTACGGGAGTATCATTAAATTAAGCAGGACCTTACGGACATTCTTCTCCGATGGCGGCGGCACAAATTTATGTTACTAACGATATCGAGGAAATGTACAGACAGGTATGAATATAAGGAGATCGAGATTACCAGAGGATATTATGGAGGCGTGATCCCACCAAAGCTATGGCTGCCTACCAATTGAATACGTTTACTTATGGACCCACCCGTTTCTACACGTTAGAGCCTTATTACAACTGGCACAAGATGGTAGCAGCGCTTAACCAACAGCAGCCAGAATCCTATCATCGAATCTTTACGTCGATGTCTGTTAGCTGGAAGTGACAGTCTATATAAGGCATTTTTAGCTGTGAAAGAGCTAAGGGCCCACTCGGAGAAAGGCGGTTTGAACCTGGAACCCGGTCTGAAAATGGGCTTCTAATTCCGTGGAAATTTTGGAACATATCCCAAGCGAGCTACATCATATACGGGCAAAGTACAATTAAGATTAAATGATAGCGCAAAAACCTCGGGAACCTTGTATCATCCTCCTGCCGATACATTTGAGTTTGGTGTCTCCAGATTGCAACTATCACACGGTCATCCAACAGGCGATCATTGTTGTCGGATTCATCCAAATTATTTGACTCTATAGGGAGGCTGTTACCAATAATCATCACCGCCAAACTTATGATGCAAGAGGCATGGACAATTGGAATAAGATGGGATAATTGGCTAACAGTTCCTTATAACGCTAAATGGATGAAGTATAAGGAAGAATGTCTATAAAGAAACGCTAATAGTTCCTCGGTGGATTTTCACAACAAAAAAATCACTAATTAAGCCTAATCAGCGGATGCTGCGATGATATATCGTCGACCCACTGACAACATGGGCCATGTTACAACACATTTACTAATGTTGAAAACACGAGTCGGTCCTATCAAAACTTAATCATCCATCCCACGCCTAGAGCGTAATGCAGCCTTGCTACTCGCAAAACTTATAAAGGGTAAGCCATAAAGGGTCACCATACTTAAGGTGTTGTAAAACTGAAGGCGTGAGACGGATAGTTTAATTTTAATTTAAGCGACTAGTGTTTGCAACATTATTTATTTATTTATTTATTTATTCATTTAAAGAAATCTAGTTTGTGATTTACATGTCATGTTCATTTCAGAATTTAATTTAAAACAAAAATAATAAAAAATCAAATAAAGAAAATTAAAACACAAAAATGAATGGAGTTCTAGTGCTAAAAACTCATGGTTTCGAAATGTTCCGCAAGACACATGAATTGATATGTTTTTCAAAATGTATGCTGAATCAATGTGACCTAGCAAAAAGTTACCAATGAAAGCCGCACCTAAGAGAAGTCGTCTATTAGTGAATGTGTTATAAGATGGTCCACGTTGTCAATGATTCGACAAATTGTTTCTTAAAAATAATCGTTTGATGAACCATTTGAAAATAGTATGAATTGCATCTCGGCGTTTTTATACAGCGTAACCATGAAAATCTGGATTTTGGGGTGAGAGTATTCGACATAACTGTCAAGTCATTTCGTACTATCATGATGAACTTGTTTTTTTTGTTTTGTGAAATCATTAAAACGTCGTGAAATACAATTTTTTGGACTGACAGTTAGACCATAACAGAAATTATAGTTTTCGTATTGCCACTGCATTTTAATGTGTGGAGATTTGAACCAACTTCACATACATATTTTAAATAAATTATTTTATTTCAGTTTTTAACAAACTTTTAATTTAATTTTCAATCAAACTGAATTAAAAAAATGATAATATTTAATTCAGAAAAACACCTTCTCTAATACAGTCTTTTTTTAATGCGTGTGTAAAACAACAGTAATCAATCTAGTATCTTTCGTTTCTAGAAATGTCTCTTCAATACCTGTACCAGCGGTGTATCTCTATTTACCAATGACTCCTTTTATGATCTAGAACTAGACAGATTTGCATCGTGGTGCTGTAATAATGATCTGGGGAATGAAGTTAAATGTGAGGCAGTGCGAGTATCGTTTCTCGAAAGCACATTAACACCATTAAGTTTAGTTACGTATTAACCTAGATGAGAAAATTTCTTTATAAATTAGTTCGACTATTTAATTAATAATGCTAATTTAACACCTTCTCACTTTCTTCCTTTTGGTATTAAGTCACATGAGTTGATCTGACTAATTCAGACCTCCCAGTTACGAGACACAACTTACGTTTACGCCACCACTCAATAAACGACGACCAATTCATATTCATCCAGCAGATTATCTGTGGCAATATTGTCGCTCCAAAAAATTCATGAAAATTTCCGTAACCTTAACTGAACTGAAATTGAGTTTCACCGTACAGATTATGGTAGATTTGAACCCATCTCACAGTTGCTTCATTATTAACAAATACTCGCTTTGAACATGATAAGATAACACTTGTCAGTTACTTATTTGTTCGACGCTTTGCCATTTTCATTATTATGTACTAAATTTAACTAATCAACTTTTTTATAAAAACAAAATAAAATAATTATTATTTTAAGAAATATGTTTATAAAAGTAACGTGTCCATTTACGTGAAACAAAATTTTCTGTATTACCTAAATTAATAACATAATTATTAACATAATTATATTACATGAAAATTTCGGTAAATCAATATACGAGAATTAGTTATTTTTACCATATTGTTAAGTAAAGGGTGTTTTTTTAGAGGTTCACAATTTTAAATTAAAATAGAACAAAGAAAAACATTTTGAATATCAGTGAAATCAGCTTTATTCGATAGATAATTGTATGCCATTAATTCTTGAATATGATTTTTGCCATGTGATCGCCGTGGCTGTCGCGTACATGGCGTAATCTGGAGGTTGAATTTTCCAGTCTTCGCAGCAATTGCGGCCGTATCTCGCTAATAACTCCCCGAATATTGTGTTCCAAGTGTTCAATCGACTCTGGTTAGTTAGATCACACGATCTCGGTGACTAATTAACAGGACCATTACGTGAAATTAGTCTTTCATCAAATGTTTCTTTGAGTAAATTAATTTAATCCCGCGCTGTGTGGTATGTGACACCGTCCTGTTGAAGCCACATATCAGCAAAATTTATGCCAGCCAATTGGGATAGAGAAAAGTTAGAAATCATGTCTCTATACCGTTCACCGTTGACTGTAACATTGCGCTCATCATCGTTTTTGAAGACATCTGGACCAATAATTCCGCCGGCTAATAAAGCGCACCAAACAGTGATTTTTCTCTGGATGGAATGGTGTTTCGGCAAAGGCTTGTGAATTATATTTACTCCAAATGCGACAGTTCTGTTTATTAACGTATACCTATTCAACCAAAAGTGAGTTTCATCGCTAAACGAAATTTTGTTTGATCAACATCAATATCAATTTGTGCTTCAGCCGATTGGCCGAATTGGCGGCGTGTGCGATGATCGGATGGTTTTAATTCCTGCACAAGTTAAATTTTGTAAGCACGTAAGCCAAGACCCTAAGATAAAATCTTCCATAAAGTGGATGGACACATTTCCAGTTGCTGAGAACGACGTCGAATTGATTGATGTGGGTATTCCTCATTTGGGTATTCCTGCGCTGTACAGCGTCTATCGCTTGTTTGGTATGCACTATTTGATGCCTTACTGGATGCGTATTATTATTTAGAGTATACGTGGTGCGAAAACGATCCATAGTTAACCGAATTACCCTCTCTGATGGACGATTATGACGACCGTAAAATGGACGTAATGCACGATGAGTTTGGCGAACAGAATCATTATTTTGATAAAAAGTTTCAACAATTTGCAAGCGTAGCTCTGGCGTGAGTCTATTCATTATGAAATGGCAAATCAAACTAATGACAAAGCAAATGTCAGCTGTCAAATCGGTTGTCAAACAAAACAGTGTTGCCAACATAAAGTTGTGAACCTCTAAAAAAACACTCTTTATGTGCTTATTAAACGAACCATTCAAGGGCGATTGACTAATTCGTACAAACCGATTTTATTCCCACATATTTTGTATAATCGATTTAAGATTTAAATTATATTGTATGTATTGTAGAAGATACTTTGAGTGACTTGTCCAAAAGACAAATATAAATAGCTTCCGCCTATTACAGCGATGAATCATACATACTCGTACATCATCAATAACATTTGGTCAAATACAATATGAATACGAATACAAGCTGTATTTTCTATAATAATAATTGTCATACAAACTGAAAATATTCATTTGTGAACCGACTGTTATTATATTTCGTTCTTGGGCCGAATACAACGTATTTAGTTCATTCATCCGTATGGTTGTATTTCTTAAAATTAATTTCGTGTTACTAACAAATTTATTATTCACATTCATCCACCTATAAACATATAATATTATTATTTGACTTGAAAAAAATATCACTCAACGATCTACGGTTTTGGCAAGTGCACCACAATAACTCGGTACTTAAGAAATCTATTTAATTTACTTCTGTGTATCTTAATTTTCTTAAAATAGATAAGTTATTGAAGTCATTGAAACTACATTAAAAGTCAATAATATGACAGTTTTAATTAATAAAATTTGATAAATACCTATTTTTATTCGGTTGTGTCGATTGGCAAATTTTTTATGATTATTTCGGTCACGAAATTGTTATTAATAGCACTGATTCATATTTTGCTGTCTTTATACTTGCACTTTAGTGGATTTTGAAGAGTAATAGTCACTGAAGAGTGATAGTAATACTTAAATACGTTCTACAGTTTTCATAATTAAATATTATAAAACATTAAGAGCTGTTAATTGAGTTAATTAGGAAACTTTAAATGTCGTGAAGCACAAATGAATGAAGTATAATACAATTCAGAACAAATTTAAATAATAAATAGTATATAATATTTTGAAATTTTTGCAAAAATTCCGATCGCACGAATTTTGCCATACCAATTATTCTATTTTATTTATCTGACTAGTTTAGGTATCATAGGTTTACACTACATATATACATATTATTTATTTATTGAATAAAATATTGAAGAAAGAAATTTTAGATAAAAACTATACAAATTACACATAAAAAATGTAAGATTGCATATTATAAAATAATATTAGGATTTCAGACAATCATGATGTGGCAAAATGTTTCTATAATTTGGCTTTGATAATTTTTTTGCGCAATTCTTATTAGTTCCTCGTCGCTGTAGTTAGTTGTGTGCCTTAGATGAAGGAACGGATGGTAACGTAAACTCTTGCGAGGAACAATGTTGATAATGATTTCTAAAATAGACGGTACATCTATATGGTGCAGCAACATAACCGTTAATTTCGTACAAATTCGCACGCAAGTCTCAATTAATATATTCTTCAATTTGATTGTATCGTTGAAATTTTTCACGTATATGTAGATTTTAAGATCACCTTTTATCCCAAAATTCCACATACTGGACTCGCAAAAATAAAATTTGATTTTCTTACACCTTTAAAAATGTTTTTTGTGTATGCTACACTTTTTTTTAATTTGTGTAGTTACACTTTTAATTAACGTTAGAAACTTGACACTGGTGATTTTTCTTGTACTTCAGCTTTATTAAAGCATTATCATACCACGGCAGGTTATTGTTTGATTTATAAGAAGCAGTTGAAACAAATAGACGGGTTCCACGAAACTTAATTTTATGAAAAAAATGTTCGTTGATTTCGACAATGCAGTTGTTCAAGTCAAGCTCCCAATTGAAGCTTACCAAGATTCAAATGAAAATTTGTTTTGTCCATATTTCTGAAGTTATAGTAAATTTCTTGATTGAGTTGATTATGGGCACTTAGGATACATGATGAATATCATTGGCAACGAACGGTGATGACGTTTCGGATACCTTGAAGAGATCAGGATCTTTGGTAAAATGAGATCTTAGATTTTATTCAGACCATTCTGTATATAGCAAACTTGATTTAAACTAAAATCAAAAATGGTATCAATAAAGTGAATTTCAGGAACTGAAGATATATTCAATGGTAATATTGAATCAATTTCTTCGTCATTGCCCCGGTGGATTGTAGATAAATAGAAATCCCCCGTTACGCGAGTAATATCGGAATAATGAGCAGCATTGTTGATTTATGCACTAGTATCACTAGAGTGGGGGGGGGGACATAGGTCTCGTAGGTGTAGACCGATTTAGAACAGATATTGAGTTTTACACATAAACATATATTGGTTATTTATAATAAATTGTTCGTTCGATATACGGTTTTTGACAACAATAAAAACTCCTCCACAGACTGTTTGAGCTTGTTAGAGATGAATGCAATTAGCGACAATATAATGATAATACTGCCGAGTCATTACGAACGTGTAGTCCTTCGGTTAGAAGGTTTTGGATGGGAAGTTAGGGAAAAATAAGGTTACAAGCAGTATATGAGGAGATGGCCACATTTGCACATTTGCAATGACAACGGTATATCCACAAATCAATCCATCTAGATGATAGGGCTACAGTATTTCACGGACATGACGGTAATCACTACACTTTACAGATCTTGTTTAATGCTTGGTCTAACACTTCAATCAATGAATCAATCAATTAACTGGAAGCTAAATTGTGTTGACTTGACGTGCTAACAATTGTAAATATTATTATTTTATTGTTAAATCTCCAAGGTATGGCCAAGGCGTAAACTTGGCTTTGGATAATTTAATGTTTTTGCTACCTACTAGATTACCACTGGTGAGGTCTAGTAGATAGTAATGATGAGAGTGTTTTTACGTTGTTAATTAACTTCTGCTTTATTAGACAAATATGTTTTTCTTTTATACAACTAAATTGCATAGTAAGCGATTAAGAATACGTATTACATATAAACATTGCTTATATACATAGGTAATGCAATTAATGCCAAATATGCATAGTAAACGTTGAAGACTAAGTGTTACATATAAAAATTGCTTACATAGTTAATGCAATTAATGCCACGGTCGTTGCATATATATAATAAAAAGTGCAAGTTGTCATTAAATATAATACATTATGCCATGTTCAAACCCGTGATTGAACATACTGCGGGTCTCTACAATTGAGAGACCTTGGCCGTGGCGTCGGCCGTTGTGGTGGTGACATGTCTTCGGAGGAAACCCGGTGATTTGTCTTGCGTCTGCAGAGATATAACAAAATTATGACCACTCCTATGATCACCATGGTGTAAGTCATCACGTAATGATGAATGTGATGCCCGATATTAGAAGAGTCCATTGATTTAGGTAAGGCCGTTTCCTTTAATTTTTGTTTAGCAATGGCCGTTTCAAGATTAATTATGTCCTTATTTAAACTGAGGTCCGCTGAATTGTTGGTGCCTCCCTCTGATGGAATCGTCGGTTGCTCCGATAAATATGATGAATTTTTCAGTTCACTCTGAATCTTTATTGATGCAGCAAAAGAAGAATTAATCATATAGGATTTTTCGTCGATAGTTGTGAGATAGAAATGCCCGTTTTTTAAAGTACATTTCCGATCCAGACTGAGTATCCCAGAATTTTGCAGCTTCATTGTGGTTATCTGACGATCACATATTAGATCAACGATTTTTGGTGCTGTTACTGAAAATAGCCATTTGTTTGTGTCTAATGGCATCCAATAGTTCAGTTGGTGCAATATAGTTGTTGTACAACCGTTCAAATTCTGCGCTACATGTCTTAATAGGTTCATTTCACATTGTGACTGATTTGATTGTATGTTGTAAATTGGCGAAATGGTACATAAATATCCATTATTTTTAATTTGAACGCATTGTTGTAGTTCATCGTTAGTTAGAGGAGCGAAACGTTCTCTATGCATATTTACTATGAGGTATTCTGTCGTTCGCATTATTATGTGTAATTGACCATTTTCGATTTTTGGGATTGGTACTATGTGAAATAATTGATATTTCTCCGAATATGCTAAAGGCATCTGGATGAGAAAGAGGATATGATTATTCGTGACTCTTGTCTGCACGGTTAGCAGGTTGTAAATGTGCCCAAGACTATTATCGTCATCGCCTTCAGGGATCATCATGGTTGGTGAAATATAATCTTTAATTCGGTTGATTTCCTCTTTCAATTGTTGAGGGGCCAACAGGGCTGGATGGATGTGTCCTTGATGGGCATTTATAATAACATCTATAATAACTCGTTGTTTATCTGCTATTCGCCTCATGATCATCATTATTTGTATAGTATATGTTGTAATAGATTGTACCCTGTCATAATGATCACCATCTATGGATAATTGTTGGATTTTTCCATCGAGATATAAGAACTGCTGTGAGATAATTTTAAAATGATTAGCAGTCGTCTCTCTGTCGTGTTTAAATACATTGATTGTTGAGTCTATGATTGACGTTTGATTTTGGATTAATGCCAATAAATATTTCTCATTATCTTCTGCCTTTTCCAGTTGATTCTCTATATGTGAAGCATCTCTTTGATTCATGATGCCGAACGCATCACCGAGAATGTATCCTATTGTATCACCTATGTCACGTTTCTTCAGAGCGTGGTCCTTGTTCGTTGACATAAGTAGGGCATTTTGCGATGTAATTTCCTGCATTTGTTCAGTTAACTGGTGTACCACTACATCACAGAGTTTTGTAGTTTTGTACATCACCCCCGTCCACCCCGTTTGACAAGTGTTATTTAGATGACTGATGTAGTATTCTATAGAGCTGATGTCATCCCAATATCCTGATAGGTTGTAGTTTACAATGATTTTCCACCGCAATGCCATCAGGTTAACAGTTCCGGTGTTGTGAAAATATATGCCGGCGTCCGTTGGTAGCGGTTCCACAGTGCTTTAAGTTGCTCCAAGGGAGAAGAGCCCTTGCATCATGCCGAGCATCAAGATTATTAGTCTCATCGTTGCTCCTTTTTTGAATATTACTTTATTGTGATATACTTGTCTTTTCTTTTTAACTTCTCGGGGAGGTTGAACACGTAAAGGTATCGTTGGTTGTTGAGGTTGCTCGACCGGTGAATGTGTATTCGTTTGGTTGGTTTCGTTCTCTTGTTCTATTGGTAGTCGTGAAAGTTTGTGAATCGGTCTTTTTATAAGAGTCCCTCCCGGGCCACGAAGTGAGACTACTCGGACCTTTTCGTCTATGCCTGGATGTATTTCCATCACCCGACCAGTTAGCCACTTTAATGGAGGAATTTTGTCCTCTTTGATGAGAACCAGGTCCCCTATCTTCATGTTTGGTTGTTCATCTGACCATTTTCTTCTATGTTGAAATTGATTTAAGTACTCGCTATGCCATCTTCTCCAGAAATCTTGTTTAATTTTTTCTACAAGTTTCCAACGTGTTATGCCGTGAATGGTTGTTTCTGCTATTGTATCTTGTGGAATTGCTTTTAGAGGTGCACCGATTAAAAAGTGCCCAGGCGTTAAGAAGGTAACATCTGTAGGATCGGTTGATAGTGGTGCCAGTGGTCTTGAATTTAAGCATAAGCTTCTATTAGTGAAGTAACCGTTGATAATTCTTCAAAAGTCAATGTTGCTTCTCCAATGACCTTTATTAAGCATCTTTTTACTGACTTAACTGCCGCTTCCCATAGTCCTCCAAAATGTGGTGAAGCCGGTGGTATAAAATGCCATGTTGTTTCTTCATTTGCTAATAATTGTGCAATTTCCTTATTTGACTTACGAATTAGTGCAGCTAATTCGCGCTCAAGTTGATTTTTAGCACCGACAAAGTTGGTACCATTGTCGCTATACAAATCACTGCATAATCCTCTACGTGCAGTGAATCTTTTGTATGCCGCGATGAATGCTTCAGTAGTTAGATCACTGACTGGCTCAATGTGTATGGCCTTGGTTGTCATACAAACAAAAATCGCTAAATAACCCTTGTGTGCCTTGTGACCTCTTCCCTTTGTTGTTCGAATCAGAAGAGGTCCCGCATAGTCGACTCCAGTTCTCAAAAATGGTCTTCCGGGTGTAATCCGGGCGGCTGGTAAATTACCCATTAGCTGTGTTCCTGTTTTTGTATTGAAACGATGACATCTTGTACATTTCGATATGAAATGTCTTGTTAGATTCCGACCGTGGATGATCCAGTACCTGGTGCGAAGATGAGCCAGGGTTAATTGTGTTCCTCCATGCATTGTTTGTTTATGTGATTGTTCAATCAATAGTTTAGTAATGGGATGATCTCTTGGGACAATAATCGGATGTTTCTCGTCGTAGCTCCAAGAGATTGTGTTTTGGACTCGGCCACCAACGCGTAGGAGATCATCGTGCATGAAAGGAGACAAAGATTTAATCTTACTTTTATTTGCCACTCCTTTCTGGTTTGTAAGATCGTAAATTTCGTTCCTGAAGCATTGCCTTTGTGCCAGTTTAATCAATACTTGGGTAGCATTTTTTAGTTCTTCTGCCGTGGGAACTTCTTGGTTGTTTACAGTATTCCTTCGGCCTTTGTCAATAAATCTCAATACATATACTAGAATCCTTTTTATTTTATTGAAATTGGAATGTCTTCGATATAAATTCTCAATCGGGTTATTTGATGTCACTGTCGTGGCCCCAACAATCGGTTGTTTCAGCTCCAATTGATCTGGCGTTCCTTCTAGTTTCATTGGTGTTAGTTGGATTGCCGTTTTGAAGACGTGTTGAGGACCGTTCCACCATAAATTGTATATGATTAATTGATTGGCCTCAATACCCCGGGATGCACAATCTGCGGGATTGTCGGATGATTTTACATAAAACCATTGAGATGAGGCAGTTAACTTCTGGATTCCCGAGATCCGATTTGCTACGAATGTTTTAAATTTGTGAGGCTTGTTTTTCACCCATCCCAAAACAATCATAGAATCCGTCCAAAAATATGTTGGTGTTTTATCGGATTTCATGTCCTGTTGTACTTTGCTCATTAGATTAGCAAGCAGACTGGCTCCACATAACTCTAGCCTTGGTAGCGTTAACTTGGTTGCTATTGGTGCCACCCAGGTTTTTGACGTTAACAAAGTTGCCTTATTTAACGATCTATCGTAAAAATAGATTACTGCTGCATAAGCCGCTTCTGAAGCATCACAAAATCCGTGCAACTCTCCTGGTAACGTAGAGTTGAAGTTGATCCACCTTGGGATTTTGATCGCCTCTAGCTTCGGGAGAGAGACATAGTATTGGCGGCATTTATTTTCGACGTCTTCAGGCAGCTTCTCATCCCACGTAACGCCTGAGATCCATAGAGTGTGCATTAAAATTTTGGCTCGTATTAAGGTTGGAGACAACCATCCTAATGGATCGAAAACCTTTGATGATTCGGATAACATCTTTCTTTTTGTCATGATCTCATTTTTTTCGTTAAGGTTCACCTTGAATTCGAAGGTATCTGTTGTAGGGTTCCACAGCAATCCTAATGTTTTTACAGCATCGTCTTTAATTATGATAGGCTCGAGAGCTCTCGACTCTGAACCGACAGCTTCTAATAGTTGAGGATAATTAGACGCCCATTTTCTTAGATTAAATCCTCCGGTTTTAAGTGCACTGATAAGTTGGTTTTGTGCTTTTTGAGCTTCTTCAAGGGTGTTACCTCCTGATAATACGTCATCCACGTAGAAGTCGCTCATTATTATGTTGGCCGCAATCGGGAATTTCACTTTTTCATCTGTTGCTAACTGCTGCAATGTCTTGATAGCCAGATATGGCGCAGATGACATACCGAAAGTTACGGTTGTTAGCTGGTATGATTTTATAACTTCATCTCGCGTCTTCCTCCATAATATTTTCTGATATTGTTGATCATCAGGATGTACTTTTACCTGTCTATACATTTGTTCTATATCTGCTGTGTACGCCACCTTGTATTTTCTCCATCGAATTAAAATTGACATCAGATCTTCTTGTAATTTTGGACCACCGGTTGAGTTTCATTTAGGCTGACGTTTTTATCGGTCTTAGCTGATGCGTCAAATACTACTCTTAATTTTGTTGTAGTGCTGGTGGTTTTGACTACTGCGTGGTGAGGAATGTAATATTCGTTCTGCGTATGTTCATTACTTTCAATGAGGTGTCCCTGGTTGAAATACCCTTCTATACACTCTCGATATCTAGTAGAAAATTCATTAACTACTGACAAACGTCGTTCTAGTTGAATGAACCTAGCCAGTGCTCGCTGTTTGGATGAACCGATTGATGTTATGTTTTGTTGAAACGGAATACGTACCATGTAGCGGCCGTCGGTGGTTCGACAGTAATTCTGTTGATAATGTTCTTCACACATCCTTTCTTCTTCTGTCATAAAGTTTTTGGGTGATATCTCTTCCACTTCCCAGAACCGCTTTAACTGGTTTTCAATATCTACCAAGGTAACCATGGATTGGACGCTCGGGGATTTTTCGGTTACAATATTTCCCAATATGATCCATCCTAGCTCCGTTTGTTGGGCGATTGGTTCGCCTTGATTTCCTTTTACAACTTGGTTCATCAGGATATTTGGGTAATAATCCGCACCTAATAAAATGTCAATTTTATTTGGTTGGTTGTAAGTTGGATCCGCCCACAGTAGATTATTTAAATGTTCCCATCTTTGATTATCGAAATGTTGTTGTTCAGGTAGTGGCCGAGTTATATTCGGCAATACTAATGCTTCCATTTTCATGGAGAAGTTTGAAGAAAATCGTGCTCCTATTCGAAAAGTGACTAATTTTGTGGCAGTCGTGATATCGCTATCATTTAAGCCACTAATCTCCACATGCGTTTTTATCGCCGGTTGTTTGATTTTCTTCGATGCCTCGTTGGTGATAAATGAGATTTGTGAGCCGGGATCTATTAACATACGTAACAGGGTTGGTTGTTGTGTTCCATTTTGTACCTCAACCATTGCTGTGACCAATAGTGTACCGGATGGTTGTTCAAATTGGTTTACAAAGTGATTAGTCACAATGCATGTTTCGTCTGCTTCCTTTTTCGGATTGTCATCCACCCTTTTGGTAAGCATTGTACGTTGTGGGTGATTATTAGAATGTAGGAGAGTGTGGTGGGCTCCTTTGCATACTAAACATCGTGTTGATTTTAAACACGGTTGATGAAATTTTTCCAAACATATTTTACACAGATTGTGTTGATTGATCAATCTGCTACGTTCCAATGTAGACATTTGTTGAAAATTCAAGCAGTCTTGAAGTTCATGTGTCTGCTTGCAATTAATGCATGTCCGTTGAGCTTTTACGTGTAGATTTTTAAGTCTTGGTAATTGTGGAGTGGTGCCTGGTTGTTGAGTTGGTCCGGAATTGCGAAAGGTGAGTGATTTTGGTCTGGCGGCTTCTAAGGCTTGGAATCTGCGTTCCAAAAATGCCAGAAATTCCTCTATTGTTGGCATCTCACGAGGATCGGGAATGGTCATCTCAAACAGCCTCAAACTTTCATTATCTAGTTTTCTGATTACAATTGGAATTACTATGTAATTCCAAGATAAGGTTATTACGCCCAAGTTTTTGATGGCATGCATGCTTTCCGTTAATGCATCATATAACGATTTCATAGTTGTTGCTGATTCTGCATGCATGCTGGGGAAATTCAAAATGTGGTTGATATGTGTTGTTGCCATTTGCCGCTTATTTTGGTACCGATTTACCAATAGCTTCCAAGCATCTTGGTAATTCACCCCTGTTGCTTCCAGATGACTAATGATTCTAGCTGCGCTACCTTGGACTGTTGTTTTTAGTTGGTGCATCTTGACGGTGTCGCTTAAATCGTCATTTTCGTGAACCAACTTTCTAAATAAGTCGTAGAAAGCTGCCCATTTCAGAGTTTCTCCGTAAAACTGCGGTATCTCAATCCGTTTTAATTTTATCTTGCTTTTTTCACTGCCGGTTGTTTGTTGTTCGCGTTCATTTTTAACCAATTTACAACGTAAGGTTTCACTTTCGTTGACCAATGCAGAGTAATAATCGTCGGTAAAGTAAGTTGTACGCTCTTCTTCGCCTGCATTTGCGTGCACCAATATGTCTTCGTGTAGTTGTTCTATTTGTGCTATCCTTGCATTCAGCTTATGTTGTAGTTGGACATGATTGCCCTGCTTTCCTAATAGCTCATTTGTATCGGCTATTAACTTATAGCAAAGACGCATTTTAACATCTTGTGTTTTGTACCGATGTGCTTGTTCTGGTTCAAGCGCGAAGTTGTTCGTGGTACTGCTTTTGCTGTTGGTACTACTATCGTTTGTAGCACTACTATAGTCGGTTGTTAATGGTTTCTTTGTTGGTGATCCCATTGGAATTGCCTCTCGTGTTGCTATTTCGAGTTTCCTTTCTATCTCACGTTTAAACGATGTGTACAGTTGTTTTACTGTGTCCCGCTCAGCCCAGTAACTATGCGTTGGAATGCGTATGCCGTTTTTACACAAATCCACACTTTTTTGTATGTGTTAGTTTCACACTGTTAATTCCAAACCTAATTAGAAAACATTGCCATTCCAATTGGAAATTTTAGTTCTAAAAGTTAATCTAATTGTAGTTTTGTACATGTAAAGTAAAAAATTTCTTTGTACGATTTAACAAATGAAAGTAACGGTTTATTTGGAGGAAAGAAAAGTATTGTATTTATAATTATGTTAGAATAATATGTAGAATACGGTTGTTAATTTGTAATATCTCTTTTTAAATAAAGTATAATAAGATTCATTCAAGAATTATTATCACTTGAGTAAAGTATTCATCATACCTTACTCCTAAAATAATTAAAATACTTCAAAATTGATTGATAAATTTACTCGAAATTATTAGTTTTATATAGGCTTGTATTATAATAAATTAATTTATCATGTTAATTGCCAATTGCCATTTAAGTGGCCGTTTACCATTTTGCTTCAAACTCTAATTATAAATTCAAAAATTCGTTACAAATTTGCTGATCTGGTTGGAAAGTGGCAATCAGGCTGGTCGGATGAGCAATTTAACAACCTATTAGAAGTGCACACGGAACCTGAGTCCAAATCTCTGGGAAGGCGTGTTAATGGCCGTTTACCATTTTGGTTCAAACTCTAATTATAAATTCAAAAATTCGTTGCAAATTTGCTGATCTGGTTGAAGAGTGGCAATCAGTCTGGCCGAATGAGCAATTTAGCAACCTATTAGAAGTGCCCACGGAACCTGAGTCCAAATCTCTGGGAAGGCGTGTTAATGGCCGTTTACCATTTTGGTTCAAACTCTAATTATAAATTCAAAAATTCGTTGCAAATTTGCTGATCTGGTTGGAAAGTGGCAATCAGTCTGGCCGGATGAGCAATTTAGCAACCTATTAGAATTGCCCACGGAACCTGAGTCCAAATCTCTGGAAAGGCGTGTTAATGGCCGTTTACCATTTTGGTTCAAACTCTAATTATAAATGCAAAAATTCGTTGCAAATTTGCTGATCTAGTTAGAAAGCGGCAATCAGTCTGGCCAGATGAGCAATTTAGCGAGCTATTAGAAGTGCCCATGGAACCTGAGTCCAAATCTCTGGGAAGGCGTGTTAACGGCCGTTTACCATTTTGGTTCAAACTCTAATTATAAATTCAAAAATTCGTTGCAAATTTGCTGATCTGGTTGGAAAGCGGGAATCAGGTTGGCCAGATGAGCAATTTAGCAACCTATTAGAAGTGCTTACGGAACTTGAGTCCAAATCTCTGGGAGGGCGTGTTAATGGCCGTTTACCATTTTGGTTCAAACTCTAATTATAAATTCAAAAATTCGTTGCAAATTTGCTGATCTGGTTAGAAAGCGGCAATCAGCCTGGCCAGATGAGCAATTTAGCGAGCTATTAGAAATGCTCACGGAACCTGAATCCAAATTTCTGGGAAGGCGTGTTAATGGCCGTTTACCATTTTGGTTCAAACTCTAATTATAAATTCAAAAATTCGTTACAAATTTGCTGATCTGGTTGGAAAGTGGCAGTCAGTCTGGCCGGATGAGCAATTTAGCAACCTATTAGAATTGCCCACGGAACCTGAGTCCAAATCTCTGGGAAGGCGTGTTAATGGCCGTTTACCATTTTGGTTCAAAGTCTAATTATAAATTCAAAAATTCGTTACAAATTTCCTGATCTGGTTGAAGAGTGGCAATCAGTCTGGCCGAATGAGCAATTTAGCAACCTATTAGAATTGCCCACGGAACCTGAGTCCAAATCTCTGGGAAGGCGTGTTAATGGCCGTTTACCATTTTGTTCAAACTCTAATTATAAATTCAAAAATTCGTTACAAATTTGCTGATCTGGTTGGAAAGTGGCAATCAGTCTGGCCGAATGAGCAATTTAGCAACCTATTAGAATTGCCCACGGAACCTGCGTCCAAATCTATGGGAAGGCGTGTTAATGGCCGTTTACCATTTTGGTTCAAACTCTAATTATAAATTCAAAAATTCGTTACAAATTTGCTGATCTGGTTGGAAAGTGGCAATCAGTCTGGCCGGATGAGCAATTTAGCAACCTATTAGAATTTCCCACGGAACCTGAGTCCAAATCTCTGGAAAGGCGTGTTAATGGCCGTTTACCATTTTGGTTCAAACTCTAATTATAAATCAAAAATTCGTTGCAAATTTGCTGATCTGGTTAGAAAGCGGCAATCAGCCTGGCCAGATGAGCAATTTAGCGAGCTATTAGAAATGCTCACGGAACCTGAGTCCAAATTTCTGGGAAGGCGTGTTAATGGCCGTTTACCATTTTGGTTCAAACTCTAATTATAAATTCAAAAATTCGTTACAAATTTGCTGATCTGGTTGGAAAGTGGCAGTCAGTCTGGCCGGATGAGCAATTTAGCAACCTATTAGAATTGCTCACGGAACCTGAGTCCAAATCTCTGGGAAGGCGTGTTAATGGCCGTTTACCATTTTGGTTCAAAGTCTAATTATAAATTCAAAAATTCGTTACAAATTTCCTGATCTGGTTGAAGAGTGGCAATCAGTCTGGCCGAATGAGCAATTTAGCAACCTATTAGAATTGCCCACGGAACCTGAGTCCAAATCTCTGGGAAGGCGTGTTAATGGCCGTTTACCATTTTGTTCAAACTCTAATTATAAATTCAAAAATTCGTTACAAATTTGCTGATCTAGTTGGAAAGTGGCAATCAGTCTGGCCGAATGAGCAATTTAGCAACCTATTAGAATTGCCCACGGAACCTGCGTCCAAATCTCTGGGAAGGCGTGTTAATGGCCGTTTACCATTTTGGTTCAAACTCTAATTATAAATTCAAAAATTCGTTACAAATTTGCTGATCTGGTTGGAAAGTGGCAATCAGTCTCGCCGGATGAGCAATTTAGCAACCTATTAGAATTGCCCACGGAACCTGAGTCCAAATCTCTGGAAAGGCGTGTTAATGGCCGTTTACCATTTTGGTTCAAACTCTAATTATAAATCAAAAATTCGTTGCAAATTTGCTGATCTGGTTAGAAAGCGGCAATCAGTCTGGCCAGATGAGCAATTTAGCGAGCTATTAGAAGTGCCCATGGAACCTGAGTCCAAATCTCTGGGAAGGCGTGTTAATGGCCGTTTACCATTTTGGTTCAAACTCTAAATATAAATTCAAAAATTCGTTGCAAATTTGCTGATCTGGTTGGAAAGCAAAAATCAGGTTGGCCAGATGAGCCATTTAGCAACCTACTAGAAGTGCTTACGGAACTTGAGTCCAAATCTCTGGGAAGGCGTGTTAATGGCCGTTTACCAGTTTGGTTCGAACTCTAATTATAAATTCAAAAATTCGTTGCAAATTTGCTGATCTGGTTAGAAAGCGGCAATCAGTCTGGCCAGATGAGCAATTTAGCAACCTATTAGAATTGCCCACGGAACCTGAGTCCAAATCTCTGGGAAGTCGTGTTAATGGCCGTTTAAAATTTTGGTTCAAAGTCTAATTATAAATTCAAAAATTCGTTACAGATTTCCTGATCTGGTTGAAGAGTGGCAACCAGTCTGACCGAATGAGCAATTTAGCAACCTATTAGAATTGCCCACGGAACCTGAGTCCAAATCTCTGGGAAGGCGTGTTAATGGCCGTTTACCATTTTGGTTCAAACTCTAATTATAAATTCAAAAATTCGTTGCAAATTTGCTGATCTGGTTGGAAAGTGGCAATCAGTCTGGCCGGACGAGCAATTTAGCAACCTATTAGAATTGCCCACGGAACCTGAGTCCAAATCTCTGGGAAGGCGTGTTAATGGCCGTTTACCATTTTGGTTCAAACTCTAATTATAAATTCAAAAATTCGTTGCAAATTTGCTGATCTGGTTGGAAAGTGGCAATCAGTCTGGTCGGATGAGCAATTTAGCAACCTATTAGAAGTGCCCACGGAACCTGAGTCCAAATCTCTGGGAAGGCGTGTTAGTGGCCATTTACCATTTTTGACCAAACTCTAATTATAAACTCAAAAATTCGTTGCACATTTGCTGATCTGGTTGAAAAACAGCAAACAGGCTGGCCAGATGCGCAATTTAAGAACCTATTAGAAGTGCTCACGGAACCTGAGTCCAAATCTCTGGGAAGGCGTGTTAATGGCCGTTTACCATTTTGGTTCAAACTCTAATTATAAATTCAAAAATTCGTTGCAAATTTGCAGATCTGGTTAGAAAGCGGCATTCAGTCTGGCCGGATGAACAGTTTAGCGAGCTATTAGAAGTGCTCACGGAACCTGAGTCCAAATCTCTGGGAAGGTGTGTTAATGGCCGTTTACCATTTTGGTCCAAACTCTAATTATAAATTCAAAAATTCATGATCTGGTTGGAAAGTAGCAAACAGGTTGACCGTATGAGTTATTTAGCAGCCTATTAGAAGTGCTCACGGAACCTGAGTATACATCTCTTTTCGCTCAAACTCACAATTGATTTACAATAATTTGAAAGGAATTTGCATTAAATTTACATTTTAAAACTATTTTAGGCGCTAGCGCCACTTCAAAGCGGAACTCAATCTCTGAGAAGAAAATCTAAGTATTATTTAAAATATTTAATCAAAATTTTAGTTCAACGTACAATTTTGAATCAATTTTATAATCTTATTGATAAAATTTTGTTTGAAACGATTTTATATAATTGTACAATAAACACTTTTATTGTATTTTAAATTCCAATTCGTATTCCCAGATGGATTCTGATAAGAAACTACAATAAATGTACAGAAACCAACCGGAATAATTTAGTACATTAAAATATTTAGTACGAAACGTTGATATTTCATCCGCTAGATGTCACCAGAATACAGTTTTATAATTTTAAAAGTAGTGACACTATACGTATATGGCCAAATCAAAAACTAATAAGTTGGGGTGTATGCAGGCTTATAAAATGCACGCATTATTTAATTATTGAAGGCAAAATAAATTTTCATTATTATGAACGTGAATTTTGTTTATTTATCTCCACTTTTGATCAATTGTTTTTGCATTTTGAAGATAGCATTCATTGGTTCATTCGCAATGGTAATTTTCTTACACAAAAATAATAATCCGGTAAAAATTGTTTAAATGATTAATTAATTAATCAATCTATTTATTTGAACAAACATTAAATGGTAATAATTTGATAGATAATTTGATTTGATAATTTTATAAGCTTGCATAAAAACTGCATAGAATCAACGACGAATGACTATATATAGATACTTGGATGCGCCAAACATGTTTATTGTTTTAGAGAAGCTTTTGCTCTGCTTTTGCTCAGCTTTCTTTATCTTACTTGTAAAATCGGGCTGTGTGTCAAGTTGCAATGTAAATTTTTAAATTGTTGTAAATAATCAAATTGTTTTCCTTACACAAAAACCTTAATGAAAAATATTTTTCAGTAAAAAAGAACTAGATAGAAATATAAATTCGCCACATATCAAAATGAAACATAAACAAATCAGAAAAGGTCTTTTGATAAAATCGCTTGATGTAGTGGTTGTCATAATAAAAAGAAAACATACTAACCAAACTATTTTTATAGGAACATTCTAATATACTTACACAAAAAAGGATTTTACAAAAAGTATTTCTCGCACATTAAGATCGTTTATGGTTAGAAAATATTATAGTGAATGTGAATTCTTCGTGAGTAGAAGTTTTTTAAAATAGTTTGTATTTGATACCAATCAAATTTAAATTCCTGTTAAAAAATGAAATTGCCAAAGTAAATTTTTTTGTGAAGTTTTGTGATTGTGCTGTCTTCGTCGAGATGTCAAAATTGAACTATAAAATGTTCCCATAAATTTTATTTTCTTTCAACCAAATAATAGGGTGACACTAATAAGATTTGTTGATAAACTTCCTCCGTTTGGTTTATCTGTATATTTTACTGAATAAATAATTTTCCATTGTGAGGCTGCAAAAATAAATTGTCTCGTCAGAATAACAAAGTCAATAATAAGGCGACGTGTATGGTGTATAATGAAAGGACTTACCAATGTTTAAAAATTGCTTTGAGTTAATTAATAAATTTATAACGATTAAATGTTACTAATATTTTATATAATTATTATTATAATTTTTATTTTTATAATTATTTTAATAAATTTGTATTTAAATAAAATATTATTCTTATTCAAATTTATTAATTTAATTTATGATATAATTATTGTACATATATAGTAGATTTATTCAAACTAATTATATTTGTTCTTTATTTACTAATTACTATATGTCATATCTAATGGTGGGGCGGGGTTTGTACGGCCTGGTGGTGGTGAGCGCCAATTGTAATTTCAGTATAAACAACCTAATACCAAATTCCAATCTATTCTTTCCCGTCGGTGTTGCAATCTGGTGGATGACAACAAGAACTATATTTCCGTTTTAACGTCCCATTTGGTTTATAAATAATAGTAATGAAGTTTGATCAGTTTTAAACTTATTTTTTATCAACATATTTATGGGGTACGCTAGCTATTCTTACGATAAAAGTAAAAGGGTAAAGTTGTTAAGTAAAAGTTTTGTTCATTGGGAAGTCGACTGCTAATTAGTAGATTTGTGGCAAGAATCTAAGTTATGACAGCTCGACTAAAATAACTTATTATTTTTAATTTTTTACTTTTTATCGTTGCTATTTGGACATTTTCAATAAATGAAATATAACGTAGCTGTTTTAATTATGGGAGTAAAAAACTTTACAAACCAAAATTTCCATAGCATTTATTGGACCAATCTACATTTATTGGGCCTTGCAGTCCTATTTTTTTATTTACTTTTTACTTGGATATTACACATGCGCAATGTTACAATGAATCTCTTTATTTATAAGAATTTTGGATGACTTTATGACATGATCTTTCTCATTTTAATATGGCGTAGATAAACATAAGCATTTTATTTCAAATCGACTCTTTGCCACAACTAGTAAAAGATATACTTATATGTTTATCTTTACGCATCTTTTTCTTATATGTTGTGTACAAATCATTAGATTATCGATGAGTTCGGACTCATGAGGTTTGTGTGTGGGCTCGAATGGTATTTTGAGACAGTGTATCGATTTTGTCCCAAAAGGTGTGAAACGAAATGAAGCCCGGTACATATGTACGTCGGATGGAGATCGAGGATTTTTTCATCTCGCCGTTTTATCCAATCAAATGAGAGAAATAGTACAAAATACACGCCCCTTTTCATCCCGAGAAGTTGAAAAATTTCAACTTTTGAGCAAAAATTCCTGCAGACAACCAACCTTAACAAACCAAAACTGTAATTTTGCGCAATATTTTGTACATCATTTTACTTTTTTGCGCAAGTTTTTGTGTGTGGTAAGAGTTCTTCCTATTGACATTTGTATTTTGTTTGCGTTGTAAAACGTGCCTGCCCTGCCGTATTCAATTTATTTATTATTTATTATAAAATATTAATTAAGTAAATTATTTGGAATTATTTGGAACGGTATGTACATATTATATTAAATAATACAAATGTATTACATTAAAGTAATACCAACATTTAAATTTTTCAGAAATGGAGACAAGAGAGTGCCAAGCGCAAGTAAAATAAAAAAAAATTGACGGCTACGTCACAAAAATAATAGACCAAATATAGAGCAAAAAACCGATATGTTACTAACTTCTCGTTTGAGATGTAAAAAATCCCGGATTTCCATCCGACGTATGTACCGGGCTTGAAGGTAACCGGAAAGATAAAGCAGTAGTAATTGTGTTTGTGTTAGTGACGCGCGAATAATTGTTTTGCTTTACTATACATGCATGTCACGTGTCATTGTTTTCGTTTATTCATATTAACCTTTGTAAACGCCATATTTTTCTGTTGTTTACAAGACAGTGTTAATTTTTAAATAATTTATGTATTTTCGATTTTTTCATATTTAGTTAATTAACATTTTATTTGTAATTATAAAATCGAAAATAAATGTATTTATTCAATTTTATTAATAAATATAAAATTAATTATCTACGAAATATATTCAGCAAATCTAAAACGACTGTAATTTTAACGGCTTTTTACTATCAAAACATAAATACTTATAAATATGGCGAATTTCTGTTTATATATACACCAATATAAGAGAATTTCCCTTTTTGTTTCAATGTAATCAAAAAATTCAACATATAATAGAAGATGATTGTTTTAGTATGCCCATCTGTCGAAAACACTTAATATGCACGTCTGTCACCGTTCAACGATAATCTTCTACTGCTCGAGAACACCACATGCGATTTTTTTGTTTTCTTGACTACGAATCACCTAATCCACACTACAGTAACTTGATACCAGTAACTTTTATGGCGTACACCCTTTCCTTTCCCCTTTACCTACAAAACCGGTTTCTTCGTGGTTTCACTTTTTAAACTAAAATTTTTGTAAATTCAAAAATTTCATCACACCAACACGAACAAAAATGATATTAAAAAAAATTTAAATTTGATCCAATGTAATCAAATTTAAATTTGATCTAATGTTGTTGTATGTATTGTAAATAAATAATATGTATATATATTGATAGGCGTTATTATTATTTATTATTAACAGCTTTTAATGTTTATTTAATTGGTTTATAATTTTCTTAATTAAAATCAAATTTCAGAACTTCTCTAAAATCCATTTTTATCCATCCCCACTCGGTTCTGTATACATGATTGGGCAATATTTGGTTGGGATATGGCCAAGTTCCATTCAGAATGATCAAATTGTAGAACTTCATGCCAAATTGTAGAGCATGGCAGAAATATGTCCTGTTTGGTGACCAAATTAGTCAGGTATTATTTTGCGAAATGAGCTCCGGTAGTTAATCTGGCATTGAATAACATTAATAGTTTTCCAGGAATTATTGCCTTTGGGATTCCTCACTTATATTTTGCGACTGTTTTGAAAGTTTTTATTTTTTTTTATTTCGTGGTTTGGCCAACTCACGGATTAAATACTAATGGATTTTAGAGTATTTTTTAATATAATTCAAATAACTATATGGTTCCAGGAAATTCTACTATAAGTTGTGGAGTTGCAAAGGATTAAATTAATAAATGTTTATATTATTTAGGAAGCCGGAAAATATTAATTTAGAATTAAATTTCAGGAAATCTTGGTGTTGGTGTGATGAAATTTTTGAATTTACAAAAATTTTAGTTTAAAAAGTGAAACCACGAAGAAACCGGTTTTGTAGGTAAAGGGGAAAGGAAAGGGTGTACGCCATAAAAGTTACTGGTATCAAGTTACTGTAGTGTGGATTAGGTGATTCGTAGTCAAGAAAACAAAAAAATCGCATGTGGTGTTCTCGAGCAGTAGAAGATTATCGTTGAACGGTGACAGACGTGCATATTAAGTGTTTTCGACAGATGGGCATACTAAAACAATCATCTTCTATTATATGTTGAATTTTTTGATTACATTGAAACAAAAAGGGAAATTCTCTTATATTGGTGTATATATAAACAGAAATTCGCCATATTTATAAGTATTTATGTTTTGATAGTAAAAAGCCGTTAAAATTACAGTCGTTTTAGATTTGCTGAATATATTTCGTAGATAATTAATTTTATATTTATTAATAAAATTGAATAAATACATTTATTTTCGATTTTATAATTACAAATAAAATGTTAATTAACTAAATATGAAAAAATCGAAAATACATAAATTATTTAAAAATTAACACTGTCTTGTAAACAACAGAAAAATATGGCGTTTACAAAGGTTAATATGAATAAACGAAAACAATGACACGTGACATGCATGTATAGTAAAGCAAAACAATTATTCGCGCGTCACTAACACAAACACAATTACTACTGCTTTATCTTTCCGGTTACCTTCAAGCCCGGTACATACGTCGGATGGAAATCCGGGATTTTTTACATCTCAAACGAGAAGTTAGTAACATATCGGTTTTTTGCTCTATATTTGGTCTATTATTTTTGTGACGTAGCCGTCAATTTTTTTTTATTTTACTTGCGCTTGGCACTCTCTTGTCTCCATTTCTGAAAAATTTAAATGTTGGTATTACTTTAATGTAATACATTTGTATTATTTAATATAATATGTACATACCGTTCCAAATAATTCCAAATAATTTACTTAATTAATATTTTATAATAAATAATAAATAAATTGAATACGGCAGGGCAGGCACGTTTTACAACGCAAACAAAATACAAATGTCAATAGGAAGAACTCTTACCACACACAAAAACTTGCGCAAAAAAGTAAAATGATGTACAAAATATTGCGCAAAATTACAGTTTTGGTTTGTTAAGGTTGGTTGTCTGCAGGAATTTTTGCTCAAAAGTTGAAATTTTTCAACTTCTCGGGATGAAAAGGGGCGTGTATTTTGTACTATTTCTCTCATTTGATTGGATAAAACGGCGAGATGAAAAAATCCTCGATCTCCATCCGACGTACATATGTACCGGGCTTCATTTCGTTTCACACCTTTTGGGACAAAATCGATACACTGTCTCAAAATACCATTCGAGCCCACACACAAACCTCATGAGTCCGAACTCATCGATAATCTAATGATTTGTACACAACATATAAGAAAAAGATGCGTAAAGATAAACATATAAGTATATCTTTTACTAGTTGTGGCAAAGAGTCGACTTGAAATAAAATGCTTATGTTTATCTACGCCATATTAAAATGAGAAAGATCATGTCATAAAGTCATCCAAAATTCTTATAAATAAAGAGATTCATTGTAACATTGCGCATGTGTAATATCCAAGTAAAAAGTAAATAAAAAAATAGGACTGCAAGGCCCAATAAATGTAGATTGGTCCAATAAATGCTATGGAAATTTTGGTTTGTAAAGTTTTTTACTCCCATAATTAAAACAGCTACGTTATATTTCATTTATTGAAAATGTCCAAATAGCAACGATAAAAAGTAAAAAATTAAAAATAATAAGTTATTTTAGTCGAGCTGTCATAACTTAGATTCTTGCCACAAATCTACTAATTAGCAGTCGACTTCCCAATGAACAAAACTTTTACTTAACAACTTTACCCTTTTACTTTTATCGTAAGAATAGCTAGCGTACCCCATAAATATGTTGATAAAAAATAAGTTTAAAACTGATCAAACTTCATTACTATTATTTATAAACCAAATGGGACGTTAAAACGGAAATATAGTTCTTGTTGTCATCCACCAGATTGCAACACCGACGGGAAAGAATAGATTGGAATTTGGTATTAGGTTGTTTATACTGAAATTACAATTGGCGCTCACCACCACCAGGCCGTACAAACCCCGCCCCACCATTAGATATGACATATAGTAATTAGTAAATAAAGAACAAATATAATTAGTTTGAATAAATCTACTATATATGTACAATAATTATATCATAAATTAAATTAATAAATTTGAATAAGAATAATATTTTATTTAAATACAAATTTATTAAAATAATTATAAAAATAAAAATTATAATAATAATTATATAAAATATTAGTAACATTTAATCGTTATAAATTTATTAATTAACTCAAAGCAATTTTTAAACATTGGTAAGTCCTTTCATTATACACCATACACGTCGCCTTATTATTGACTTTGTTATTCTGACGAGACAATTTATTTTTGCAGCCTCACAATGGAAAATTATTTATTCAGTAAAATATACAGATAAACCAAACGGAGGAAGTTTATCAACAAATCTTATTAGTGTCACCCTATTATTTGGTTGAAAGAAAATAAAATTTATGGGAACATTTTATAGTTCAATTTTGACATCTCGACGAAGACAGCACAATCACAAAACTTCACAAAAAAATTTACTTTGGCAATTTCATTTTTTAACAGGAATTTAAATTTGATTGGTATCAAATACAAACTATTTTAAAAAACTTCTACTCACGAAGAATTCACATTCACTATAATATTTTCTAACCATAAACGATCTTAATGTGCGAGAAATACTTTTTGTAAAATCCTTTTTTGTGTAAGTATATTAGAATGTTCCTATAAAAATAGTTTGGTTAGTATGTTTTCTTTTTATTATGACAACCACTACATCAAGCGATTTTATCAAAAGACCTTTTCTGATTTGTTTATGTTTCATTTTGATATGTGGCGAATTTATATTTCTATCTAGTTCTTTTTTACTGAAAAATATTTTTCATTAAGGTTTTTGTGTAAGGAAAACAATTTGATTATTTACAACAATTTAAAAATTTACATTGCAACTTGACACACAGCCCGATTTTACAAGTAAGATAAAGAAAGCTGAGCAAAAGCAGAGCAAAAGCTTCTCTAAAACAATAAACATGTTTGGCGCATCCAAGTATCTATATATAGTCATTCGTCGTTGATTCTATGCAGTTTTTATGCAAGCTTATAAAATTATCAAATCAAATTATCTATCAAATTATTACCATTTAATGTTTGTTCAAATAAATAGATTGATTAATTAATTAATCATTTAAACAATTTTTACCGGATTATTATTTTTGTGTAAGAAAATTACCATTGCGAATGAACCAATGAATGCTATCTTCAAAATGCAAAAACAATTGATCAAAAGTGGAGATAAATAAACAAAATTCACGTTCATAATAATGAAAATTTATTTTGCCTTCAATAATTAAATAATGCGTACATTTTATAAGCCTGCATACACCCCAACTTATTAGTTTTTGATTTGGCCATATACGTATAGTGTCACTACTTTTAAAATTATAAAACTGTATTCTGGTGACATCTAGCGGATGAAATATCAACGTTTCGTACTAAATATTTTAATGTACTAAATTATTCCGGTTGGTTTCTGTACATTTATTGTAGTTTCTTATCAGAATCCATCTGGGAATACGAATTGGAATTTAAAATACAATAAAAGTGTTTATTGTACAATTATATAAAATCGTTTCAAACAAAATTTTATCAATAAGATTATAAAATTGATTCAAAATTGTACGTTGAACTAAAATTTTGATTAAATATTTTAAATAATACTTAGATTTTCTTCTCAGAGATTGAGTTCCGCTTTGAAGTGGCGCTAGCGCCTAAAATAGTTTTAAAATGTAAATGTAATGCAAATTCCTTTCAAATTATTGTAAATCAATTGTGAGTTTGAGCGAAAAGAGATGTATACTCAGGTTCCGTGAGCACTTCTAATAGGCTGCTAAATAACTCATGCGGTCAACCTGTTTGCTACTTTCCAACCAGATCATGAATTTTTGAATTTATAATTAGAGTTTGGACCAAAATGGTAAACGGCCATTAACACACCTTCCCAGAGATTTGGACTCAGGTTCCGTGAGCACTTCTAATAGCTCGCTAAACTGCTCATCTGGCCAGACTGATTGCCACTTTCCAACCAGATCAGCAAATTTGCAACGAATTTTTGAATTTATAATTAGAGTTTGAACCAAAATGGTAAACGGCCATTAACACGCCTTCCCAGAGATTTGGACTCAGGTTCCGTGAGCACTTCTAATAGGTTCTTAAATTGCGCATCTGGCCAGCCTGTTTGCTGTTTTTCAACCAGATCAGCAAATGTGCAACGAATTTTTGAGTTTATAATTAGAGTTTGGTCAAAAATGGTAAATGGCCACTAACACGCCTTCCCAGAGATTTGGACTCAGGTTCCGTGGGCACTTCTAATAGGTTGCTAAATTGCTCATCCGACCAGACTGATTGCCACTTTCCAACCAGATCAGCAAATTTGCAACGAATTTTTGAATTTATAATTAGAGTTTGAACCAAAATGGTAAACGGCCATTAACACGCCTTCCCAGAGATTTGGACTCAGGTTCCGTGGGCAATTCTAATAGGTTGCTAAATTGCTCATCCGGCCAGACTGATTGCCACTTTCCAACCAGATCAGCAAATTTGTAACGAATTTTTGAATTTATAATTAGAGTTTGAACCAAAATGGTAAACGGCCATTAACACACCTTCCCAGAGATTTGGACTCAGGTTCCGTGAGCACTTCTAATAGCTCGCTAAACTGCTCATCTGGCCAGACTGATTGCCGCTTTCTAACCAGATCAGCAAATTTGCAACGAATTTTTGAATTTATAGTTAGAGTTTGAACCAAAATGGTAAACGGCCATTAATACGCCTTCCCAGAGATTTGGATTCAGGTTCCATGGGCACTTCTAATAGCTCGCTAAATTGCTCATCTGGCCAGACTGATTGCCGCTTTCTAACCAGATCAGCAAATTTGCAACGAATTTTTGAATTTATAATTAGAGTTTGAACCAAAATGGTAAACGGCCATTAACACGCCTTCCCAGAGATTTGGACTCAGGTTCCGTGGGCAATTCTAATAGGTTGCTAAATTGCTCATCCGGCCAGACTGATTGCCACTTTCCAACCAGATCAGCAAATTTGTAACGAATTTTTGAATTTATAATTAGAGTTTGAACAAAAATGGTAAACGGCCATTAACACGCCTTCCCAGAGATTTGGACTCAGGTTCCGTGGGCAATTCTAATAGGTTGCTAAATTGCTCATCTGGCCAGACTGATTGCCACTTTCCAACCAGATCAGCAAATTTGTAACGAATTTTTGAATTTATAATTAGAGTTTGAACCAAAATGGTAAACGGCCATTAACACGCCTTCCCAGAGATTTGGACTCAGGTTCCGTGAGCACTTCTAATAGCTCGCTAAATTGCTCATCTGGCCAACCTGATTCCCGCCTTCCAACCAGATCAACAAATTTGCAACGAATTTTTGAATTTATAATTAGAGTTTGAACCAAAATGGTAAACGGCCATTAACACGCCTTCCCAGAGATTTGGACTCAGGTTCCGTGGGCACTTCTAATAGCTCGCTAAACTGCTCATCTGGCCAACCTGATTCCCGCTTTCCAACCAGATCAGCAAATTTGCAACGAATTTTTGAATTTATAATTAGAGTTTGAACCAAAATGGTAAACGGCCATTAACACGCCTTCCCAGAGATTTGGACTCAGGTTCCGTGAGCACTTCTAATAGCTCGCTAAATTGCTCATCTGGCCAACCTGATTCCCGCCTTCCAACCAGATCAACAAATTTGCAACGAATTTTTGAATTTATAATTAGAGTTTGAACCAAAATGGTAAACGGCCATTAACACGCCTTCCCAGAGATTTGGACTCAGGTTCCGTGGGCACTTCTAATAGCTCGCTAAACTGCTCATCTGGCCAACCTGATTCCCGCTTTCCAACCAGATCAGCAAATTTGCAACGAATTTTTGAATTTATAATTAGAGTTTGAACCAAAATGGTAAACGGCCATTAACACGCCTTCCCAGAGATTTGGACTCAGGTTCCGTGAGCACTTCTAATAGCTCGCTAAATTGCTCATCTGGCCAGGCGTATTGCCGCTTTCCAACCAGATCAACAAATTTGCAACGAATTTTTTAATTTATAATTAGAGTTTGAACCAAAATGGTAAACGGCCATTAACACGCCTTCCCAGAGATTTGGACTCAAGTTCCGTAAGCACTTCTAATAGGTTGCTAAATTGCTCATCTGGCCAACCTGATTCCCGCTTTCCAACCAGATCAGCAAATTTGCAACAAATTTTTGAATTTATATTTAGAGTTTGAACCAAAATGGTAAACGGCCATTAACACACCTTCCCAGAGATTTGGACTCAGGTTCCATGGGCACTTCTAATAGCTCGCTAAATTGCTCATCCGACCAGACTGATTGCCACTTTCCAACCAGATCAGCAAATTTGTAACGAATTTTTGAATTTATAATTAGAGTTTGAACCAAAATGGTAAACGGCCATTAACACGCCTTCCCAGAGATTTGGACTCAGGTTCCGTAAGCACTTCTAATAGGTTCTTAAATTGCTCATCTGGCCAGACTGATTGCCGCTTTCTAACTAGATCAGCAAATTTGCAACGAATTTTTGCATTTATAATTAGAGTTTGAACCAAAATGGTAAACGGCCATTAACACGCCTTTCCAGAGATTTGGACTCAGGTTCCGTGGGCACTTCTAATAGGTTCTTAAATTGCGCATCTGGTTAGCTTGTTTGCTGTTTTCCAACCAGATCAGCAAATTTGCAACGAATTTTTTATTTCTATTATGATTTTGAACAAAAATGTTTAAGTTGGACAGAAAGAATAAATCTAATCAGAATTCGCATGAGAATATTAGTTATTTATTGTACTAAAATGGTTGTAGTATTGACTATCCATTAAAAGGGTTGCAACTTTGATAACTTATTTATGTAAAATAATTCTTAAACTTAATCAATACAAGTTCTATTAATTTATATCAATTATTTAAATATTTTGTTCTTTAAAACTAAATGAAAATGATGAAATGGTTTAATTTAATACTCTTATCTTATTTGTAGATTCATAACAGTGTACTCCATTCACTAACACAAGCAAAATTCAATCAGAATCTCATAAGAAAATAAATATTCCAATAGGATTTGTATACGTATACGTGTGGAAAAAAAATACAAAAACGGCATACGCATGCGTTGGATCGTTGTCGAAGTGTTGGTCTTTCATTTCGTTGTCTGCATCCGTGTAACTGGACCACCAGTCATCTAGTTTTCCCAGTTTATCTTCTAAGTAAACAGTTGTTCGTCTACTTTCGGAATCCTTGCTGTAATTGGATTTTAACCGCTGCAGTTGTTCGACACGCGTACATTGCTTTTTATATAAAGCATCCATATTTTTGTTGTAATGTGGCTCGAAATGATTATGACCAGTAGCTCGAAGTATTTTGTATACCGCTTGTTTTTTGTGGTTGTTTTATTCGATGCCTGTTGGTTATTGGCTCGAAATTTATATAGTCCGCCGGTTCTTGTTTTGGCGTCGAAGGACCAATGTTAAATCTCCAAGGTATGGCCAAGGCGTAAACTTGGCTTTGGATAATTTAATGTTTTTGCTACCTACTAGATTACCACTGGTGAGGTCTAGTAGATAGTAATGATGAGAGTGTTTTTACGTTGTTAATTAACTTCTGCTTTATTAGACAAATATGTTTTTCTTTTATACAACTAAATTGCATAGTAAGCGGTTAAGAATACGTATTACATATAAACATTGCTTATATACATAGGTAATGCAATTAATGCCAAATATGCATAGTAAGCGTTGAAGACTAAGTGTTACATATAAAAATTGCTTACATAGTTAATGCAATTAATGCCACGGTCGTTGCATATATATAATAAAAAGTGCAAGTTGTCATTAAATATAATACATTATGCCATGTTCAAACCCGTGATTGAACAAACAAGTTATTAATTACCGATCACTAGGCATCTGTAACTGGGTCAAGTCGAGAACACATTTAACATTCAATTCCTATATCCTTCCTTCTTAATAAATGCAAACAGAGTGTATGGTGGGCCCGGTGTATTCGGAATTATTGCTTAAAATCAATTACATTGAAAGAAGAATTTCCATATTTTGTTTTAAATTTTAGTCGTTCGGAAAAGCCTAAATTAATAAATATTCATAACATTTCGGACAAGGATTTATTAAGAGCTACATTTCAAGAAATTATGAAATAATAATTTTTTACTTTACTTTACGAAGTAAAATAAATTATATAGTAATCATGAAAATTTTCGAGCTCAAGATTGTTTACCATTAGATCTATTATATCTACTATTTCTATTATATCTTCTATTTATATTTCAAACAAAGTCGTTTTAAAAAATCTATGTGTGTGTGTGCACTCTGTAGAATAAAAGTTTGTTGCCTCTCTACAGCCCATAGAGCGAGCGAATGATCAGGGTGAAAGTTAAGACTTAAGCCTTTTCATAAATTGGGATACTGGAAGGGGCAGCTTCCACAGGTGCTTTTTCGTTCGTAAATATTTTGAAAATATATCTTTTATGAAAAAAAAAAATAAATATAACTAAAAGATTCTAAATTAAATTTGCAACAATAACGGTTTAAATCATTTTTTTAAAGCGGAATTTACGTTTTTCACAAGAAACTGTTTTACACAAAAATGCAGCCCCTCTACAGCCCAAACGGACTAACTGATCAGGATGAGACTTCATACTTAAAATTTTCCCATAAATTCAATGATCTCACTGAAATGTGGTGGAAGTCTGGAACACTTTCGGTTGTAGCAGGTTCCTCAGGGGTCGGTTCTTGGTCCTTTACTATTCTCAATGTACATTAATGACGTTGCATGTTCGATTCGCCATTCTTTCATATTTTTGCTGATGATGTACAAATTTATAGGATTGTTCTTTAGAAGTTCACCTGTTAAAACAGGTGAATTGAGACAGTTATTATGAAAATTACGTTCAACACATATACAATCATAGAAGTATCTTTTTATTCTAATTTTCATTCTAATTATATAAAAGTTAATTGTTTATTATTGTTATTATAACTATTTACATATATGTGAAGTACATAAAATATTGGTACCCGAGAAACCAAAATTTGAAATTACAACAGATCGAATTGTAACTTAACCAATAAGCGAAAATTTGTATACTCAAAATGGGTTGCCACCGTATTGTGACAAAAATGACTTTTTGTGGAATAATATAAATTGATAAATATATAAAATGTTAATGAAAGGAGGAAACAGTTTTCTGCCACAGGAAATTTATAATTTGAGCTGAAATATGTTGGATTGTGTTATCCATTTGGGTTTTTATTTAAATTTAATTACATTTTCATAACTTATTTTAATAATTTTCACTTACTTTAAACAATTCTATAAATAGAAATTTTGTCGAAAGTTCTGAAAAACAATAAAGTTGTCGGCAAATATAATACAATTTATTTTTATTATTATTTAAAATTTATTATTTATTTTTTTTTACATACCGGAAGGTCAGGGAAGATTGTGATTGCAACATTCTTGATCAGGGGGTCTATTTAATTACTTACGCTTTGAGCATAAACTCAATACAATCAAATATGTTACGATCCAAAGACTTTTTGCTATGGAATGTTGTTTTTCGACGAACCAGAAAGTTGAATTCAGATTATGTTTTAGTGAAGTTGTGTGAATGTTAGATATAAATTAACCCTGCTTTTAGTTGAATGAATTTAAATATAGGTAGCTGAATGACAATACCTAATCTAAATTTTTTTTTATTTTTTTTTTTATATATTTTTTTTAATTATTTTTATTTTTATTTTGACATTATTGACGGAATATTTAGGTCATCATATGTATGATAATACTGCCGTGTCATTACGAACGTGAAGTCCCTTAGATGGTGTTGGATGGGAAGATAGGGCAAAATAAGGTTACAAGCAGTATGTGATGAGATGACCCATAGATGTGAATTAAATAACCTAACCAGTCTAGTAGGACTGATACCGAATACATATGATGAATATTAGTATCCTTTACCTCAAACACAACTAACTTACATTAATTAACTAACAAACTCTAATCTAGAGTGTGAATTTAATTGAGACTAACATTCTAATATATTTAAGTAGTTAGAAAATGACTTTGCTGCGGTTCGCCCTAGTTGTTTCTGTGACTAACATCCTTTCCTAACTAACCTTATCTGTTAAGGATGCAGGCAGGGCCTGGGCCCGCATGATGCTGCAATATTATTCGCATTCAGATGTAATTTGTTATTTGATTGTTGATATTTCAGGATTATGGTAACGTACCTAGGATCGCCGTTATGGCTGGCCTGTACGCCTCTATCATATCATATCATATCATATCATGATGTACAAATTTATAGGAGTAGTCGCTTAGATAATGATTCCATTAACTCTAATATTTCTCTTATTAATGAAGATTTGGTAAGAATTTATAATTGGTCACTATCTAACCGGCTCGCTCTTAATGCTAATAAATCTCAGTCTATTATAATTTATAAAAAATCTATAGATACTTCCTCTTTCCCTGGAATTGTTCTCGGTGATCCTTTAATTCCATTCTCTAATACAGTTAGAAATTTAGGGTTAATTTTCAATAAAACTCTTACTTGTGGTGATCATTTGATTAAGGTTAGCAAAACGGTTTTTGGAATGCTTAGTTGTTTGTATAAAGTTGTTGGGTTTTCGGATAGTAATTTTAAAAAGCGTATGTTCCTCTCGCACCTTCTACCACATTTTCTATTTGGGGATGTTGTTTTGTTTGGTATGCTTCAGGAGAGTATGAATGTTCTCTAAAGATGTTTCAATGCTTGTATCGTTTCGTTTTTAGTATTAGGAAATATGATCACATTTAAATTTTTGAATTTGATTTTGGGTTGTAATTTAGTTGATTTTTATGAACTTCGCGTTTGTCTTTTTATTTTTAAGCTTCTCAGGACAAAGCAACCTCCCTATTTATTTAATAAGTTATTGTTCAGTAGGTTTTATTCTTCAAATTTACGTTTACTTCCCCCTATAAACTTGTGTAGGTGTCTAGATACTTCGTTTTCTGTTAGAGGTATTTCTCTTTGGAACTCTATTCCATTAGATATTAGGAGATCGGCGTCGCTTAGATCTTTTAAAACGAGTTATTTAGCGTGGCGCGCTTGAATGACAATACATTTGTATAATAATATTTTTATATTTATTTATATTGTTTTTGTACGTAGTTTGTAAGCATTCACTTCTTGCAGTATCCTCCGTAACAAATGAGCTTGAGCTCAACATGGAGGGTATTAGCACGGAGTGGATTTGTTTTTTGAAAAAATCTGAGGTTTTTATGCCTAATGGAAGTATTTTTTTGTTGATGTTCATTTATTATGCTTCCATATGTGCTTTTCCTCTACTAAAATTGTTATGTCAATCTATCAATAAATAAATAAATAAATAAGCAAAGCTGTTCCGTTTTTTGTAGTATGCCCCAAATATTTATAAAAAAACATTAGAAATAAAAATATTCTAAATATTAGGTGTGCAAGTAGTTGTGATCTCTGATCTTGATCAATTGGAGCTGGTAACGTTTAGCTGTAACAGTTTGGCCAGATTCGAGAAGCTCGTAGTAAATGACTCCTTTCCAATCCCACCAGACACACCGTAACACTTTCTTGGCATGAATGTTCGTTTTGGCAACTGATGTTGATGGCTGGCCTGGAAAAAACCATGGTTTTCTGCGTTTAGGATTATCGTACAAAATTCACTTTTCATCATCCGTAATGATATTGTATAAAAAATTATTTCTTTCGGTTTTTGTTCGGTCTGTTTATGAGAAACCTATTTTTTTGCTTCCTTCTGTATTTTTCCCATTGCATGAAATCGAAGTGATATCGCTTGTAGCTCGTAACTGTTCTGTAAGCTCTTTATGAGTTCAACACGGATTTTCATCCAGTGAAACTTTAAGTATTTCGTCCTTAAATTACTTTACTGCATCTGGACGTGGATCGTCCTCAACATTAAAATTGCCATCACGAAATCTTGTAAACCACTTTTTTATTGTTGAATGACTCACAGAATGTTCTCTCAAAGTCGAATTAATTAATTCCATAACTAGAGCAGCATTTCTTTTTCATTTGAAAACAGAATAGAATGCAGAATGCAATGACGTATACATGTTGCTTATCGACATCCATCTCTTAAAATTGACGCACACAGAACGACAACTTGTAAATGATTGAAATACTTATGTCATAAAGCAGCAATGACTAAGCTACATATATCCAAAATGGCGAGCGATTTGGATGCGTTCAAGTATATTTTAATTTCACCAGCTTCAGAGCCGAGTTTCTACTTACACACCTAATAAAATGTGCTATGTAATTAGTCCAAAATTTAAGCGAAAATGTTTTTCACACCAATTGACTCATCGATATTACACTATTTATATACGTTAGTTTTTTTCCATAATTTGGTAGGTTCTAGTGAAATTTGAAGAAAATTAGTGTACCGGAACTGACAGCTTTCGTAGAAGGTTTTTTATTTTTTGCAATGTTGTTGCAAAGTAGCATTTACGCAAATCGACCAAGAATTATACAATTCGGAATATAGAAGATAATAATAAATTTACAGATTACATTTTCCGCAGAAGAGTGGTTACTGTAGGTTTCTGAAATTTTAGCAGGGATGAAGATTTTTGCTTGAACAAGACAGTGTTTACCAAAATTCTGGTAAGCGGTTACAACTTCGGGATTTATGTACATTTGTGGTAAAATAAAGTCGGGGATTGCCCACAACATACACATCCCTCATTTTGTTCTTAAAACAAGATAATAAATTACAGTTACATAAAATGGAAATGTATTAAATTAAATTACGCAATTTTATTATCAAAGCAAAATCATCAATCACAAATATAAGCAAGTTAGAGTGCAGAAGAAGAGGAATCCCTATATAACTAATACAATAGCGATAAAATTATTAGTGATAGTTGCGATAAAATAAACATTGATATCTGTTAAGCTAAGCCGAATCAGTAGCTAAAACAATTTGAAGCTTTGCACAAATAAACTTCAGAAGTGAATGAGAAATTTGGTGAAGTCGATGGTGAAATACCTGATAAGGATTAACAGTGTAGGAAACTACATAAGTGCACTTCTAGTTGGAGTTTCTTTGCTTTTTCTTCCAAAGAACAGAGAAAAATGTTTTCTCAGGTCGCATTGGACAATTGGAGCTTGTTTAAAGCAACATTTTTAATATTTTTCAATATTAACAACATTTATTTCGTTTTGGAAAGTGTTGAATAAAATGGAGCTAATCCAGAATTAAAATTAGCTAACAACTTTTGTTGAAGCAACATTGTGTTGAATTTCCAAGCTTTAATTTGAAATACTGGCGATTGTAAATGGTTTGATTGAAAAATTTGCTTGCTTGCCTTTCCTTCAACACTCCTTGAAATAATAGTATGTATTGTCATCAGTGGAAGGATCTCGCATCCTGACATCAGTCAATAGCAATATTTTGTAATTTTAATTTTTAAAACGGTAACTATTCCCATTTCAATTATACATAATTATCCTATTTTGGCTCGCACTTAATTAGATTTAGTTGCATTTTCGTATAGGGCTAGTGCTACTTACACAACAATAAATTTTGGTATATGACAATAAGCAGAGATATTGAATTTCTCATCCCTTATTTATAAATCTGTGTCCACAAACGATTTTCTAAATTAAATGTTGACGATTAGACACTTTGGAAGAAACGAAAACGTTAATAGAAGCAAAATGCAAGTGCCACCTATCAAAATCGATGACAGATCTTGGTATTAAAGTGGCAGGCAGAATATCCCTCTATTTGCTGTCCATTTGAAAGAGACTTTTCAACCGCTACCATTGATCTAAACATAAGACATGTGACTTTATTGGAACTAAAAAATGAAATCAAAAATAATTTAAGTATCAGAAAAGCTCCAGGTTATGACTTAATTGCTGGGAAAATTATAAAAACCTTTCGTGAGAAAGGCTTGTGTAAATTAATTCAAATAATTAAGGCAGCCTTCAGACTGAAATATGTTCCACATCCATGGAAGGTGGCAGAAGTAATTATGATTCTTAAACTAGGTAAATCAGCAACCCAAAACAAATTATATATAGACCGATAAGACTATTTCCAGTCATATCATAAATATTTTAAAAACTGCTGGCCATGAGGCTCAAATCTATAATATAGAATAAAAATGTATAATTCCGCCACATTTCCAAATTTCTAATTTGGGTTTAGAGAAAGAAAATCACTCTACTGTTGAACAAATTGTATTAGATGTAGCTCAAGCTTTTGACAATTTTATCAGTAGTACTGTGAACTAAAAAGAATATCAGCAGGTATACCACAAGATGGAGTACTTGGATTTATTCTGTTCGAAACGATATATCAGAATTCGGAAGCAATAAGCAAAGTCTAAAATCCAGTTAACACAGTAAGAAACTGGACTAAAAAATGGCGCATCTTGTTTAATGAAGCCAAATCAGTACACATGTCAACATTATACACCAAAATGTATACTGGATTCCCATGCTCTCAATACATAACAAATTGCTTATGTACTGGCAAATGCTAACACCATTATAGACCTATGGTATCGAGCCTTGGGGTTGTGCCAAAATAAAGACAAAATGTCCAAATGATACAATGCTTTCAACAAAAAGTACTGCGGGGAATCGTTAATACCCCATAGTACATTCTGAACGAGAACCTTCCTAGGGACTTAAACATGAAATACGTGTCCAAGGAAAAAGAAACAAGCAAGCAAATCATTACAGCGATTATCTCGGCATGAAATTTCAGACATACGTCATATGTTGGGCACTATCAATGGAGTGGAGGCAGTTCTAATTAGCATAAGAAACTTTTGTAAAATTAGTAACCTATAGGTTATTCATCATCAACTGAGATACTAATTTAAGATAGATAAATTAGTAGATAATCTCTGAATCACTTGTAATATTGAATAAATAAAAAAAACTTATTTTGAAAACAACTAGATTACTAAATTATAAAAATTCATTAAGCAAACAACTTCTAAAATACACAATCTTTAGCTACGGAGTTGGGTATATTTTGATTAGAGAATGAAGTTCTACTCCCTAGCTCAAATGCCAAACCTTCACATTAAAAACAAAACTGATACCACGCCAAAATATATATTTTAACCTTATACTAACCTGACCTTCAAATATCTAAACTTAATCAATCCAATCCAACCACATGTAGATAAATTTTTTAAAAATTATTCATACAAAATGAGTCGTAGAAAATCAACAACATAATAAAATATACCAAAATGGGTATCTGACTTTTTGGGAGATTTTAACTCCTCCACTAGCCATATTAGTCGAATTGCGAAAAGAAATTAATTTTTAATTTTAATTTTATTTAATAAATTTAAAATAAACCTACATAACATATTTTTTGTGAATGAAATTATCACTTATGAAGCCGCCTACAACCCTTCTATCGAAATTCGCCAAGAGCATTTTTTTTGTTTATTGGTAATTTTATTATTGTTTCCTTCCAAAAACGGCATTTACAGAAACTGTTTACCATATTTACTGGTAAGTATTGATGTTGATGATGGTATCAATTTGAACACGAACCTATATCAATTCGCTTGCGTTTTAATATATCTTCACGCTCTATCGAAACTAATTAAAATAAATAGTATTATTAGATCTAAACCAATTTCATAATATAACCATACATTAATAAATTGTTGGTTATTGAAAATATCATATCGATTTTATGGTACCATCATTGAGCATTTACGAATAGATTAAAAACGATTAACAAATTGTTGTTCTCATAACTTGGCAATTAGCTTTAGCGGGACAGTGTTCAACCAGAAACACCCACTTTCTTGCTTCACTACTATATGAAAAATAAAGCAAATCACTTTGGTGAAATAAAGAATTATACGGCCGGTACGATTAGTTTCAAAATTTTGTGGGTGTTAATCGGCTTTATCGCTTTAGTATCTTGGTTGTTAAAATACACAATTTATTTTACTTGATACATTTAACAGATTATTAATTAAGCTAATTGTACTTTTGTTATAAATTGGATTAATTCGATTATTTATAGTTCGAAAGATCAAAATTGTGATACTCGTAGTCGTATATAAAATTTCATCCGATGGACTGTATATTATTTATTATGATATGGGAGAACTATGAATCGAAAACTGAAACATAGAATTGAAAACAAATGATGGTTCTTGTGCTACCAGGGTGTTTAAACAATTATTAAAATTTAGTTATTTTTGCACAACAACATTTCTCCTCTCTTCCCACTAGGATTCGCTATTTACTGTCACCCCTTTTAATTAAATACGTTGTATATGATAAACATTAGAGGACTAGAAAATACATTCTTGTGCTACGCATTCATAAAGAATTATTTTATTGTAATGCCTAAAGCGTGCCTATTTTCATTTATATTGGTTGTCATTAGCCGGGTTCCGTTGGCATTAGCAAAGTACTCTTAAATAAATCTAGCTACTCACAGCCGACTTAATCAAAAATTTTGTTTTTTTTTGTTTTTTTTAAGAGTGTCTTTCAATTTATTCGAGGTATTTGTTTTTAATTTTTTAACTTTTTATCTGTTTCAATTAAAAATTCTGTCAAAAAATTTTGTCAATTGAATGGTTGTATTTACCGTAATTATGAACGTATAAAAGATAAAAAATGGAAAATAACTAAAATTAATACTACGAGTATTAATTCACTATACTTTTATATTATATTTACTATGGTATATTTACTATACTATATTTACTATTATACTATTATATCTTCAAAATATATCTTTATATGTATATCTTTCAATTACGGTCAGTTTATAACTAAAAATTACGATTTTTATCAAATTTTGTATATGTCAAACTTCTGTTTACAAACATCTATTTTGTGGCAGCCAAATGTTTCTCATATAAAAATTTTATCTGCTCTTGAAGCAGATAAAAAGTTTGACATTTTCATTCACGTCAATTTTTAACTTTTTAACTTTTTATGCTAAATACCGCATTTTATGCTAAATAACCAATTGAAACACACTCTAACTAACACATTTCCGTTTCATTGAACATCTACTTACAAGTATTTGCAAGTACTTTGCTAATGCCAAAGGAATCCGGCGATTGACATCGTGTCTAAATGCAGAGCCATCTTCGATTTAAAGAGCCGCAATATTAAATGGTATATTTTGTTTAGAGGGAAAACTTTTTCTACATTTTTATAAGAAACAATGTAAAATAACCCATTTTTGAATTGATATTTGAGATTGAAAATTTAATAGAGTAATTAAAATTTTTATTTTATACGAATAGGAACATATTCATAAAAACATATATAAATACGAGTACATATACACACAAAAATAAACTATGATATTTTACAGAATCTACTTAAATATAAGTCCTGCTAACTCCACACATATGAAATAAACAATAACTAACTAAAGATGGATTGGTAATTTTTTGTCTATAGTAATTTTTTTTTAAATAACTAAGTTTAAATGTGTTGGGGCAGAAACAAACAAAAAATGAAAAAAAAAATCAAATTTACATTGAATTGTTAGTGTATCCAACACATTATTCGGTAGTTATTTTTATATAAGTATCTGTCAATGAGACTTAGATCAGGACTCATATTTAAGTAGATTCTGTTATATTAGGTAGATACTCGTATCACAAAAAAAACTTCTTTTCATTTTCAACCCAATGAAATGAAAAATCCGATTTATTGGTAAAAGTAGAGAACCGAATATTGAGACCGGATTCATGAGACCTCGAGTAGATTAGACACTGCAATGAATTTCACAAACATATGTATGTGTACAAAACATACTTTAATCAAGCATTAGCAATATCCTATTCCTTTTCAGTATTGTTTCTGTTAAATTAAAAGTGACATTTTATAATTTATTTATTTACTATAAGAATTTTTGCTGTTTTATCTGAATAGTGGGTCGTGGTAAGCACTGCACATCCGAAAAGAGAGATCAAATTATCAGATTGGTGGAACAAGGCAAAACGTATGTATATATTCAAAAAATTGTTGGATGCTCACCAACCATGATCTCTAATGCCAAAAACATGTGGCAAATGCTATAACGAGAGGTCGAAACCCGTTATTAACAGAAAAATGGGTAAATCGTAGAAGCCACACATTTACTCCCGCAACGGAGATTAAAAAGGAGTTGCCATGTGTTGCCAAATGTGCCAGCAAGTATTCGAACAGTGAGAAATCGCCTTGTCGACAATAAATTAAATGCCCAAAGCCCACGAAAAGTGCCATTATTGACAAACCGACATATAGGGAAACGGTTAAAATTCGAAGGAACATATACAATGGCCCATTGAAAAATGGTATAGCATTTTATGGTCGGATGAAAGAAAAGTGGTATTATATGGCAATCGAGGTTCTCGACTTTATGTTCGGCGACCTTCTAATACTGCATACCATCAAAAAAACACTTTTGCTACTGTGAGACATGGAGGTTGTAGTATAATGATATGGGACTGCTTCTCTTACTACGGAGTAGGTTCATTATTCTGCATCAAATATGGATGCCGATAAACATACCAGTAGGAAAGCAAAAGATTGGTTTAGCACAAACAAAATTCAGGTTCTGGCCTGGCCTTCACAATTTCCAGACCTGAATCCAATCGAGGACTGATATTAAAAAGGCTGTATCAAAAGCTAAACCAACAAATAAGGTGCAGCTATGACGTACTGTAGAAAAATTGTTGTAATTCGGTAATTAAGAACAAAGGATATTCTACCGAATACTAAACTGATATACATATTTCAAAATTATGAAAATTGAATTTTAATTTAAGTTATTATTAGATTAATTTTTGTTAGTAAAAAACGCGAAATTTGATGTCACTACTATTTTTTCCCCACCCAAAAACGTAATGAAATATAATTGGAGTATTTTTTGTTGTTAAAATGTGATTTAAACAAAATTATGAAATTATTTTCTTATTACTCGTATGTAATAAAAAATGGAAATTTGGAAAACAACATTTTTTAAAACCTATGCTTTGTTTTCAAGGCAGTTTGTATTGAATAATCTTGGTTCATTCACTACTATTATTTTACGACGCATAACACTCAAATAGTATTCCTAGTTGACAGTTTGGCCGGTCGGAAGGAATTCGGAGTGCACCACACCTCGATAATCGAAGAAAACCGTCAACATCACCTTGATTTTTGACTTGTTTTGACGTGGTTTTTCCAGCTTCGGCTCACCTTTGGCACGATATTCGGCCGATTGATCGTCTGTTTCCGGGTCGTAAGCATAGATCCAACACTCATCGCCAGTTATAATACGTTTCATGACATCCTGGTAGTCGGAAAGCATTGGTTCACAGACGTCGAAGCGACGTTATTCCAAAAAATTGAGTGATTTTGGAACCAATCGTGTATTCACTTTTCTTAGGCCCAAATGATCTTTCAAAATGGGTTTCACTGATCCTTCCGATATTTCATCGATGCGAGTAAGGTCTCTTTCAAAATGGGTTTCACTGATCCTTCCGATATTTCATCGATGCGAGTAAGGTCTCTGACTGTTAATCGTCGATTCTCGAGCACCACTTCCTTGATGTTATTAACGTGTTGATCATCAGTTGATGTTGATGGCTGTCCTAGACGTGGTTCGTCGTCAACACGTTCTCGACCCTCTTTGAACAATTTGTACCAATCAAAAACACTTGCTCGCGACATACAATTATCACCGAAGGCCTGTTGCAATATTCTGAACGTTTCGGCACCACAAAATTGATTACGCACACAAAATTTAATGGAACGTCTTTGTTGAATAATTTCACTCATTGTAAAAATCGCCGAATGCACTTTTTGTACTTCAGAAAGACAAGTGTATACTAAACACTAATGATTATTTTGATATTTCATTTGGCATAGATGTCACTGACAAGGAATAAAATAAAACACTTCACAAATAAGGAATAAAATAAAACACTTCTCCTATGAATCCTTTAGAATCCTACACAGTAAACATATACTCATACAAAAATGAGTATGATGCATTAAAACCAATCCCTTATTCACTCACGCAGACAATAATACCAACCATACGGCAGGAAACGGCTTGCTCACCTGATAACCCCAAATCAATACCAACCAACAAAAACCATTCGCTCCCATACACCGAAAAAGCAATCCATCCCGAAATAAATTGTAATAACTAAGCGAAATCTTGAACAATCTCTAAACACACCATCGCGAACAAAGACAAAACACAACTTGAATCACCTACTAATGATCGCTCAGTATATGGCACTCGTTACTATTACTGCATGCCACTTACTAACCCTTTGGATAACCATGCTCCAAACAGCAAAACTAAAATAAAACGATCCACACTTACTACCACTTCCATTTCCACAAAAACAAAACTCAATCAAAATTCCAAACTAAACAACAACTACACGAACACCATTGACTCAGAAACACATCTACATTTCACACAAAATACCACAACAATTTGAGTCATGTAGAAGAGCCACATATCGCAATGTACTACAAATCATAATGAACAACCTCTAACGATCATACAGCACAAAATACTACATTCACCTACCAACAACATCAACTGCCCTCAACAGCAAATCCCAATCTCTATACAAAACCCCCATAGTCACTCATATAGCACAAGAAAAATAAACAAACAAACACAACTTCTACAATTAAACACAACACCCCATCACACAAAACACACTCGAACACATAACAAAACAAAAGCAGCTATATCACCCAAACATCATGCCTCTATGACAAACAAAATGTAAACCCTTCATTTAGATTAACAGATTCAACACATCCGCAGTGAGTGCTATGATAAAATTCTAGGTGTACCCCCAACCACAGGGGTAATATTATACAGGGTACTTTTTATGTTCTCTGAAATATAATTTTATAATTTATATTTTATTGATTGATTATATGGTCTTTAACATTACGAGTATGTATGGAATATAAAGTCGGCCAAGTGGCCGCCTCCGAGCGTGGCGCAAAGGCGAGTTCTTTTAAGCACATTGTTCATAACATTTTCGCAGACTTCTGGTGTTATTTCAGCAATTTAGTTTCTAATGTTGCCCTCAAGAATCGAGGTTGTGGTAGGTCTATTGGTGTATACCTTTCTCTTAAGGAGTCAAATCAGGAGGTCGTGAGGTCAAGCCGATATCGCCATTTTTTGACATTATACCGTCTTGTGGGACCCACATGTTCTGTAAGCCTACAGGATTGCCTCTATCATCCTCCAAGAAATATAGCCCAATGATGCTGCTGACGCAAATGACGCACCATACAGTTACTCCACGGGGGTGTAGTGGTATTTGTGTATCAATTGAGCTTTTCAGTGCCGCAATAGCTTGTTATTAACACAGCCAGCCCAGTCGAAATGTGCTTCGTAGCTCATGTACAACTAGAGCACTCCCATATCGCCGCCGTTCATTGTCATTTTAATGCAGCTCGTGTGTTAATAGAATTTCGTAAGGGTAAAAATACAAATCTTCTTTGAGAATTTTTAACAAACCTGGTGAAGACATTCCCAATTCTTATGCTCGCCGGTACCTGGATATTCAGTAGCAATATTTTCTGGTGTACGTTCCGGATTAACTGTCGCCTAGTCTTATTTTATCGCCCTATAGTCTATGCAAATTTTCAAAATCATTCATTACACGCTGAATGGTTGACTTGCTCAGCACATGGCTTACACCAAAAAAAGTCAGGTACGTTTTCCCGCGTACTCACAATTGAATAATTATTTAAATAAAATGTTTTAATATTTTCAACACGTTGTTGCAACGTTAGATGCTCCATAACAAATTGGTATCGACCACTCTCTACGACTGTCAAATGCAAACGGACAAATGTCATCAAAAACAAAATGGTGGCCCAACAATACCGGCCTGAAACATAAAAAGCGCCCTGAAAATTCGTTTTCGAAAGACGATTTTGAGTGAAAATCCTTCGGTTCCTTTAACTGGATTTCTGGTAACCAATTTATCCTTGGGGAGTGGAATGCATTATTGCGGCTTATATTTATTTATGTTCGGCTATACCGATGCATATTGCTTTCGATTTTTGATCCAATGAGACCCCGATTTTGGTCGAAAGGAATGGAAAAATATATTCTAGTTCAATAGAACTGACCTTTCCTGTCAGGGAGTCTTAGCACGGCCAACCAAGCAAAATGTAATTGTACTTGTAATGGCACAAACACATACCCACTGTTTGCCTTTCCATCATTTCCGATTATTTAGATGGTGATTGGAGTGTGACGGATTTTAATGTGTGATGGAATCAGATTATTGAATTATTATCTCAAATAAATTTTTTATAGAAATTTAAATTACTAAATTATTGGTTTGGTTTTTGCTTTATAATTACAACTGCCAATAAGTATTTTCAGAGTAGCATTCAGGTTATACTTAATTGAAACGTTATATTACAATAATTTACAATTTACAAACGGATTTAAGATTTTTTGGTTTAGGACATCAGGCAAAAGGCAGTGATCAACTTGGAATTATTATTTTCTAAAATTTTAATTTATTAGATATATTTACTAAGAAATAAATTACAAAATAATAAATTTTTTTTTGTCTATCCAATCTTTTCTGAGGCCCTTTCGCGGTTGATTTTCCCGCCTTACTTTACGCAATTCCTGCCAAATCGAAGACGTACGGCTATAGGACCGATTTCATTTACCATCTGCGCATTGCATAACTCCATACCACCCTATAGTACTGGAGATGGAATATGGGTCGGCCCATAAGTTTTATACGCCGATAGGGGTCGTAGTTGTGTTCCCTTGAATAAAATAATAAAGGTTATTTCAGAAGGAAGTTCTAATTTTTGTGACATATTTTTTAAGTTGTTGGTTTAGTTGCTTATAAAATATATCTAGGTTCAGATAATCTAATTGGATCTATGGTAATTGGAACATTAGAACAATAAATGTATAATTTGATTTATTTTCGAAATACAAATTTTAAATTCATATTGTAAAACTTTTCAATATGTAATGGTTTACGGGATGTTAATGAATTTCATTTAAATAATTTCTGGTTTTAGGAAATTCACTGGTGCTGGGAATATTAATTCAATAAACCTGAACAATGTATATTGTGAATTTTCGGATTACAGGTGTAGCTAACAATAAGCTCACCAATAAATAATTATGTCACGATGATTGGTGTTGGGGATATTTCGATAATATCAAATTTAGAATTACATTGACGTCTTCTGTTAGTAAGCTCATTCTGTGGGAATTGAAATTACATAGTAAATATTTTTAGAACTTTCAGTAACATAATCATTTCTTTAATTTGATTTAGTTTCAGTAGTTCGGGAAAGAATAAATTGTAAAGTTTTATAATATTTAATAAGCCGAAAAGTATTAATTTGGAATTCAATTTCAAGAAATCTACATGCATGTGAAATAATAATGTTTTTCCTTAGGTGCTGATTTAATGAAACAATATTCGAAGACCAATATCCTAGTAGATTAGAATTGTATTCTCTTTCGGCGCCATATGATCGCTAGGTCTGGAACCGGGTCATTCCGTCCTAAAAAATTACTTTTCCTATCCTTATTTCATGTTATGTGTAGAAAGGCTTCAGTTTTGTAAGGTTTACAATTTATAAATATACAAGTACTTATATTTTCTATGTATAATGAACAAACAGCTAAAACGGTGGATTTGTCAAAATTGTTGGCCGATCAAAGAATTTTCAAACGATATACTACGGAGTATAAAGGAATAATGTAAAGAGTTTTCAAGAATAACTGTCCCACTGAAAAAATTAAATTAAACAACAATAAATTATAAATATCCCAGAAAACTTTATCAAATTTATTAATTTATTTCATCAATTTAAAATTATTTAATATTTAATTAATGGAAATAAATTAAAGAGGGGCATAATTTTAATGTTTTTCTATAGAATTGAACTTTCTGGTTAGTTGTGTGGGTTAGTAAAAGGTATGTAAATTGATTATCCGCAAATTGATTGATTGATTGATTTTGAATGTACGACCAAGTTCTTAGGCTTGAGTTCCCGGATGACGCCGAGTCCACCGTACACCCTTTTTTACACATAACAAAACCGAAGGATTGGATAGGTTAGTTAAGTGGGACAGAATCGGCCCGGTTACAGACACCTAGGTATAGCCGATAGTTAGTAACACAAAGACAACACAATTCTAATCTACTAGATGAAGGATAAAGGCTTAATAGGTTAATGGATAACGATGGTATTGGTCTTCAACAATTGCTTCTTTAAAACGGCAACCTAAGAAAAAATATTATTATTTCACATGCATCTGGAATTTTCCTGAAATTTAATTCTATTAATACTTTTCGGCTTCCTAACCAAAATTGGTTGACTCGACCCGTTACAGACACCTATGTAAGGTCGTTAGTAATAAAATAACAACACAATTCTAAACTACACAATCAGCAATTACAATGAAGCATTAATACACAAGCATTTGTAAATTTCCTGAAATTTAATTCTAAATTCATATTTTCCGGCTTCCTAAATAATTGAAACATTTATTAATTTAATCATTCTGCAACTCCGCAACTTACAGTAGAATTTCCTGAAACCAAAGTTATTTGAACTATATTCAAAATAACTCTAAAATTCATTAGTATTTAACCGTCCTAAATAATTTAGAATTCGCAAAAATTTCGTATGTTTACTAAAAATTTTTTATAAAACTGATGAATTTTTCCCGACGCCCATCCTTTTTCACAAGGAAACAAATACTTTTATCACTACTTTTGCACTAGTTAGTCACCTCGTATTAGACTTGTCATAAACGATTCATCTCAGACTGGTAACAAACGTAAATAAGTAATTAGTGTGTCGTCAATGGCTTTCCTGCTGGAAGGTAATATTTAAGTAAAGGCAACTAGATAAAATTTGAAAAAATTATTCTAAAATGAATGATAAATAAGTTTATTTTATAATTTTTATAATTAAATATAAATCGTACCAGTATCTTAAAAGAGGGATAATATGTACTCGTATATTAAATATATTTGAATGAGATTTCCTGAGAACCGAATAATTTTAATATAATAGCTCGGCACTGTACATGTAGATTAATATTTAGGGTTGATTTGAAATTGGGAATTAATAATTATAATTCTTGTACTAAAACAGTCAAGATTGGCAACGTTGCATTTTATGACAAACATCCAGTCGTTGGTGTATTGAAGTATACAAACCTTCTCTTTCTTTTGAATAATTATATTAATTATATCAAATATTTCTAGTTTTTCAGTTACATAGATATAACGAAGTTGCCGATAAACAATTCTTTATGTTAAGATTGTTAAAATCCCAAATCCAATGCAAATAATATTTCTTTTTATAAAGCAAATATATCGCTAATAAGCTGTGAGAAAATACTAGTAACCCATTGAATGTCACAAAAAGGCAATTTTGCGGTAAATAATAGGATTCGTTACCAACTCCAACATAGTTGCAATTAATCTTGCAAAAATGATGGATTATGAAGGAAATACAATATAGAAAACAGCTAATCATAAATTACCTACACTATATTCTCAATGCACAGAAGAAATACGGAAACGGAAAATTCTATCGCTAATCAAACCAAAATAAAAATATAACAATTTATTACACAAACGCTGACTAATAGGATGAAGGAACATCACCAAAATAGCTCTCTCCGAAAATCTCCGAAATCAAAGCGTGGAAGAAACCACCTCTACAAACAATCGTAGTAAAATGTACCAAGAGAATTATGCAATGTCCATCCAGGAGCTAAAATTACCTCGAAACGATCCCAACAGACGGCATGAATCTTCCCACCATGAAACCACTACCATCCACTCCATTAAAGCGACCTCCTGCCAACACCACCATTCAACAAAAACCACGCTTCACAAAGCCGTGACGAATCCATGACAGATCACAAACGAATCATGGCAACCATACAGCCCAAAAACTTCAGCGTACGACCGATCATACCAAAACTCCCAAAATGATTCAGCCCCCGCCAAATCGACGGCAAACTCCAACAAAAACACCTGAAGCATTCAGCAAAGAAACCAATTTGGACATACAAATCCAACATTCAGGCAATGATTCAATACAAAACTGCAAATCCGCTCTCATACACTAACAAATGAGAACTACCTCAAGTCCTAAACAAAACAACTCAAAACAGTCAAAAATACCTTATAAATACAGGTAACGACAGAACACACATGAACACAACTCTCCGCAAGTTGAGAAACACAACGTTCAACGAACAACCACCACAAACCGCAGACACCGAGCCATTACTCACCATGAATGAAACCCATTCAAATCACTCCAAATATCAAAAAGATTCACTGCAATACAGCTGCAGCACAACCTCGCCGCACATCCTGTGTAAACCAATCACACACATACACCACTCGTCAAAATCTAATCCAGTTTTCGCACCACAGAGAAACAGTATAACCCCCTCCCAATCGCCAAAAATATACATTCCTTTATATGTACAATATTCATTTTGCGCGATCTCGACCTGCGACAACATCCACCCCTTGCCGATGACGCCAACCCAGGTCGACAAGGAGAGGTCAACGTCAGCCGCCTCTCCACAACGACGGCAAAAAATCTCACAAAGTTAACAAAAGTCTAAATTATTATACATATAACAAATCAACAAATTATGAACAATTAAAGTCTAATCGACTTTCCCAATTCACAAATTGAATCATCCACATTCAAGAACATTTAGTGCAAATCCAAAGAAATTCGCCCATTTAGACAACGTAATACGAAGTCTTAGTGTAATCCACTACAAAAATATAAATACAACCGTGAGAGAGCAGAGAATATTATACGATCATTTTGTTTATATTTTGCGCATCCCATATACCATATTTACACTAATACATAAAAAACTATAAACAATACGTATGCGAGAGAAAAAACAAAATTATAAAAATTAGAGACCACGACAGTATTTTTCATAGAAACAGATTACATAGAATGAATGCTAGCAACTGTCGTCACAAACTGTTTCATACCACAACAACACAAATAACTCATCCATACGATTCATTGATTATTATGTAATAAAATATAATGTATATATAATGTAAAATAAAGTAATAAAAATAACACTTATCTTAAGCATCCTTTGTAATCAAAAAAGTCCTACAAATTGAATATTAACATACAACGCGTACGATGCATTCAAACAGCGGTGTCGAAAAACATATAAACGAAATTGATATATACATGTCCCACACCATTGCAAGCGCACCGCACACAAATTAATATATTAACACAATACGTATAACTTTTCACTTTACTTATTACTTCTTTACACACAAACTATTATTAATATTATTATTTATTTATTTCACAAGACATATATTAATAAATAATATTATGATTAATATTATAATTAATCAATTATTAACACATATTTGAACTATTTATTTATTTATTTAAAGGAGAGACAAAAATCACGTCTTTCCTTTACGACGTTCAATCGCCGAGCGCCGACCGTAAATTGATTATCCGCAAATTGTGCAATAATTCAATTAAACAGTTCCGTTTTATAAATGAATGTTGGTCTCATCGTTATGTACTGGAGAATAAAACGATGAATTTAATTGCAATTAATAAACCACAACCCTTCTAAGAAAATTAGACAAAAAATACGAACTAACACAGGAGTTTTTATGAATCTCAATAATTATTACCTTATTAACATCTCGATTCCGTTAGTTGAGTCATTGTCGTTCCAAGTGATAATAAAAATCTGTTAGGTGTATGAGAAGTTATCCAATTTGTTGAATTTGTTGCCCAAAAGTTTAGTTTTGAGACGTGTTGTATTTGAAAGTGTATAGCAAAAACATAAATACGCCGATTGGGATTTGAAGTAAATACGGTAGTTAACATAATACATATTTTAACCAAGCTTTTCTAATGAAATTTCCAATGAAAATTTTCTCTTGAATATGTTACCAAATATGTTGATTTCGTAATTATGTGTTATTTATGGAACCAATTTAAATGTTATTATATTAAAATTGCAAATTCAAACTAATCATTTTAGCTTTTATTTACAAAAATTTATTTAAAAAATGTTAATGTAAGCTGATTCTTATGAGAAATAACAAGAGCGTCCCCTCTATTGAAAGCCGATAAAAATGGCAGAATCTTACGGCTCTTATCTAGGTGTGAAACGAAAACATCTTTACAAAATTAATTGGACTTCTCTAAGGCTTTTGACTGTGTTAATCATACACAATTGCTTCAAAAGCTTCAGTTGTATTATAAGTTCTCAAATTCGGCTATTTTATTGTTACATTCATATTTCAATAATCGCAAGCAATTTGTAAAACATGATGATGATATTTCCAACCTACGCGATGCTTTTGTTGGTGTACCTCAAGGATCAATTTTGTGTCCTTTGCTTTTTTCTATTTGCATTGCACTGATCTAGCCTGGCATATTTTATGATGATGATTTGCAATTATATATTGGCGATGACTTGTCGAATATATATGAAATTGTGAGATATCTGAATGACGATCTTAACAATGTTTCACTATGGTCCAAAAATAATGCACTTACCATAAACCCAACTAAAAGTGAAGCATTATTTTTATCGAAAAATAGCTCCCATAGTATTGTACCTGAACTCTTTTTAAACAATGATACTATTTTATTTGTTCCAAATGTTAATAATCTAGGTCTAATCATGAATTCGAAGTTAACTTGGAATGATCATGTAAGTTCGCTGTGTCAGCAAGTTAATTATAGTTTCTACTCGCTATGGTTAATAAAAAAAAATTGTCCAGTTGACTTACGGATATACTTGGTCAAAAGTTTGGTTATACCAATTTCCTGATATTGTGATGCAATATTTTCAAATTGCGATAGGTCGTCAAAACGTTTGCTTCAGGTTACTTTTAACAATTGTGTACGTTATGTTCATGACCTAAAGAAATTTGATCACGTTCGTTATCGTTACAACATTAATTATTCGAAAAATAAATAGAGCAGTCCTCTATTTATTTTTCGAATAATTAAATCAAGATATCCATTGTACTTGAATGATAAATTAAATTTCTCTCAGTCATTACGAACAAAAAATATTAATTTACCCGTTAACAGAACTAATGTTTATAATAATTCGGGTTTAACAAATGCGATTGTCACTTGGAACAGTTTACCATCTGCGGTAAAAAAATAACCTCTGTTAATAATTTTAAAAAAGTTATATTTAATTTAATGACGGATAAATAATATTTGCTATTGTTAAATTGTGCATATTTGTAAACATTTTGTATCATTTATTGTTGTATATATTTCTGTATTTATTATTACCATAGCTTTTAATATGTCACATAATTATTATTGTTTTTTTTTCCATTCATTTATTTTATTAAATTGAAAATATGTTAATGTACAAAAGCTAAGGCTTATACATTTGTAATAAAACATTATTATTATTATTATTATTATTTATTTTACGGTTGTTTTGATTACTTAAAAGCAAATATTAATTAACCGTGCAATTTTGACGTATCGTCACAGAGGTCTACAATCTCTACAACTAAGAGATTTCTCTTACTTAAGACTATTTGCGATTCTACACGTACTCATAATTAATAGATTCTCTTAAAAACCCTACCCAAATATGTAGTAATACGCATCATAACTTTGACGTTTATTAGCAAATTGTGCTTCATTATCGTGAAATATATTTTATAAAAAATTAAAATAGCAAACTTAAATAAATGAAAAATTTGGTAAATAATTTTTTTAAATAATAAAAATTTGTTTTTAATATTTTAAAATATTTTAGAAAATCTTTTATTATTTTAAAATTATTATTATTTTGAACTAATCGTTAATAATGTATTTCGTTTTTCCTATTCCTAGTCTATTTTGTTAAAATGGATGTGTTATTGGAACTTTGAACGCTTTTACTACGAGAAGAATACAGGTGGGTTTGTTTTTATTTGATATTGAAAACAAAAACGGCTTAATATATTTCCAAATTTATTTTTTTGTTTGAAAGTACGAGTACAATCCTCCTGGTTGTTTATGGAAAATTATTTCATTCAAATAGGAGCTGCGGCTGGCCTTGGCGTACTCCATGCAGTCGGTCCAATTTATGAGCATTTTTTGGATTGTGTGCGGATCAATTTCGGCAATGGTTGCTTCAATATTGGCTATCAAAAGCTCAATTATTTGTGGATTGTCCGTATAACACTTGTCCTTTACGGCATCTCACAAATAAAAATTCAAAGGCGTCAAATCACAGCTCCTTGCCGGCCAATTCACGTTATCATTTTGATTGATAATTTTTGCCGCAGTTTCGCTATTGTAACGCCCGATGTGTGGCCTGGCGCACCATATTGCTGGAACAAAAGCCCGTCTAAACCAATATCGTCAAGATATGGTCACAAAAACGATGTTAACATGTGGCGGTAGTTGATTCCGTTGACCGTAACGGTCGCGCCGGCCTCATCTCCAAAGGAATACGGTCCAATAATGCTACAACCCTCACCAAACAGTAACACGCAATGGATGCATTGGCTTCTCCACATATCTTGTGGATTTTGTAGCCCGTATCACGCACTGTATGCACAAACTTCTTGATACCGTTGGGTGTGAGTCCCGTGTTTTGACCAAATTTTGTACGACATTTTCTTGCGATATCGAACCAATTGTCTTTGTTGTGGAAGTAACTTTCTAACATTTTCCACTTTTGTTGAAGCGTTAAGCGACTCATTACGTCAACTAGAAATAATATACTGAGTTTCTGTTAAAGAAAGAATGGCATTAGTGTTGCCAAAATAACCGATATGTCAAATCTGAACCGGTTATTGTGATACCCTATACAAGAAGTGAGTTGCAAATATATTTTTTAGTTTTCCTCATTCGGTTTCCTAGTAAATATTGTATCATCTTGTATCATCTTTTGCAGAATTTAAGTGTACATCTTACGTAGTGAATACCTTATTGTTGTACCCTTCGTCATTAGGACGAATAACATTGCAACGTTAATTTATTTTTCGGGTATATATATATATATATATATTGCTACATATATGAAATTTTTATTTGTTGAATGTAGTCGGCAAATCAGAGATTTAGTGGATTAGCTGGAAAATTACTCGAATCCTTTAGGACCTGTTATTTGGCTTGTGTTAAAGCATAACCTTTTGACATCACCTCATCACTAGATTGTGTTGTAACTCTAATAATCAAATTAATCGTAACTATAGTATATAGCTATACACCAATTAAGTCCTATTAAAATAAAATATATCTTACGGAATATAGTGGTGATCTTAAAGTTATAATAGAGTTGAAATTTGTTTCGTAGTGCTCTTAAGTTATTTATCATAATAAGTGCAATTTATATATATATATATATATATATATATATATATATATATATATATATATATATATATATATATATATATATATATATATATATATATATATATATATATATATATATATAAATCTGAATTGAAAATTTTATTTTTAACTTCTTTATTCATAAATTATCTCAGTTTCTTAATTAGCCTACTAACCTAAGTGGTTCCTAATTATTAATAAAGTGTTTGTAATTTAAGTGCATGAATAGTTAAAAATAAATCTAACTATGTATATAGGCTACTCCGCAGTCATACGTGAGCGCTTTGCAGATGTACCTGGTAAGCTTTTCTTGTTTGCATGCTATTTAATTCAATTTTTATATTTTATTTAAATAATTAGAATAATTCTAAACGGTTGTATATAATGTTATTGTCTACTAATCAGCATAATTTAAATAAAAGAAGTTAAATGCTTGTAAATAATGATCTAAAATAGTGTTTCAAAAATTGGATTAGGGGAAATCTAACATGAAAAGTGGTATAGTGTTGTTATTCTCGTTTTGAATCATTTATGCAGCAATTTTACATTTATCGAATCTTCCATTCGATTTCCCCACCCCATACCGATTCAGCTGGTGGGCTAATGGCTGCTATGGGAAAACAGTTCGTTGGATTATTCTGTTAACGGGCCACAGTTAAGTATGCTCTCCGTTACACTCGATCGAAATTAAAATAAAAATTAAAATTAAACATTTTTGAAACAGTGAAACTAAAGCAAACGTGATTGTTTCTTTTATAACAGGTGAATATTAGATGGAGGTAGTATAGAAAAAATCGTATTCGCATCTCGTGCCTAAAACACTTTTTGCAATTGAATGATTGCAAACCAGAGCCATCTAGATTTATAAGGGCCTCCCTGTTCGAGCTTTCTTCAACTTAACTTAGAATATTGGGTATACAAATGTTTATTTCTCATTGAAAATAATGCAAACAGGCCAATTTTATTTGTTAATTTAAGTCTGCTAAAAAATAGAGAATAGTTCAAACTTTAATTAGTTCAAATAGGATCCAAGAAAACCTCTACAAGTGTGGAAAATCGACTTAGAAAATGAATAAATAATGCACTTTAATAAATGTTGTTGTTTAATTACGTCATGGTTTCAAATGATTATACGTAAAACGTAAACAACGTTTACAGTTACAACAGTTAGTGTTGTACCAAACAGTTAGTGTTGACCGCATGAAAATGCAAAGAAGAATATGAAATAACGGCATGAAATGGAAATGCCTAACCCCCGGCATGCCAATATGGCACATTTTACCGATGTGGGAGCTGACTAGGAGTCAATGAAGTAACAATCATTAATATGAATATAAAAACTGATTATGTAGAACCTTAGAAATTAGGCGGACAAATCCCTCTCTGGGATGTAGTTCCAGGGAAGTAAATAAAATCGATACGTGTAAATACGTGATGAACAAATTAAAGAACAATGTTTTCTTTGTTTATATTTTTTTTTTTTTATATATATTTATTTATTACAACTGATTTACAAATCATCTAGTAATTTATCTTTCATAATTTATATTCTTGTTTGGACAGTTGTAGCCCTTTGGCTAGTCCCCTTAACAATTTTGTTATATTTTTAGTCGATCCTGATTGGATCTTGTAGATCATGCGGTTTCTTCCTCCGCAGCCGTCTTACTAGGTTTGAATCATCCAACATACGACGTATCTCAGCATTTTGGCGTAGACTAATACGATGCATGTGTTTTCTCGCGTGTTTGCTTATTTCTTCACTAACGAAATCTATCTTCAGATCTCTATGGAGGTTGTCATTTCTTATGTACCACGGTGAATTAACTATTCCACGAAGGACTTTGCTTTGGAATGACTGGATGATATTGACATTGGTTTTCTTTGTACAGCCCCAGAGCTGAATACCGTAAGTCCACACAGGTTTTAGGATTTGCCGGTATAGTAGCAATTTATTATGTAGAGTTAGCTCAGAATTTCTTCCTAAGAGCCAATCCATCTTTCTGTATTTGATGTTTAACTCTTTTTTTTTCTTTTTCACATGCTCTTTCCATTTTAGTTTCGCGTCTAGAGTCATGCCTAGATATTTTGCCGTATTTGCATAGGGAATTTGCTGGGAGTTCAGTTCTACTGGTATCCAGTTGACCTTCTTGTTGGTAAAGTTTACGTGAACAGATTTTGTTTCATTAAGTTTTATTCGCCATCTCTTGGTCCAGGTACTGACAATATTAGTAGCTCTTTGCAATTTGCTTGTAGATTCTTCTATGCAATTAGCAACTGCTAAGATGGCCATACCATCCGCAAACGTCGCTATGTTAGTATTCTCTATCGTTGGCAGGTCTGAGGTGTATAGAACATATAAAGTTGGTCCCAGAACGCTACCTTGTGGTACCCCTGCTGATATTTTCTATATTTCTGAGTATTCGCCATCTAATTTGACTCGAAAGTGTCGGCTAGATATGTAAGATTTTATAATTTCATAAAACTGCTTTGGTAAGTCTCTTTGTAATTTATATTCCAAACCTTTATGCCATACTCTGTCAAAGGCCTGTGCTACATCCAAGAAGACGCTTGAACATACTTTCTTTTTTTCAAGTACGTCTTCAATTATGTTTGTAATTCGGTGTACTTGTTCTATTGTTGAATGATTTTCTCTGAAGCCAAATTGATGTGGAGGAACAAGATTTTTTTCTGCTATTATTGGTTTTAGTCTCTTTAGGAGTAGTTTCTCGAATAATTTTGAAATTATTGGGAGTAAGCAAATCGGCCTATACGAATTTTTGTCATTAAGTGGTTTGTTTGGTTTAGGTATCATAATTACTTCTGCTACTTTCCATTGACTTGGAACGTGTTTAAGTCTGAACACTGCATTAATTATTTGGAGTAGTTTACGTAGACCTTTTTCAGGAAGAGCTTTTACTATTTGTCCTGTAATTAAGTCATATCCTGGATTTCTTTGTATTTATGTTGAGATTGATTTCCTCTTTTAATTCTTGTAGTGTGACAGGAGATATATTGCAGTTATCCATTTTATATACTGGTGGTATGTTTTCCTCTGCAGTTTGTCTAGGTAGTGGCTGAAACGTATTCTCGAGGTGGGTTGTAAACAACGAAGCTTTTTGCTTTGCACTTATAGCCCATGTGTCATCTTCGTTTTTTCATTGTTTAGGAGTACTCGGTATCTTTTTCCCCAGTAAGGCCACTCAAGTATTTATTAATGGATTCGTTTTTGATTTCTTTAATTAGCAACTTTAGTTTATTGGATAAAAAATTAAGAGTTGTTTTATATTCTGGCGCTCGACTTCTTTGCCAGGCCTTTCTTGCTTCTCGTTTTGCTGCAACCAGTTCCCTAACTTCTAGAGGATAAGTAGCATTTCGGCGCATTTCCTTTGAACTTGAGGGGGTACAACTCCACGCCGCTTCTTGTATACTGTTGTTGAGTTGTTCTAGTTCTTCTTCTAGCTCTATCGGGGTTTTAATTGGCACCTGAAGATCAATATTATCCTCAACAAGTTTCTGGAATTTCTCCCAGCAGGTTTTTTGTTCGTTAGCGAAGGTGGACTAGTTTTTTTAATAATCGTTGCACTGATTGTCATAATAACAGGCGTATGATCCGACATAATCCCCTCGCTGCTTTCTAGGTTTTCGTCTATACCTTTGGTGATAAAGAAGTCAATGATATCGGGTATTTTGTTTCTATCCGTAGGCCAATAAGTTGGTTGATCTCCAGAATGGAGCGAGTAATAAAACCCATAGAATTTTCATACATATTTTTTATATACTATATAATTCTTTTTAATATATTATTATATTATTGTAATATTATTTTAATGTTTTTATATTTTTGTCTAAATTATTCTCGATAAATTATATTGGGTGAATTATGCGACGACATTAAAACTGATTCGATTATCGATGAGTCGGTGATTGGTTGGAGAATGGTAAGTTCAAGGGAATGCATGGCATAAATATGTCCTATGCAACTTGGTAATTAATCAAATATTCTTTGGTGACCAAATTAGAAAGGCATTTTTTGCGAAATAAGCTAAATTTATTTGAAATATCCAATCCGGTAGTTAATCTGGCATTGAATAACATTAATAGTTTTCCAGGAATCATTGCCTTTGGGATGCCTCATTTATATTTTGCAACTTTTTGAAAGACTTTTTTTTTTGCTATTTTGTGGGTTCAAGGGTTAAATACTAATGGATTTTAGAGTAATTTTTAATATAATTCAAATAACTATATGGTTTCAGGAAATTCTATTGTAAGTTGTGGAGTTGCAGAGGATTAAATTAATAAATGTTTATATTATTTAGGAAGCCGGAAAATATTAATTTAGAATTAAATTTCAGGAAATCTACAGATGCTTAAATAATAATATTTCTTTGAAATATTAATTGCTGATTGTGTAGACAATTATGCTATCATTGTGTTACTAACTATCTACTTTACCTAAGTGTCTGTAACTGGGCCGATCAATCAATCAATTTTGTTTAGGAAGCCGTAAAGTATTAATTTAGAATTATATTTCAGGAAATTTACAGATGCACGTGAAATAATAATATTTTTTTCTCAGGTTGCTGATTTAGAGCAGCAATTGTTGAAGACCAATACCATCGTTATCCATTAAACCTATTAAGCCTTTATCCTTCCTCTAGTAGATTAGAGTAGATTAGAATTGTGTTGTGCCGTACGATCACTAGGTGTCTGAAACCGGGTCGTTCTGTCCCAAAAAAATATACCTTTCCTATCCTTAACATATAACTAAAATTTCACTACCCCTCCACCCTCCTCCACCCCAATCTTTATGAATACACTTCTTCTGTGCGTGTGTATGTAGCTAAACTTCTCCTAAACGGCTGGACCGATTTTAAGGAAAGTTTTTGTGTGTGGTTGAATGAGTCCCTGGATGGTTTAGAGGGTTTCACACCTCCCCCACCACCTCCAATCTTTATATATATAATTCTTCGGTACGTGTGTATGTCACTGAACTCCTCCTAAACGGTTGGACCGATTTTGATGAAATGTTTGTGTTTGTTTCACTGGATCCCTCGATGGTTTAGATTCACAATTGGCCCCGGTAGGTGCGCTGCGCTCGGGTTCTAGGAAATTGTTTTTTTTATTTTTTGGACAAAATTTCATTTTTTATTTTTTAAGATTTTTCGCATATCAGAATATATATCCCCAAAATTTCACCCCTCACTCCATCACCCTCAATCTTTATATATGTTATTCTTCTGTGCGTGTGTGTGTATGTCACTGAACTTTTTCTAAACGGCTGGCCCGATTTTTAATAAATTTTTTGTGTGTTTGAGTGGGTCCCTGGATGGGTTAGATTCACAATTGGACCCGGTAGGGGGGTGCGATCGGGTTATAGAATTTTTTGACGATTTTCTTTTATTTGTTTACGATTTTTTACATATCAAAACATATAACCCCAAAATTTCACCCCCGCCACTCCCCAATACTTTATAAAATGAAAAAAATCTTAGGCTCATGAATAATTTACCGTTAAACCTTCTGAAAAGTTCATGAATAATTGAGCTCCCGAGAATATTTGATCATTATGTTTGTGTACCATAGGTGGCGCTGATGTCAAATTTTGTGGTATTTGAGGTACTTGCGTCGTAGCTTGGCGTTGTTTTGACTTTTCAATTTCTGTTCGCTGTGGTTCGATAAAACATATTGATAACGTTTTAAATCGTAAATGAAGTGTATTTAAACACATACTTTGTGCAAAAGTGTAAGTTGCAGTGTTGAAGTGAATATATTACATGACCTTCCATGAATTTCAATTATATACATGTGCATTCAATGATTCTATAAAATTTACGGAGTGTTAAATGGCTCATCGAAAATCAACAACATCAACGTTTGTTCAACTAATTATAACATCCATAAAATTCAAATAACTTACTTATATTTATGTGTTGTGTGTTTATTAAAGAACAATGGCACGTCTTCGTGGACGAGGAGGAAATATTGGTAGACGTTCTCTGTCTTGCGTTCGAATATGACTCGGACATCGATTATTCGTCACATTCACACATTGTCGTTCGTCACATACACAAAGAATCACTGCCATGCATGTCAGCACTGCCATGCATTCAAATACAAAGGTGAATCGGCCGGTTTCTGCTGCGCGTCTGGAAAAGTTATACACCACCATTAAATTCGTCACCAGAACCACTGGAAACACTATTGGCTGGAGTCACACCTCAATCAAAATTGGGTTTGCATAAAATTCGTAAATTGAATTCTAGCTTCCAAATGAGATCACTTGAAGAAACAAAAATCGTTCAGAATAAGGATGGTCGCAATTTTGAATCAATGTTTAAGATTCAGGGCCAAATGTATCATCAAATTGGGTCTTTAATCTCAATGCCTGATGCTGATTCAAAATTCTTGCAAAATTTCTTTATAGGCCATGAGGAGCAATAAATAAACACATGCTGCCAATACAAGCACATCGAGTAGATGGAGGAGCGATAAATTGTGGCGACTTTGGAACCGTTTTTGCGAAGTCACAACCAGTTGATCCAGTTGTTCAATACCGTTTCTAACAGACTGCAAAACAACAACTACATTATCGTTATAAATGCAGACAAAGTACCATCTGGAGAGCACTTAGGCCGATACAATGCACCAACCGTTAATGAAGTTAACCGTCGAGAAATACGGATCTAACGCAGAGATAACACACAATAGAGATAACACGGTACAGACAATTCAAAACAGTCATCATTCCTACGACGCTACGCAATATCCATTAATATTTTGGGAAGGAGGAGATGGATATCATTTCAACAACAAACAAATAAAATCCCGCGACAGGCACAATCTATCAATCGATCAGACCTTCACACACATACAACAACAGCAATATCTTTTTTGCAATCACCTTATTATACTTACCATCAATCTCACGAAAAGTTCTGTCTCTCTCGCCAAATATGCCAATGACAAGCACCAAATATTGTCCGGCCATGACACGAGCATTGAACGGCGCAGGATAACGAGAAATTACACTAATTTTTGTATATCAACAAGATTTGACAGTCCAACCATTGTTTTTGGAAACCGCATGGAATTACCAACAATACCATTCGTGAAACTGGAACTGAGTCTTGGAAAATAAAACCTTAAGTATCACATTCCACTATTAAATAATTTAAAACCTGATGAGAAATAAATAAAGATTAGCATAAAACTCAATTAACCAACATGTTGCTCTAATTCATTTATTAAATTCAACTATATTTTGTGCTATAATTAATAAATACTCCCGTATCAATTTCTCGCATATGCCAATTTTTCCGACCACAAAAAATTGTCGTCTTCCTACTTTCGTGAAAACTGAAAAGACATTGAAAAATAGTGATTTTGATAGTGTACATAAAGTGAATAATGTAAAATGACGCATCGAGGATCATTAAAGAAAAGACACGCTACCATTAAGAGCAACATTACCAACCTGCTTAATTATATCAGACCATAAATGAGGCAACGCCTGCAGAGGATTTCAAAGCGCAACTACTCCAGATTGAAAAACTCAAAGAAAAATTCAACCAAGTAGAGAATAAAATCGTAGATTGGGATATGAAACTCAAAAATTAGATCCCGATATGCAGGAAAATTATTACGTAGTTATAGCTGGCCTTAACCGCGCAATACGACAAGCATGTTCGGTAGTCATGTAGAAGTGAAATTACATAAAATAACTATACAAGTAAGTGTTTACCGTTAATTATACGGACTAGCAGTTTTTCTTTGATGTATTTTTTCCAAACTGATAGCATCATTTAAATGGCTCTCTGAGAGATGAAGCAGCAGAACTATTAAAGCATTACAACGTTTAACAAATATCGAGATAACAATTCTGAAAATTTGCCACAAACTCTCTAACGGTTGATCCAGCACAGCATTTTACAGCCGGCTAGGTTGCAATCGTTGGTGGAGTTGTTTTCTGGCCCACTAGACAGCTTGAAATTGCTGTGAAAAAATAGAGGTGGTCCAAGGTCACCGTTTCGGTTTCGAAGTTGTTGATCCATCACCAATTGAAAATTCTACAAGGAATTACGAAATCATTATACCACTTAATAGTTTAAATAAAAATAAAACTCGAACACAAAATTCATTTTAATGGAAATATATTAATCAAACAAATTAAGATAATTAAAAAATTATTAAATTGAATATATTACACCATCACCAAAAAAATCTTATTATTTACAAAATAATTGTTTTAATAAAATCAAACAAAATTTGAAATTAATAAAGTTTAAAAAAACAATTATTGAAATTAAGATATAATTGCAAAAAAAATGATACCCGTTGCGGAGCCGTTATTCGCGAAGACATGGCCATGGCGCTCATCATTACCGCTGTTTAGTTCCTGAAAAACAAAGCTTTATTAAGAATGGAAAACAACATTACCGAAATTATACTCATCTTAAAACCCGCAGTATCTAGCAGTTTTTAATTTTCAACTGGAATCAAATCCCCATCTGAAAAAGATAAATCAATTATATTTTTTTTACAATTTAACTAAATAGCATAACTAATATATATATATAATTAAATAATCTTTAATTACCTTTTGAATATAAACACAAAATTATTATTATTTTCACTGAAATGTCACTTGTAAATATTGTTCAGTGAACATTATCCATAATTAGTACATTTATTCCATGTTCTATTAGTAATTAGTACTTCTACTTTAATTTTATAGCATGTTTAATATTTTGTAATTCTACCTTAATTTTATAGAACATTAAGTCTACATTTATTTTTATATCGTTTAAGTATAATTGAATTTAAAAATTATGTAATCAGGCAATCTTTTTTCATTCCTTAACTTGTAACAACTAACAAGTGGAAATTTTGAGTCACTTTATTCTGTAATCCCTTAGAGTGTATATTAAAAATAAAAGATTCATAAATAATATTTCTACTAATATTTATTTAAACCATTTGTGAATTTCTTTAATATATAAAACGGGGAACGTGAAAACCATTCACACCTATACATTAACAAACAATACAACTCGGGATAAAAGTACAGCATTAAACCTCCTGAGGAATTTAATAAATCTAGCTGTACCCCGACAACCGCTGACGAAGATTTTTCATAAGGATTCGAAATCCAAGTCGCTGTTATTTTAGTTTTTATTAGTTTTATTATTATATTTAAATAGTATATATTATGAAGTTTGTTTAATAATTTTTTATTATTTTACGATATATGCGTCCTAAGATCTATTATTACTTATATGGCCATTATTACTACGATTTTATTTGTATATACTATAGATTACTATTATTATTATTGATTTTATGAATTAGGTTTATTTATTAATTAACTTAATTATAGTTTAATGGTTTTATAGTTTAATTTTTATCTTAAATTTAATTATCACTATCTTATAGTTTTATGATCAAAAAACGTTTATTACGTAATTTTACACCTTTATTATTTCACATAGTATTATTAATGATTTAATTTGATTATTTATTTATTATTAATTTATAATAAGATATGACCATATTTATCAAATCGAATACTTTTAATTATCTTATTAAACTTGGCAGCATCGTTATAATTTGCAAATTCTTTCTCTAATTATTGAAGAGGACTGGCTTGCACCAAATTCTCCATTCTTCTCCTTGTTCTTTTTCATTCCCGGCAACTCCAGCCCAACTTTTTCTCGTTTTCCATCGCGTTTATGATTCGTTTACAATTCTTCTTGCCAGAGGTATATACATATGTACAGTCTAATTAAAATAAAGCTGGGATTTTTATTTTTAAATAGGGAAATATTTTAAATCTTACAGGATGGTACTGAAATAACTAATTTATAATAATTTTTTTTATGGCATTATCTTAAAAACAAATTTTCAGAATTGAGTTGTTGAAAAATTAAAGTATTTCCATCATAAACTTGTGCGCCCTGCCACAACATAACTAATGCAAGTTTTAAAGAAGCGTTACATAAGGGAACGATATGATCAGCGAAACACACCATCTAAGATTTTATTAAAAGCTTCATGGCGCAACCGGCAGTAAGGCATTAGGGGAAAAAGCATCAGGGAAAGACGCGGAAACGAGAGACCGTTGGTTTATTCGCGTCATGATTAGTAAACTAGATGGTGACACAAACAGCTTATGGACGCAACAGTCGGCACTAATAAACCTACCAACTCTCAAACAATTTTTTGATTACATTAAAGACTCCAAACAAACATACACAAACACAATGGAATCAACCAAAATATAAAGAAGGCATGCAGCTACGTCTCCAGATGAACCATGCTCACTATGTCCTGATAAATTTAAGAAAATGTCGCTAGTACAACGCAGAGATTTGTTAAATAAAGAAGAAGTATGCTTCAATTGCTTGAATAACAACCAAATTGTCTACAGCTGTGAGCCTAGGTACAGATGCAATGTATGCAAGAAAAAGCATCACAGTTTGGTACATGAAAAATCATCGGCAAACATTGAGAGTGACGAGTGACCAGAATGTTACATCATCAAATAATCAACCATCCCAATCAATCTCATCAAATACGGGCAACACGAACAAAATAGTCTCCTCACTATTACCAACCGCATTAATATGAGTACTTGATTCAGGAATCCCGAACAATTTTTACAGGACGTTGTTAGACTGAGGGTCCAGCTGTTTGCTGAGCAAAGACTAAATTTGACAAGAAAAAATGCTTTTTTTCATGTAACAGGCGTTGGAGGTACAATGAATGGTTACACAAAAGGATCGGTTATCTTAGCAATCTCACTATGGAATAAAACTAAACCTTTTCTCCAAATTGAAGCCTTAATCTTCCCTAAACTAAAAGCAAGACAACCTTCAACCATGCAATTCATTGACATTAATTTTCTCCAGAAGTTTAACCTATAGCTGATCCAAACTTTACTAAAGGAGGGGAGTTTGACATTATTATTGGCACAAATAATGTTTTCGAAATACTGATTAAATGAAAAATGGTAACTGAAAACCAACTGATCTAGCAAAATTCATTATTGGAATGGATAGTGGTATTATAGATAAACCAAAAACAGTTTGTCCGGCAGATAGAAGAATGTGAGGCTCTAAGAAAATTCTAATTATTTCACCGAGCTTACCACACTTTGGTGGACTATGAGAGACTGCAGTAAAATGTACAAAATACCATCTAAGAAGAGTAACTGACGAGAATACACGTCGGAGATCGAAGCAATGCTCAGCTCAAGACCGGTCCAGATGGCAAATGATCCAAAAAATGAATCAGGACATTTGGAAGAGATGGCACATGAAGTATCTCACTAATCTACAGCAACGAAGTAAATGGCATGCAAAACAAAACAATATTAGTATTAATGATATTGTGTTTATATAGGATAGGAAGATAACTTACATCCAACAAGGTGGTTAATGGGCAGAGTAGTAGAACTACATCCGGGTACCGACGGCAATGTTAGAGTTATTATACTCAAAATTCAACAAATAAACCTGAAACGTCCAATAAAAAAACTTTGTCGATTGCCAGTGGGCGAATCAACCGATTCAAGGCGGCCGGGAAGTTGAAGACGACATCAGGTAAAATCTAAAGCACAACAAAGATTAGAATTTAACATAAATTTAGAAAATATTGAACTTACCTTGAAAATTTATTTGCCTTGTAAATTATTGACTGTTGACATAAATACTAAAAATAACATAAAGATAAACAAAAATTAATTAAAATTAAGAAATAATTGGAAAGTTATATAACAACTTAATAGTAATACTTATCTTGTTTGTTAACTTAATGAATTAATTTATATTTAAATTTTAATAATTTAATTATTTGCTTACCTTTTGTTTATATTCTTATTGACATTGAATTATTTTGAAATACCAAAACCTTAATTGACATTGAATTATTTTGAAATACCAAAACCTTATAAATGTTAATTTTTGGTTATTTAGCTCAATTTCAATTATGGGTGAGTTCAATGCATTTAAGGTCACCGTTGTAATTTTTGGAAACTATATATTTAAATATATAGTACGTTAAATACCTTTAATCTTAAGAATAATTTTTCACCTTAAACAAACTTGCAAACCATTTGGTTAAAATAATAAATTCTCTCTTTTATACCAACCATCAAAGTGTATACATCAAGCAACCAAAACCTATTATTATAATATATAAAAGTTAGAACATTTATACAATAAATAACGCAATTGGATTTTTTATTGATTGTAGAACTCGACCAGTTGAGTATAGTTATCCTACCTACTATAGTTAACCTTTTATATTAACAAAATTTGGTATATTTGAGTTTGGTTGGTCCAATTTTCCCGGCCGCCAATCCTTCTTCCTCGACTCCTCTGTAGTCTTATTTATTTACAAGCAGCTAAGCGGAATTAGAGGCACAGATACTTTGCGCGTGCTCGTGGGAGTTAAATGCGACTACCATTCCGGTTAGCTACGACACTTCGCACTTCACACTTTAAACATTTTCCGTGGGGTGAACTATTTCAGGAATATAAGGCTCCCATTTCATAAGCTAGGTTCCACGTAAACAGTTCTTCTAATTTTTATCGCACATTTTAAAACATACGTGTTAGGTTATTCGCGAGTAGGCGCTTTAATTTTAGACTCTAAATTTAAATATTATAATATAAATTTAAATAGGAAACCGAATCGAAATAGAACGACGAAATTAAATTTATAAAAATTAAAATTATATATTATATTATATAAAATTATAAATTTCGACCGTTTCGATTTTCCGTTCAATAAAAATATCGGTTTCCGGTTCAGTCTCTAAGGAAATTTACAAGTGTTTTCATTAAAGTAATTTAATTCAATTAGAATGCTCTTGAATTTCGAGTCACCTGTCATTTATTTTTAAATTTTGTAGCCATTAAGAGTATATTTTTAATTTTATCTTTAAAGGAAAACATTTTATTTGAATCCAGACTTAATTTCCCAAAGACGATTTTTTCAAATACCACTGTTAACTGATATAATGTTTTCTCCATTTAATTTGTCTAGATGTTTTAAATTATTTTAAAAAATATTTAATTTAGCGTTATAACCCGTTCAATTAGTGACATAGTTAAGTGGGTTCCGTTCTAATTTTTATATTGTTTATTGCTGTTAATACAAAATACAATTACAAATTAAATTGAAATGAAGAAATTGCTACCTAGAACGCAGGCTCTATATAAATTTAAATTTTGTAATAATTTAAAGTTGGAAGACGAAATAGCTTTTGTCGAATGTTTATTAATTTCACATAACTTAAAGTTTTCATAAAATTTAATTTTATATTAATACAAGCCTTTCCAAAAAATACGAATATAAAAATGAATTAATTCAATATTTTCGCTTCCTCCTGTAACTTCATAACTCACAATGCACAGATACACCGAAATAATTTTCCCAGCACCAAATCAATTTTTTGAAACTAAACTAAAAGATATTATTTAATACCTCGTAAAATTTCGCTGAACAGTACCACTTATAACTGGCAACACTGTTGTCATGGCACTTTTAAAAAATTGTCAACCGAAACTTCATTGTTCTATTATAACCATAGTCTTCCGATCTACTATTAGACAAGATCCCCCGGAAGACTGGCTCCACCGTGCGCACATTTTACACTTAAAAAACCGAAGGATAGGATAGGAGAGTTAGTTATGTCAGGCTAGGCCCGGTTACAAACACCTAATAAAGCCAATAATTAGTATTTACTTACAAGACGGCACAATTTAATTAAAATTTAATAAATAAAGATAAATGGGCTACACATCCAATCCTGAAACAATACATTATTTATTTCAAAATTGGTTGTTCAACCCATTTATTATTAATGGGAACAATATGTCAATTCAGACATTATTCCATTCTAACTATAGAACAAAGTATAACCACCGTAACACCGACATCCACACTAAGTAAGAAAGTCAGGAATTTAGAATGAAAATTAATACAGCATTAAAATAATCCCTAATACCTAAATATTAATATAATGAATAAATATTCTTAATAGACAACCTGTTATTAATTCAATTAACCACGAACTCCTAACAAAACAAGTTAGCTAGTTAGTTAGTCAACACCACCATTTTCAAGTCTACCTAAATCATAAATATATTATTTATTTTCTCCCAAAACTAAAATTGGAATAAAAAGAAATGGCTCGGATCTAAAATAAATAAAAATTAACTAAGTAAAGCAGTATATATTCTAAAATTTAAGTTTTAAATAGTGTCTCGGCAATCCAAAGTTATAAAATTATAGTTAATATTACGATCATAGGCAATAAAATGATTTAAAACTGAACACAAAAACCAAATTTAATAAAATACAGAAATTCCGTTGCAATAGATATGAATTGAATGCATGGAAATTAGAACAGTTATATAGACGAACCGAAACGAAAACGAACTGATAGATTGATTCATTTCAATTTCTTTTCGTTTTTGGTCGCAGTTCACAATGATTGATAGTATTTGTTGCGATTTTCATAAATTGTGAATATTTTTTGCGATTTTGTTTACTGGGGCTTGTTTTTGTTATCAAACGTCAAACACAAAAAAATTAAAATGGCAGAGATACCTAATAATGAATTGATTCGGAGATTTTAATAGAAAATGTTAGAAAATACGAAGAATTATATGACAAAAAACATAAATTATATAAAAATAATATACATAGGGGTGGTCTATAGTCGAAAATAGCAAATTCAAAATCCATTTTATTTCCTTGTATTTATCACAATTCACAGAACAGAAAATGTAAAACGTCAAAAACCGATTCGGCTGTATAACCATCACAAATTTGCCTTTCGTTTCGGTCCGTTTCGTTTTCGGCTATATAACTATGCCTTAAAAATTACTGTTTACCGTCACATAATTACTATTCACAACAATAATTCCATTGCAATAGAATTTTTATTTTTTTGAGTTAAAACACAACCGAAAATAATGACAATACAAAACATATATAGCCACCCCACAACACAAAAAATTACTTGATCGTGTCCACCGTCACATAATCAATCGAGAATCCCCAACTAATATTTCAAAAAAAAATTATTTAAAATTGCGCATCGACTTGGTTAGTGTTAAGTCAATCATCGAGCAGTATGCACATGCAAGGGAGCAATTGAAAGTTAAAATACAACTTTTATTATTTTGTGTAAGTATAACTTAATCCTACATATTTTCTTCACATTCGTGAATATTTTGTAGCATGGTACGGTTAAATACTAATGAATTTTAGAGTTATTTTGAATATAGTTCAAATAACTTTGGTTTTAGGAAATTCTACTGTAAGTTGCGGAGTTGCAGAATGATTAAATTAATAAATGTTTCAATTATTTAGGAAGCCGGAAAATATGAATTTAGAATTAAATTTCAGGAAATTTACAGATGCTTGTGAATTAATGCTTCATTGTAATTGCTGATTGTGTAGTTTAGAATTGTGTTGTCATTTTATTACTAACGACTTTACATAGGTGTCTGTAACGGGTCGAGTCAACCAATTTTGGTTAGGAAGCCGAAAAGTATTAATAGAATTAAATTTAAGGAAAATTCCAGATGAATGTGAAATAATAATATTTTTTCTTAGGTTGCCGTTTTAAAGAAGCAATTGTTGAAGACCAATACCATCGTTATCCATTAACCTATTAAGCCTTTATCCTTCATCTAGTAGATTAGAATTGTGTTGTCTTTGTGTTACTATCCAATCCTTCGATTTTGTTATGTGTAAAAAAGGGTGTACGGTGGACCCGGCGTCATCCGGGAACTCAAGCCTAAGAACTTGGTCGTACATTCAAAATCAATCAATCAATCAATCAATAAAAATATCGGTTTCCGGTTCAGTGCTGGTTTGACTCCCTGCTTGTGAGTAAGTTCAAACTCTAACATTGCATTAAATGTAATTCCAAAGAAATTAAGAATATTGGCGGGACCTAGTTTCTTAGTAGAAGGATTTATTCTGTCATTATTCTATTATATTTTTTAACATGTAAAATATATTTTTTTGGGAATATTTCAAACTAAAATTGGTTTGGGTTTCTTATCATACATTTTGCGCGAGTGTCAACAACCATATGACCATATGTCATCAAATTTCGAAAAACTACATCCGAGATGAATCAGATAAAATTTCAGTAAGTTTAATTTTTATGTCTGACATTTAAATTTTTTCCTAACCTAACCTAACCTACATTAGTTATAGATTTGTGACTTTAATCTACGAATCTTAAATATTAACATTTCATATGGTGACTATAATCACGAAACTACAATTATCAAAAAGTAAGTACCGAAAGTTGTTATATTGGTTGGTAAACAAATGGTTGTTTTAATTCACGTTCTGTACAGCAGAGCCTCTTTTTAAGTCTTGTATAAAATATAAATTGTTGAAAATATATGGTAATTTAAATTAATCTTCTAAAAATATTGTATCTAAATATTCCGAAATTATGATTAATTTATAAATTTCTAAAACTGGAAAATAGCTTTTATTAATTTATTTGATTAACTACATGTATATTATCCATCCTATAAGGTGATAGTGGTTTTCCAGTACAAGCATGGCGACGACCATTTTGACAATTCAACAAATGAGTGAGCTACTATATGTACACCGGTCGGCTCATAAACACATGTGCAACATTGCATAATTGTATGTAACACAATAATTATACTAAACCCGATTTAGCGCAATCGGAGAATGACATTGATACCATTAAAACCGGAGATAGCGGATTTTGTTGCCACAGCAGCACGGTCAGAAAGAGCATAGCTAATATTGCTCGTACATATTTTTAAACAACAATATTAAACACTGTAAAAACACTTACTTATTATCATGTTGTTTCGGTCCTCCATTGCCGCACCGATTCAATATATGCTCCAAATTTTATCCTTTACAATTAAATTTAACTATTCCAATAGTTTATCGCATGTATGCGGTGGAACCGTAAATAATAAATATTAATAATAACGTTACGATTTGCTTGTATAAGACTGATTGTATTTCAAACTAAAATAAATATTTTTTAATTCGTGTTCTTTTAATTTGTTTGAATCGGCATATCATGATGATCGACGGCTACAGTATTGCTCCAAGTTGGTTGATAAATAGCTGCTTCCTTTGTAGTTGTTCTATAGATGTCTCCTTGTAATTGTGCCACTGTACCCTGCAAAACTATTCCATCTGACTATAATTAAGATTTGGCGACACATGAAAATTTTACAAACAATATACTTCAAGTAATGGTGTTTACCTCTTTGCGGTGGCGGTTCAAACCATCTTTAAATTATCTCGAACCTTTACAAACTTCGGGATTTATTATCACTAACACCCGTTGATCCAATGCCGTTAATTGGGTTGGACTTTTCAGTGGCGCCCCCATTCGAAAGCCTGTACTATTACCGAATTCCTTCAATGAAAACCATTGTCAGCGTATATATGCTCTATAAAATACATATTACATAAATTAAAAAGCAATTATTAATATTAAATTTTACTTCATGTCTTCATCTTTTTGTGTTCCAAGTTATCAATCGCGGATTCGTTATATTCATATTCCCCTCCTCCAGTATTGGAGGAATACTTGATTCGACAACTTCGATCGGTGCTAATAATTATTACCTCAATAAAATTATGGCCTCTGAGACTAAGTTCGAATTCGCGACCTTTGAATTGACAACATTTGGTGGTAAATAACTTAACCACCATCGAGTGATATACGTGTGTAGAGTAAAATTCGTTACAATATATACATAATCAACCCTGTTATGATTTTGTGACGCGCCACGTCTAAAAAAATCAGTGCTAGGATGTTCTAACATCTCTTTTTCGATATATACTTCATTGAAATTTATGTTTTTTTTACTAAAATAAAATTGACGAAGGTTTCGTTTATCAATTATTTATTTTCCATTGCTATCACAACCTACTCGTACTAGAAGAAATTTGTACACTATTACCATGTTTCCATGACAGAGTTAACTTAGGTTAACTCTGTTTTATGTGCATGGAAACGCAGATTAAGGTTGAGTTTCGTTAAACCTGTTTTAACTCAATGAAATAGTTCGGTTGGGTTTGGTTCCTTGGGTTTGAGTAAAAATATTTTAAAATTGACCTTGAAAATGGGTAAAATATCGAAATAAATTTTAGCGTAGCTGTCAACTTAACTCGGTTTCATGGAAACGGTAAGAGTTTACAGAAAACAAATTTTCAACTCAGCGAAGACCAACCAAATGGCACAGTGGTTAAAGCTTTGGCGTTTGGATCGGGAGGTACCGGATTCAAATTCCAATAGGGGCAGAATGCAAAAGGAAATTTTTTTCAATAGATTACCTGTGATTAAAAGGAACACAATTACGACCCTCTATCGGCGTACAAAACTCATGGGCTGACCCATCTTTCATGTCCAGTACTACAGGCTGGCATAAAGGTATGCAATATGCAAATGGTCCTATAGCCGTACGTCTTCGAGTTGGCAGAAATTTCGTAAAGTAAGATGTAAAAAATGAACCGTGAAAGAGCAGGGAGTGCTTCGGCCCCAGAAAAGATTACATGGTTTAATAAAAATAAAAGAACTCAACGAAACCTAAACCTATTTTTTATACTCAAGTATCGAAAACAAATTATTTCTTGATAGAAATACGGTATATATTTTACATTTTTAATCAAGTAGGCTGGTAAACTATGTATACAAAACTTCAAAGATATCTCGTTTCCATGCAGAGTTGAAAGTGGCTTTGAAACAGAGTAGAGTTAAGTTTTCGTTATGTAATTTTAAACGATACTAATGAGATTGAGTAGAGTTGAAATTCAAAATGGGGGGAATGAAAATTTTCATTCTTAATGTGAAAGAAATTTATATAATAAATTTTAAGCTAGAAATATGTATATTTAAGTATTTAAATATAATTTACTGGGCATATAAATACACATAACAGTACGGTTGAATAAAATTAAATTTCCTAAGCGGGTTTCACAATTTCAACTTAACCTAACTCTACTCCATGGAAACGATCAACGCCATTTTTGAATTAACGAAAACCTAATTTTAACTCACCCTAACTGCACTGTCAAATTTTATTTTAGAGAAACTAGATATAAACTTCGATAAAGTTAAAACATCCCGGCACTGGTTTTTTCAATTTTTATTTTAAATTAAACTGAACTGTTGAACTGAACAAGAAATGCCAAGAAATGCCAAGAAATGCCAATAATTTGATAAACTTCCATAACAGAGTCGATCGACTCGACAATCATAATAGAGGTAAATATTTTATTTTCTATTAGGAAACATGTAGGAGTTAGTATTAATTTTTAAAAATAGAAAATGCATCTTTAAAGAGAAACAAAATGAAATTTTTTAAATCACATTTATGAATTTATGACGATCAATTAAAAAAATTAAGAATTAAGATCAATTCCCATCAAATCGTCTAAATTAGTTTTTTGGCATTTAAAGAACAGCTCTAACGAAATACGAGCAACGCTCACTTAAAAATCGTATAAATCAAAACAAAAATAATATATATAGTATTTTTTTAAAAATTTCCGAAAAGAAAATCTTTTTTCTTTAGATATAATGTAAAATTATAAAAAACAGAAAGGTGAGTTGGAAAAATTGAAAAAAAACTATTTTTAGAATTTTGTTTATGTGAAAAATGTAGATTTTTTCAATTTTATAGTTTTTAATGTTTATATACTGAGCTGTTATGATTGACTCAAATACAGTTTTTTGTTACAAGTTTCTTCTCTATACACAATTTATTTACAACGTCGTGCGGTGACCTCAATATTATCGTAAATTTGGAAAGACGATGTTCACAAATACGCCATAATTTTGTGTGTTTAAAATGGAAATTTCAATGTTTCATTCACTTGGCATTTGGACATTTTATATCACTATTCATCAAGGCCCTCGCACCAACTAGGCTCGGACGAATTTATTTTATAACGTGTGAGTTACTAAGGTGAATAAGGCTTTGGCTTTCGACTGTAAATTGAGCTTTTATAGCAAAATGATCTAATTATTTGACGCAAATAAAATTAATTTTAACAGCAGGCAGAGATACGTGTATTAAGAAGTGCTACTACCAAGTCGATTGTTACGGTTCTAACCAAATTACGTAAAATAAAAAAAGAAAGCGAGATTTAACCAACTGAAAGGGAGTTTTAATTCATTATGACGTCAGACACATTTTTAATAATCCGCAAAAACTGAACGAGCTTGATTTTGAAGTTTTGATACTTGCATCGTAGTTCTGATCTTCCAACATCAGACTACCATTCATTTCTGTTACTACACATCTGTCTTGCCGGTATAAAATTGATTTCAAGAGAAACCTGAAAAATCACTTACTTTTGTTTTTCACACTAATGTCAGAGAAATTTTTTCCATCACTGTATGATAATGGCGTTCCCAGACAAATTGCAACAAATTGTCGACCAAAATTGGTCATATTTTAGAGAAAAATAATCAAAAAAAAGTTAAAATTTAATCGAAAACTACCCTCCATCATCGTGTAGTTTCTTCGAAGTTTTACTTTTATAAATTTTTACACAATGCATTTGCTATGTTACTTTAAACCCGTAGTGAAGGGTATACCTCGAACACAAAATGTACTTCTTGCAACTACAAGGCTATCCAATAAATCGATTCAATGATCTGGACACGCAGACGTTATATGTTTGCTACCCCGCAAGCGCATAAAAACATGCAGCAGAAAATCAATCAACCAAGAATCAATCAACCAAGAAACATCGAATACGTTGATAAATATATCTGGGTTGTGTAGCGAAAACAACCGTAACCGTACTTTCTTTGGTAACCAACGCATTAGCAAAGCTAGAGATGTTTTATGTGTAAAATGCTGCTTAGAGGACGAACACGCAAAATTTGTACTACACAATTTATAAGAAATGTTCTCAAAATAGGAGCGTATACCCCACCAAATTATTTGCATATTAGTGTTTGTATGTACATATAAAATAAACAAATAAATGCATCCATATTTTCTTAAAATTTATTTAATTTAAACCATACCGAAGCCAAAATAGTAACGTACTTTGGGGCTATTGCTGAAAATGTAAAGAAGATCACCGCAACCTTGTTGTCATAGTTGCAGCTCAGATGTGGGTTTACGTGGGGCGGTTGATGTGAATGAGCCACATAGACAACTAGCCGTGGGTTATTCCTAGCCACATTTTCATTCATTTATAAGAAATGTGCTTAAAATGCATGCCGTGGCTGCTCGAAAGCAGAACAGTAGAACAGGTAGGAAACCACTATCTCAGTTAAAGAGAATGGTTTACCTGGTTTTACTTCAAAATAAATACTATCAAGAGCCTTTAATCATTTGTCTTGGATTTGGCATTTTTAAAGAATTTTTACTCACTTAAACTGAATTTATAATTCATGAAATTTCTAATAGGTAAAATTACCACAAGCGAATCATTATCATAGTAAAAACAATGTTAAATCGGCATTACCGATAATTAAATCGATATCCTCCAGCTCTTATGATGTTATGATTATCCATAACCAAAACTAAAACAATGTTCTCATCAATTAACTCGCGCCAAATTTGGTATCCAACCAAAAAAAATTAAATTGATTTTTATTACTTAGCTTTCCGTGCTTTTAATTTTAAATTTAAATTTCAAAACATCCATTTTTTAATAAAACTAAAATAACATTAAATTAAAATCATTTTTGTCTTTTGGCATTAACCATTTTTGGTGTTGTTATGAGACAAACTCTAAATAGCGGCATATTGTCTTTAATCGTAGGTGGTACAACAACTTAAAAATATAAATATTTTAGTTATTTTTACAATAGTTTATCTTGCCACTTCGAATTCCGGTCGAAGTTTCAACAAATGAACACATAATTTAGGAGCTTCAAATTTGATTAAATTATATTTGAGACTTCTAGTTTTGTGTGTTCTCGTGGTTTTTTCAATCCGAGTACATCGATGCAATTAAATAACTAAAAAAAATTAAGAAACAAACAATAATACAAAAAATACAATATTCTCGCTGAATTTTATCATTTTCCGCAATGATGTCTTTAATTTGATGATCATCGTATAATATAAGAGCAAAGTTCGTGTATATGCATGAAGTGAAGATTCAGAATCTACTTAAATATTTAAGTAGATTCTGGTAAACAATGCATCAGTACACAAGGCGAATGTTGCACAACAAGCAGTACGAGATTGCGGATTCAATGAATCCACATCCATCTTACAGCCCAGATCCGACCCCAAGTAGGGGGAACATAAACTGACCGTTTACAAATTTACTGGTTGCAACAAAAAATAAATACATTAAATTAAGTTGAAATATCATATCAGTTTCAACGTTAACAAATTTCTCTGTGTTATTCTATACAGATGTCGGTATACTTTGCTAAAAATTTTCAATATGTTTTTATATGAAAATAAGTGGAAAATAAGTGGAGAAAACAAAACAGAAAGACTTTATTTGCTAAGCCTGACCAATTATTTATTATGCCTGACCAAATACCAACATCTATTGAAAAATTGAAAAATTTTGAAACTCCGCACTTTGGTTTATTCAAATACCCAAGTTGACTATCAAAGTTTATAAAATAATATCGAGGATGTTACACCGATTTTGGTGCAAAGCGCATCAGAAAACAGTTCCGTTTAAAATAAATATGTTATTTACTAAGCCGGGCAAATTAATCATTATGGCTGACCAAAAGCCAGCATCTGTTGCCGAACTAACACTGCACTTGTTTAATCAAATACCAAGCTGGGCATCTAATAATTTGAAACATGGATTTGCTAGATGGACTAGTAACATGTTTTGTTTGATGAACTCTGTGACAGAACTTGTGCGACACTTAAACAAACATGCTCACATTCAACATCTTTTATAATTGATTTTGAATAGTTCTTTAAGCATGTCATACCGTTTATTCGTTTCGTAACCGATTATAATTATCAAAATCGGTTGCCAGGGTAAGTTTAAATCTCGATATTTTAATTTAGTTATTGAACGAATGAAAATAAACGCTTTTATTTATGTTGCATGCGCATCTCAAACAAAATCTCATAACAAAAACACTTCGGTGTGGCATTTTATCAAACTCACGCATACACGGCATTATAAATTAATATTTTTTACCTGGTTTAACATAGTAGAGCTTGTCATTTTTTAAAACGATTTTAAAAAATTCCGACCGCTGACCAATTACAGGAAACAACTAACCAATTGTGGCCGAATAGTGACCAATTAGACCTAAATTTTGTTTTTACAAAATAAGCTTGATGAGGTACCAGCATCATGGAGGCCTCAACTAGAGGGTATATTCCAGTCGAACGAGGCATGGAATAGTGGAAGAATTCAAGAAATGGAAGAAACTGTAAATCGTTGTGACCTCCACTGCTGAAATGACTAGAAAAATAAGAAAAATAAATTCAGTCGACCAGGTTTCGACCTGGAAAATTCCTTAAATAGCTTCCTAAAACAGGCTTGAGCAATTGACCACTAATCAACGCTGCTGTCGATAATTACAAAAGGTATGATAATTTATGAGGTGAACATGATGTCCAAGCCATGAGAACCAACCAACGAAATAACGTCTCATAGGCCAATATTACTGCTGCCTTAAAAATTCATCTTTGAAATATTGTTCATTCTACATTAACAGGTTTTAAGACAATTCCTTGTTAAACAAGAACAAGATACTCACTAATTAAGGAGATCATAAGCGAGTGTCTTAGGACCGATCCTGTATTGTTCGCTAGCGATATTCTACTAACTCAGAAAGCAATAATTGGCAAATCATTCGACGATATTGCAATTATTGCAGTAGGTGACACCAAAGAAAAAGCATCCAATAAACTTGAAAGTGCGATGAACAGAATTAAAGGATGGATGAAGCGATATCGTGTCAGAATGGAACACAAGGTAAGAAAAATTCCCATAAATAAATCTAGCTGCTGGGTTGTTTTTTGATAATGTTGAGAAATAAGAACTTAAGAAAAATAATTCAATTTGTGTGAAATGTTTTAGAATCGATACACATTAAAAAGAATTCCAAGAAGCATGAATAAACAATCGGATTGCGTTAACTAGACAATATGTACAATCATCTGATTAAAAATATTTAATGTTTATGCTTTTCGTGGATTTATTTTGGACCAATATTTTAATTTTGATATACAATTTTTAACTCAATTTGTGAATTTGTCTTATTACTATGTTGCATTTAATATCTAACATTTTTAATTTCAACTTGGATTAGTAAAGAAACTTCTCGATGTTTCTGCTTGCTTTAACCTTAAAATTCAATCACAATAATTCAATTTATTGTCAACTCATTTTTCCGTTATTTACATTGTACACAGATATTTTAATATATTAATTTTTTAATTTAATAACTATTCGTAATTTTTTATGAAAATTATGTTTTTGTAATTATCGTAACTTTTTTGTTAAATACAGTAGATGCAACAAGAGCGTGTACGGCAAAAAACTAAGTAAAAATGAAACTACGATTTTTTTTTTATTATGAAAGTTTATTGTATTTTCTTTGACGCTACCAACTACGAGTAATACATGGAGACACCATTACTCTTAATCAAATTTTCAGCAGACTGTGGTGATAAGTTTTGCAACAGATGGCTCAAATTATGTGGTACATTTTCAGCTTATTCTTCATGAGTGTCCTACATTTTCGATCGGATTTGCATCAGGTGACTGAGGTGTCAAATCCAATGTTGTGATGCTCTTTTTGAGTTTAATTCCAAACGGAGTATGTTACGGTCTTTCTGATCGTTGTCTTCTTGCAAGATCCAGTTAGAGTTCCCCGCTCCAAACCATTTCCGGGCAGATGGTAACAAACCTCGTGAATAAATTTTATTCTTGAAAAATGCGTTTAGGTTCCGTCACAGAATAGATACAGAAATGACCGTTAGAAACCATTCTTTTTTTGACAATACTCCTAAAATAGTTCCCATGTACGTCAATAGATGGCTCTAAATTTGAAAAAAATCATTTTTTAAACATTAAATGTTTTTAGAAGTGCAAAAATAAATTCTCTCTCTTCGAATATCTGTCAAATTCTTTATGTCATCATTTATCAAACAGTGAGTGAAAGAAGTTGAAATTGTCAAACAGTGAGTGAAAGAAGTTGAAATTTCTATTTTCAAGTAAGTACATCGAAAAACAATTTATTTTGGGTAAATCGAAACTCCATCATAAGGGTAAAGTTTTCTTGTTTTTAATAAGATTTTCGGGTATATTACGGGATTTTTATATTTTTTATGTAGTAAAAATATCTGTAAATTTATTATTATATAAAATGTATTATTGTATAAAATTGTTTTTAACGAAATACATTAAAAAATTAAAAAATTAACAAACTTTTTTAATTTTACTTCATGCGACACAATTTTCCATTTGGCACCGATTGACGAAAGCTATTGAATCAAATTTGGTAAATAAAAATGTAAAATTGGTGAGTAGAAAATAAGATGTATAATACGACGATCGGCCGAATAATTTGTAATTTAATTTCATGCGTGGTGCTAAATTGAAGGCTATTTGGAAAACAAGTTTAATAAGCTTGGCTATATATCATGTGGCTTGGCTTCATATCAATAAGCCAATTCACAGCTTGGCCTTATTAAACTCTTTAACTAAAATATAAAAATTATTAGAAAACACATTCATTAATATATAAAATCAGGGCTTACATAATATTTTATCGGGCAAACATTTGATTCAGAGTTCCCTCGGATAACAAATATCGGGGAAAGAGCGTTAACGGACGAGCAGGTGTTAGTAATCCAAAATTCATGGTGTTCCATACTCAAATAACCTCGTATCTATATAAAGTGGATAAAATTACAGTATAAATTCAAGAGCCTTCTAATTGTACGTACCTGTACAACCATTATATAAAATTCCAAACAGTTTATCGCTAGAAAATAAAAATACTTCAGCTGCCAGCTCGTTCTGGTTTACAATTTCGCCATCATATCGATAATATAACGCCATCATATAATCCATTCGACGATATTCTTCAGTATATATACTTTAATTTGAGCACTGGATGCTAATGAATCCTGTGTTGTATCGTTAATAAATATTAATTGCGTACCACTCACAGTTTTGTAAGATTTAAATCAAAGAAATGTTTTAATTTTACCAATAACAGCAATACGGTTGTTGCAACCAAAGTCAAAGTGACATTTGAAATTGAGAGCCAATTGAGAGGAAATTTTAGTTGTACACTGCGAAGATTTTATAATCGATTTTAATTTTTTGAAAACTACTAGCGCTATCTGTTATTTACTGCTAAACTATTTTATCACCGATGAAACGCTTTGGTTGTCCATAACTGACCTATTTATGTTTTATCTTATTATAACAATTTATTTAAATAAATCTATACTGTGATTTACATGTATGATTTCAGAATTTAATTTAAAACAAAAGTATTAAAAATTCAATTTAAAACACAAACGTATAAATCAAATTTTGATTTAAAACTAAAAATTTAAAAAATATTTCTTAAGGATATTTTTGAACTTGTCCTTTGATAAATTAAAGTCAAATAGGTCGTCGACAATGTTGAAAGATTTAGCCAACCTATTAATGGTGTTATTTTCTCCATAGTTTGTGGAATAGTTCAGCAGTAGGAGCAAAAAACTCATGGTTTCGAAATGTTCTGCAAGGCACATGGATTGATATGTTTTCCAAAATGTATGCTGAATCAATGTGACCAAGCAAAACGTTACCAATAAAAGCCGCACCTAAGAGAAGTCGTTTATTTTCAAACGTGCATATTTTGTAATCCGTGCCCCTTGTTGAGTACGGAGATAACTCAGCCACATTTTCATGGAATGGTAAATTGTGGTCGTAATCCCAATCACTTTTCTTTAACAAGATACAGCGTATTCCAGTTGAGGTTGAACGTAAGCGAAATAGAGTGAACATAAGGTTGGAATATTTTTAAATTCACCTGACCATCTTTTAACAAATCCAAACATGGCATTCGCTTTCACAATACAATTTTCAATATGCCAATGGAAAATCTTAAGAAGTTCTATTCGCTTGTCGGATTTTAACGGAAAATAGTTTCGAAATATTAGCCGTGTTTCATGACACCCATTGACCCGGATCAGTTAAAATTTTATATGGGAAACCTGAGCCAAATTTTGTTTTAGATCATAAATGTTGATTTGAAATCTAGTAGCGTTGTTTCATGAAACATGAACTGAACCGGATCAGATAAGCATCAAGAAACACAGCTAGTATGTATTTTTTGCTTTTCTCAGGGTATAAATGTAATATTTTAGTGGTTTAACATATAAAATTATGATATTCATAGTGTGGCACTCTTAAGATTTTCAACACGTTGGTGCGTTTTTTGATACCAGTTTTTCTTATAATAATTGTATTTCTATGATCTTATAACTTACAAGCTGATTATGATATCGCGATAAAACAAAGTAAACAAATATATACAAACCTATTTAAGCTTCAATATTGTACTAGCTTTGGCGCGGATGGACAGCAGTCAAAAGATAGACAAAAATTTTAACAACACTTCTTCTGAACTTAGATCTTAGCACCAATCTACTTTACAGTAAAACTGATCAAATCGTTCAAAATGACACAAGAACAATTTGACTTCATTTTAAATCTATTTTACCACGATTTACTTAGCTCGCTTTCGTATATAAGTTTGTCTGTCCGCGGTATTTTGAAATCGAATTTGCACCAACTTCTTGTCTTGTTAAAGCGCTCAAACTTACAGAACAGCTTAGTGCTCGGTGACAGAGGCAATTTTGAATCATTTATAGCATGCTATATATGCTTTTTAATTTTATGGGAAGGGATTAATGCCTTTCGTTTATCAAATCGTTAGTTTCGGAAAAAACTTCCTATATTTTTAGCGAAGAAATTTGTTAAGGAGTATTACATATTATGATAACGATGAGCAAGTATTTGAAACATGTTAACACTTCTGAATGTAAATAAATAACAATTGTGATAGCTTATGCTATGATGATTTGAAAATTGTGAATTTAAAGTGTAAAGTGGAAAATAACTAAAAAAATAAGAATAAAAAGTAAAAGGAGATAAAGAATAAAATAATTTATATTACAGGGGTCGGCACTCGAAGTGTTACCAATTAAAATTGCTGTAAATTTGTCAATTTCGATTTTTTTTAATTTCAAAACTTCACTATATCGTAAAAACAATTCAAATTTAACAAAAAATATGTTATTATTCGATGTAGCCACCTTTAGCGCGAATAATAGCATCGAGTCTGTCCGAGAAGGCTTCATTCGCTGCACGAATGTAGTCTGATGGTATTTTGTCCCATTCTCGGCGACCGTTTCATATTTGTTAGTTAATACCTTCGCCTCCAGAATGGATCATATAAAAATCCATTGGGTTTAAGTCCGGGGTATATTGTGGCCATTGTTGTGAAGAAATGAAGCTGGGAACTTTTTCTTGTAAAAAACGTTGGGTTTCACGGGCTTTATGAGATGGTGCCAAGTCTTGTTCAAACGTCCAATGGTTTCTACCGAATTGTTTACGTGCTCAAGGTAACAAAGCATCATTTAAAATCTTCTCACGGTAGATTTGTTGATTTATCTATACGACATGTTCAATGAAATCGAGTAGTGAACGTCCTGTGGCAGTTACCGCGGCCCAAACCATCTTTGATGTAGGCGCTTACTTTCGCAGAGCAATTCGCTGATGTAAATTGTCTTTTGATTTGCGCTCTAAGCAAACACGATCGTTTTGTTTGTTTACAAATTGCTGAATGGTAAATTTTCATCAGAATAGAACGAATTCTCAAGCTCGCCACCAACGTGCAAATGTTTTAACACCTTTGCTCCTGCTAGGCAAACTACCTTTTGTGCAAGTGTTACATATTGCACTCTTTGTATTTTGTAGGGCTCTAATCGCAGTTCATTTTTTAATATGCACCCCATGCTACGACCAGACACATTAGATTTATCGCCAATTGAACTGCACTTTGTCGTGGATTACGTTGAATTTTGGCCTTCAACTTTCGAACTATTTCTGGCGATATTGCTGTTTTTGGATGTCCACCTCCATGGCGTTTTTGGTGCTCCCAGTGTAATAGTCCGATACACAAACATTTTGTTCACATGGTTGCGATATTCTAGCCAAATACATGGTTGCGTTTGAATTCCATTTCGATAACTTTTTTAACTGCAATGTAAAACGATATATTTCCGTAGGCTTGTAAACAGCATAACAGACTGACGCAAAAATGAGCGCGTTGTCATTAGCCGTTTGGTTGCTACAGCAGCGTGGTGTTGGTAACAGTTCGAGCCACCTCTGTATAGACACATATATGTGTATATATATATATATATATATATATATATATATATATATATATATATATATATATATATATATATATATATATATATATATAGGGTGGCTGACACGAAGTGTTACCAAACCAAAACGCTACAGAATTTTTATTTTTTGATGAATTTTATTGAATCAAAGTAAAAAATGTTCACAAATATTTAAATTTTCGAATTGCATTAGCAGTTTTAGATTTGGCCAATTTGAACATTTATCTTGATGCCACGGTCCAAAAAAACGAGCGGTGAATGGCTTTCGGTCGTTACGGTGGCCCAAACCATCACCATCGGCGGCGCTCGGTTTCGAATGGCAATCCATTGGTCCAAATTTTCAGTAGAACGGCCGGGCAAGTAAATCCGGTCGTTTTGCTTGTTCACATAGTGCTTAATAACGAACGGTGACTCGTCACTTTCGCAGCAAGTTTACTCGTATTGGAAATTTTCGAAACTAATAAAAACCCAAATAATAAACGGTTTTTTAAATCCTGGAATTTATATGCAAAATTACAAAAACAAAAAATTAATAAGATGAGGTATAACGAATAAACAAAAGAATCTTTTATGATGTCATAACAAACCGTATGAGTCATAAGGACCTAACATAGTTGATGGTGATGTCATTATCATAAAACACAACTATGTTAAGTCCTTATGACTCATACGTCTCATTAGTTATTGTATTTAAATACGCCTACTGCACTAAATATGACCTGCTATGGCCAATATGTTTCATTATATCTTATAATACATAAACAAAAGAAATTCAAATTAATTTCAGTTTAAAACCAAATCTCTCGAGAAAAGGACACATTGTAATATTTAAATCTAGTCCGTTTAACAATTATATTAATGTTTTTAAGAAAGTGCTACTAATGTTCATAAAATGGAAGCTAATTAATGGTCAACTACAGAAATGTATCTACTTGGCCATGAACACTGTTAAATTATTGGTGCTAGGTTACACTCAAAAAATCAAGTGTTATGTCTTTTTTACAATCACCGTTCTGTAAAATTAACTATTCGTGAAAGTGCAGCTCTGGCAATCCAGGAAGTGTCAATTTTTTTATCAAAGCATGAATTTCAGTAATTAAGGAAAAATGTTCCATTGAAATATGGATCAATTGGATGATGAGTGGAAAAATCTTCTAAAGAATAAAAATAAACCTTCAAAAGTTTACTGTGAAAAGAAATTGCCTTTTTTAGTAAACTGGATGATATTTTCGATATACCAATGCCTTGTCCATGATGACCAGTGAAGGCGATAAGCGATTCCCCTTGTTACAGCGTAACTAAATGCGTCCCGGATATTGGGCTGGTGCCAGACATTATGAAATAAAAAAAGAAAAGCGGAAATCGGAACTTATGGTGGCAGAAAAAAATCGTAAACGAAGATATCTTGAAGAAAAACTTAAATCAATTCCAATAGACTCACAAGCATTATTATCGTCAATGGAGAGTGACGGCGAAAGGATAACTGGTAACGACATGAGCTTCGAAAATATTGATTTGCTCATACTAAGCGCAGAAGGAGTCTCTAGCGGAAGCAAATGTTTCATTACTCCTAGAATATTGTCAGCTTTGGATAAGTGGAAGATCACCGATCGTGCAGTAATGCATTTAATCAGTACCGTTGTCGAATGTCTTGGACATTTTATTGATGAACTCATTTTGAATCGAACAACACTGAGGCGATTTCGTGAAACAAATAGAATAGAAAAAGCAGCATAGTTAAATCGACTTTCAAGTTTACATCAGGCGTAGTACATTGGGATGGAAAATTACTTCCGGAGTTATCTGGAATGGAGACCGTGGATCGTTTGATCTGTGATTATTTCCCATATAGATGGAGAACAATTATTGGATGTTCCCAAAATATCTAGAGCAACTGGTTTGTAAATGGAGGCTGTTTTCCAAATCTTAATCGATTCGAGAGTATTCAAAGACTGGAAGATTAAATGGAGCAGCTATTATTTTAGAGCAGAAACTGGAACGAAGTTTATTATATCTTCCTTGTTGACATCACATATGTGAAATTACATTGCGCGCTGCAATTGAATCAAAAATAGACTATAGATCAGGAATAAATATTCCGTTATTTGTGAGATTCCAGAATGACTGGGATTCCTTGAATAAGGATAATTTCAAAGCAGGCATAGATGATCCCAACGTTCATACACAATTAAAAGATGTGAAAGCGGAATTAGCGGGTTTTTGTAAGTACGAATTGGCAAAGGAACAACTCGAGATGATTACAAAGAATTATTGGAAGGAATTATTAATCACTCTAATTTGTTTGGGAATAATACTAAATGAAAATATTTGCTTCCTTCTGCCAGGGCCTATGCATCATGCTCACTGGATATCCAAAGCCATTTATGTATTGAAGTTATTTATCTTTTGTGAAGAATTTAAGTTAACAACACAAGAACAGAAGAATTTACGGGACATTTCCATTTTGTGGTACGATTTTATGTGAAAATTTGGTTCCATTGCACTAAAGCTGCTAAAGCATCAAAACTGGATTTGAACTATTGCGAGATATTTATTTCTACAAAATACATGACGAAAAGTTGGAAATGGCTGTACTAAATAAAATATGTGGTCAATTGTGGTATTTGTCCGACGAAAGCATCGCATTCTCTTTTATCGACGAAAACGTCTCTAGTGCAGAGAAAAGAAGAATGATTAAACAGTTGGATATGAAGAGGATTATTAAAAATTGTTGATGTGAAAACATTCTTCACGAAACAACTAGCAGATTTTATTACACCAAACACTGGCGATTTTTTAAACAGTTCAAGATATCCACAGACAAAGATCCGGATATGTGGCCTCAAGATGATAATTTCAAGAACGGAATGAAGATTATCAGCCAAATAAAAGTCGTAAATGATATCGCAGAACTTGGTGTTAAGTTAATACAAGATTTTAATAAGAAATTAACAAGAAACGAAGATGATAGGCAATATTTACTGCTAGTCGTAAAGGACTACACACAGAAGTTTTCAAGATATAGCAAAACATCGTTAATGGGTAGAAGAACACCTTAGATTTTTTATTTTCATCATAAACATTAATTCATAATATCATTCCCCCTCAGCCTAGGTTACTCAGAGGGCTTCGGCTGTCTCTGTGTACACCTAGGTAACACCAAGGTAGCCGCGACAGTAGCAAAGTGCTACCGGGGACCAAATGCCAGTGGTATAAATTGGCTAAAATAAACAATGAGTACAACAAATACGGAATGTAATAGGTGGTACAGCTCAAAAAAGCAGTTGAAACACGTGCAGAACTTGGGACGACACCTAGCCCAACAGTCGATGATGGCATTAATTCATTCCATACAGATGAAGAAGAATTAGAAAGAGAAACAAATTGGATGTTGAACCGGAATAAAAGACCAAGTAAGAAAAAGAAAGCGCAACACTCATCAGAAATGGCAGTGACTTTACCATAAACTTCAAAAGAGGTTTCCAGAAATCAATTAATCATCAAGAAACAACTAGCTCTAGAACAACAACCAGCTAAACCGAAAGAAAAATCACCTGCACCAATAAATGTCGTCGGGATATCAAATTTCTCCACTATACAATCGATTATGAAATCGATTACGATAGCCGAGTACAAACTCGTATCTCTAAACAACGGCGTCTGAAAAATTAATGTTGTAGTCTCTGAAACTTATAGAGCTTTGGCTACAAAGCTTAATTCCGAGGGGCATCAGTGGTTTACCTATGAGGATAAGAATGATCGCCCAATTAAAGTTATGGCTAGAGGTCTTCACCCAACCTGTGCAAAAGAGGAAATTATTGACAATCTCAAGCAAAAGGGTTATCAAATAGAAAACGCCGTAAACATTATTAAGAAAGAAAAAATCGAAACTGGAAAAGGAGTTCAAGTTAACAAAAGAGGGCTTCCACTATTTATGCTCACTTTTAATAACAAACAAAAAGTGGAAATGTGTATAATATCAAAACAATACTTAGCATGAGAGTTAAAATAGAGCCATTGAAAAAGAATAACGGATTAATACCGCAGTGCAAAAAATGTCAAGGTTTTAATCATACGCAGAAATATTGCCAAAGAGAGATTAGATGCGTGAAATGTGCCGGAAAGCATCATGCCCATGTATGCCCGGTTAGTAAAAATATTGCTGCAAAATGTGTCAATTGCAATAAGTCACATCCCGCAAACTACCGGGGATGTGAAATAGCTAAGGAGCTACAAAGAATAAGAAATAAAACGCGAAAACAAAGTCCAGGAGTATCGGTAAAAAATTATCAAACTTCCACCAAAGGGGAACCTAAACCTCATGCTAGTAAAACGGGAGAACCAAAACCCAAACTGTACTCGCAAGTAGTCATGACAAAACCAATTATTTCGGAGGACACTACTGAAGGTACAGCAGTGCTCCAAAAGATACTAAGAAGCATGGAAGCTCTTAACATTCGTCTAGCTAAACAAGAGAAATGCCTTCAAGTTCCAAGCAACAGGTTAGATAAGCAAGACTCTCTAAATGAAATGAAATCCATTAAAATGGTGCAAACAATAACAAATAAAACATTAAGAATAGTAACCTGGAATGCACCCAGAATTAGAAATTTTCCTAAATACTGAAAAAATAGATATATGCCTAGTATCGGAAACCAATTTTACTTCAACTTCATATCTTAAAATATATGAATACAATTGTTACCACGCCATTCATCCAGCAGGAAGGGCAAGGTGCGGATCGTCGGTGGTTATAAAAGAAAACATCAAACACTTTATAGATCTTAAAATTGAAGAGGAATTTATGCAAGTAGACACCTTAAAAGGATTTATAAATAACAACAAAGAATATAGTGTATCATCAATATATTGCCCCCCAAGATATAATTTAATTAAAGAAGACTATTGCTGGTTATTTAAATCACTTGGATCAAGTTTCATAATGGGAGGTGATTTTAATGCAAAAAACACCTACTGGGGATCAAAAGTAACCTCTAAAAAAGGAAGAGAGCTGTTTGCAGCAGGAAGACTATGCAATTGCGATTTTCATTCTGGAGATCAACCAACTTATTGGCCTACGGATAGAAACAAAATACCCGATATCATTGACTTCTTTATCACCAAAGGTATAGACGAAAACTACATATACCTAGAAAGCTGCGAGGGGATTATGTCGGATCACACGCCTGTTATTATGACAATCAGTGCAATAATTATTAAACAAGACTAGTCCATCTTCGCTAACGAACAAAAAACCTGCTGGGAGAAATTCCAGAAATTTGTTGAGGATAATATTGTTCTTCAGATGCCAATTAAAACCCCGATAGAGCTAGAAGAAGAACTATAACAACCCAACAACAGTATACAAGAAGTGGCGTGGAGTAGTACTCCCTCAAGTTCAAAGGAAATGTGCCGAAATGCTATTTATCCTCTAGAAGTTAGGGAACTGGTTGCAGTAAAACGAAAAGCAAGAAAAGCTTGGCAGAGAAGTCGAGCGCCAGAATATAAAACAACTCTAAATTGTTTATCCAATAAACTAAAGTTGCTAATTAAAGAAATCAAAAACGAATCCATTAATAAATACTTGAGTGGCCTTACTGGGGAAAAAGATACCGAGTACTCTCTTTGGAAAGCGACAAAAAGTTTAAAACGACCTAAACTACAAATTCCACCAGTAAAAAATGAAAGTAGCAGAAGTAATTATGATACCTAAACTAAACAAACCACTTAATGACAAAAATTCGTATAGGCCGATTTCCTTACTCCCAATAATTTCAAAATTATTCGAGAAACTACTCCTAAAGAGACTAAAACCAATAATAGCAGAACGAAATCTTGTTCCTCCACATCAATTTGGCTTCAGAGAAAACCATTCAACAATAGAACAAGTACACCGAATTACAAACATAATTGAAGACGAACTTGAAAAAAAGAAAGTATGTTCAAGCGTCTTCTTGGATGTAGCACAGGCCTTTGACAGAGAATGGCATAAAGGGTTGGAATGTAAATTACAAAGAGACTTACCAAAGCAGTTTTATGAAATTCTAAAATTTTACTCATAAATCTTACATATCAACCGACACTTTCGAGTTAAATTAGATGACGAATACTCAGAAACAAAGAAAATATCAGCAGGGGTACCACAAGGTAGCGTTCTGGGACCAACTTTATATGTTCTATACACCTCGGACCTGCCAACGTTATATGTTCTAAACACCTCGGACGTGCCAAGAGCAGACTAACATAGCGACGTTTGCGGATGATACGGCCATCTTAGCAGTTGCTAATTGCATAGAAGAATCTACAAGCAAATTGCAAAGAGCTACTAATATTGTCAGTACCTGGACCAAGAGATGGCGAATAAAACTTAATGAAACAAAATCTGTTCACGTAAACTTTACCAACAAGAAGGTCAACTGGATACCAGTAGAACTGAACTCCCAGCAAATTCTCTATGCAAATACGGCAAAATATCTAGGCATGACTCTAGACGCGAAACTAAAATGGAAAGAGCATGTGAAAAAGAAAAAAGAAGAGTTAAACATCAAATACAGAAAGATGGATTGGCTCTTAGGAAGAAATTCTGAGCTAACTCTACATAATAAATTGCTACTAAACCGGCTAATCCTAAAACCTGTGTGGACTTACGGTATTCAGCTCTGGGGCTGTACAAAGAAAACCAATGTCAATATCATCCAGTCATTCCAAAGCAAAGTCCTTCGTGGAATAGTTAATGCACCGTGGTACATAAGAAATGACCTCTATGGAGATCTGAAGATGGATTTCGTTAGTGAAGAAATAAGCAAACACGCGAGAAAACACATGCAACGTATTAGTCTACACCAAAATGCTGAGATACGTCGTATGATGGATGATTCAAACCCAGTAAGACGGCTGCGAAGGAAGAAACCGCATGATCTACAAGATCCAATCAGGATCGACTAAAAATAAAAAAAATTGTAAAGGGGACTAGTCAAAGGGCTACAACCCTTCAAACAAGAATATAAATTATGAAAGATAAATTACTAGATGATTTGTAAATCAATTGTAATAAATATATAACAAAAAAAAAATAATAATAATAATAATATCATTGTAGTTATAAGAGAAACATTAAGCATTTATAATAAAAAAATAGTAATAATTTGTCTTGTTTTTGTATTTTGGGAATTTGGCAATAATCTCGCTATTTGTTAACCGATTTTCGGTATCTTTGATGTTTTGGAAAGGCAATTATCTCTCCAATTCACCGCAATTTTCATTTAGGCGGAGAAAATTTTTTAAATAATTTTTCTGTTTTTCTATTTTAATCGAACTACACGCGTAAGTCGCGACCTCTAAGCCCCCTTCGATCGACCCAATATCTTTTCTGTTTAAGTTTTTAGCATAACCTCATATTTCTAGGTGGTGTCCCGTTAGATATTGGAACTTTCGAAAATAAGGTCCACCCTGCTTTATATATATATATATATATATATATATATATATATATATATATATATGATGAAAAATTCGTGAAATCACAAATTTTTCTAAGTCATGTTTTAATTTTATGATTTTTATGTTTTGAATGTGTAGCCTTGATTGAAAAAAAAAAATTTCAAATACTTTAATATTTTTGTTGTTGTTGTTGTTAAAGATACAGGGTGTCAAAATTTGAGAAAAATGATAATCATGGTATTGTATTTATCGCAATAAAAAGAAAAATAATTAAAATAATTGTCCGATAATTATGATTTTGGGCTCATGTTAAAGGTAAGTTAATAAGCATTTCTAAAAAAATATAAAAATAGTATATTGTTTAAATCCTTCTTCTCTAAATTTCCCGCCAAAATGTTCTTTTTGAATTTTCTCAAAAACCTATTTTTTTTTTTTTTTTTTTTTTCTAGTATTCGATAATTAATATTTTACAACATATCAAAAAACTAGAATACCGTTATTTTTGGTTTCTTGCAAAAATCGTTTTAGTAAGAGAAGCATTTCATTTTTATATGGAAAAACTGTATTTCAGTGGATATTTCGCAATGTTTTGAAATTGTTTACAAAAAGGATAGTTCAGTTAAATTATTAACACTATATATACCGACAATTTGACAATACCTATTTCTACCGACACCAATCAAAATGACTGGTTTTAGAAAAAATGGTTAGTAGGGTTTCCGGTCTTAATGTATTTTAACAAAATGATAAATTACTTCAATTAAGTTAATTGTAATATATTATATTAATTATAACTATATTTATTAGTTAATTGAACATAATAAGTAGTAAAAAAAATAAGGTGAAGTAGTAAATTGAAAATATAAATTTTAAAACCAGTCATTTTGACTGGTGTGGTAAATCTAGTGTTAATATTTATTATTCAAATTTAATTACATATATTTAAAATTTCAAACCCAAATTCTTTGATTCGTCATCCTGATACATCGTCTTATATCCTTCGTAGCACTCTTTCAATGTACACATCATTAGCCGCTTTTGAACTTTAACTTTATCGACTGTTAAACAATCGTTTTTGCCTGGCATTATCCGACTAACATCATCATCAGTATAATAAGATAATACTGCTTGCTTCAGCTCATCACTTATTCGCTTTCCTACTTTAGCTGCTGGACGACTTAGTGGACCATTCTTGTCTCGTAGATCTTTAGCGGTTCGCACCATATGTTGCGTTGCCTTGAACTCATTCTGGATTTCTTGAATGGTTAATGATTTTGGCAATATAGTAAGTAGCTGAATCTTATCACTGGTTTTCTCCAGTTCTTCGAATTTAGCTTTTAGATCACCAATCAATTCATCATATAGTGCAACTTTCCTTTGATCTTCGGTTGACTGATTCGAAAGCGGCACGATTCCCGGAACCAAAGATGTTGATGGTGTTATTGAAGCTAAATCTATTACTTTTTGCTGCTGATGTTTTGGCCTGGCTTCTAATGTACTCGGATATATAGAAGACTTTCCAAGAAAGGGTAACACTTCATTCATTTTTTCCAAAACGGACACATTTTTTAAATAACACTCTTCACTATCACTGCTATTATCGTTATCGGCTATTTGCAGTGTTAGAGGTGATGTTGTTGTTGGTCCCGCAACTGGTGACAACTGTGATTCTATTTTTCGTCGTTTGCAAGTAATATTTATATAGCACGTTGAACAGAGATACAAATTATCTTGATTCTCAACTGATTGTGGCATAAATTGCTTAACATAATCCGAAAACTCGTTTTAGTTTACTCGAACAGTTTGAATCGTGATATGGTTTACAACACTTTCGAAATTTATCCATTATCAAATTTAGCGCACTATAGTACTTATTTATCCACTTAAACTTACACTCACTTTAACACACTGTTAGTTTTTCAAATTTTCAAAAATCTTACTCTTTATTTAAAATGTTGTCTACAATTCACAATGTCAACTAATCAAAAATTTTAATTTTTACTCCTATTTATATCAACACGTCAAGTAAAAATAATCCACCCTCAATAAAAAAGGGGGAAACAACATTTTATTTAGTCTTTTATAAAATAACCCAAAAAAAAGAAAAGGAATTTATGGTACTACGACTAACCAAACGATATAAACCAGGGGGTGGCACCTCATAACTCTGTGACTCATACTTAAATATGACGCAAAATTGTACAAAAAATAAAATACAAAACACACAAATTAAGTGAACTACCACTTTTGTAAACAATTTCAAAACACTGAGAAATATCTATATAGCTTTCCATATAAAAATGAAATACTTCTCTTACTAAAACGATTTTTGCAAGAAAACAAAAAATAACGGTATTCTAGTTTTTTGATATGTTGTAAAATATTAATTATCGAATTCTAGAAAAAAAAAAAAAAAAAAAATAGGTTTTTGAGAAAATTCAAAAAGAACATTTTGGCGGGAAATTTAGAGAAGAAGGATTTAAACAATATACTATTTTTATATTTTTTTAGAAATGCTTATTAACTTACCTTTAACATGAGCCCAAAATCATAATTATCGGACAATTATTTTAATTATTTTTCTTTTTATTGCGATAAATACAATACCATGATTATCATTTTTCTCAAATTTTGACACCCTGTATCTTTAACAACAACAAGAACCAAAAAAATTAAGTGTCTCAAAATGTTTGTTTTAATCAAGGCTACATATTCAAAACATAAAAATCATAAAATTAAAACATGACTTATGGCTCCATAGAGTGAATTTGTGATTTCACGAATTTTTCATCATATATATATATATATATATATATATATATATATATATATATATATATATATATATATATATATATATATATATATATATATATATATATATATGCTATATATACATATATATTTTAAAAACGTGGAGCGCACTATGCACAAACAACCCCATCTAGGAGAGAAGAATTACTAGTTAGATTAATCAAACTTAAGTGATAGATGTTGCTCTGTGGGCCACGGCTATTACACAGAAGATCTTCCAATGCAACCTTCCATCATACCGAATCGAACCTCTGTCCACACTAGCGAGGGCGGCTCCTTAGGCAAGGTGAGATCAGCGCCATCACTTTTCTCTAACAAGCTACAGGTTGCAGACATACTAATGAACCAATTAATAGACTGGTAATACATTCTTCTCAGATGAAAAGTCGATAAATAGGAAAACAAATAGGCCAGACATTGTACAAGTCTATTGCAAATCAGTTTCTTTAGAAGAATTTTGAATGACATGTTCTCGATCGTTAATATAACGTAGGTAAAAATCCCTGAAAATAGGCATTTCAAGTCGATCCTTTGCAAAAATTGTTAAAATTGGGTTTATTATACGATAAATGTGTGTTAAACATTAATTTCTGTATTGGAAATGAATATTTTTTATTATATAGTATTAATAATTAGTTATATTTTCATAAAATTAATATTTTTTAGTTTCGACTAAAAGTTGAGGGACTAACAGTTTTACTAACTCTTGCGAACTCGCGAGAGCTAATTGCGCCCCTCATGACACTTAGCCTTCTAATGGGTAATAAATGAAACCACGAGGATGTAGTGGGGAAGGTCAACAAACATTTCGTAACCATCAGACCTCTGCGGACAACCGGTTTTTAATCGTGCAAATAAATTTAAAAAATCAAAATTTCGGACATTTACCGATTTCGGACTTTAACCGTAACATATACATATAGGTAATTCGGCAAGGCACAACCATTTTTATTTCAACAATGTGACATATGTATGCCGAGCCAATGCCATAAAGATGATCTATATACTTTGCTAATTTTTCATTATATTGCGCAGTTATTCAATATTTAGTGAATAGTCTAAGACAACTAACTTATGAACTGTCATATCATCGTCACTAACGGCACGTCACACAATAATCGTGTAACATATAATAATCATCTAAGACAATGTCACACACGAGAATTAGTGCCACTTTTTAATAAAATTATATTATATACGTGTCATGAGAGACAGTCATGCATGAGCCATTAGTTTTTCTCGCACAACTTTCCTGATGACACGTTTTAAGATTTAATATACACAATAAATTTTAATTACATGCAATTACAATTTCTAGCCTACTTCACCTATCGTCTCACCTGCACCAGCATTGACCGATACCCATAGGGTCTCAAAGAAAATTATTTAATCTTTTCATTAGCTAGATATAATAAGCGCTGTTTTGTTAATAAAATGTTAATTTCTAATTAATTTTATAAATGTTTTCTTAATTTTTTAATATTATGATTTTGTTTACTAATGTAAACATGTTGGTTAAAAAAACGTTAATTTAACATTGTTCTGAAGCGATAGCTAACGAAATGAGAACAGTACTGTTCGGAGTACTCAACGGATTTCTGCAGATATACGGACATACATATAAGCAAATTGAACAAAAACAATTTACTTACTATAAAAAGTTAAAAAAGATCGGGCGGGAAGTTGTTTGATATTGCAACCCTAAGTATGCTTCTGAACAACTTCTTACATGTTTTATTTTTAAGTCAATTCCTTTTGTATTTTGTCGAAATTATTTATACAGTAAACAAAAACAACGTATCATAAAATACACGTGGGCAGATTGACGAGACCAACGGAAACAGATAGATGAATTGCAAACGTAACAAACAAACCGATCAATAGAAAAACGAGATCTGTATACTGTGTATAAACAACCTATTTCGTCATTGGAAATCTGATATTTTTCTTACAATTGCAATTGCAATGAACACAAATGTTATTATCATAAACGTAATAACACATTTGCTGATAATGATAAGAATGAACGAATACTTATATAAACGAATACAATTATTGCCTGGCCTGCAATGTGTTAAGAAATACAACTAGATTGCGATGATGTATTTTTAGTGATTTCGTTTTACTTTTTCATTGTTAAGCGATTGGTAATGGGCGAAAACGAAACAACACATGTAGTTTAACACATGGAAGAAATGTGGAGGTGGCCATTTTGTTTATTTATAATTATTATGATCATCTCTTTCTACATATTATTAAATCACTGAACTTTATTTTTTATTCTGTTCTTTTGTTTCATTTTATTTTTTCTAGTTAGCTAGTTGCTTCTCGATCGTGCGATTGATTTAACATAAAAATATTAAAACAAATTAATATATTTAATAAAATAATTATAAAGTATTTCTTATTTTACTTTATAGCTCTTAACCCCTTGTGTATAGAAAGAAATATTAATAATTAATTGGTGGTTTAAAATTTTTGTTTAATTAATAAATATTAACCTTTTTCGATTAAAAAAGTAAACCCTATAGTGCTCATCGATCGTATTATTTTTATATTTTTTTTTGTAAGATCAAAAGTGTATCTCGTGAAGTGAAAAATATTATTTTATATACATATCTGAATATATTATAAATTTTTGAAATGCAAAGTAGTTATTTAAAATAGTGTTGAATTTTTAAAAAATTGTAAATATTATATTTATACAAAAATATCTATATATTTTATATAGCTATATTAAGAAAATTAAGCAGACGTTGATTGGTATATTGTGATCTTAAAATAAAATAAATTTAAGTTAAAATGAATAATCACAGTGATAATAATAATTCACCACAAAGTACACAGAGCATTGCTGATTACTTGGCCCAATTACTAAAGGATCGTAAACAGCTTGCCGCATTTCCGAATGTTTTCAATCATGTTGAACGTCTTTTAGATGATGGTAAGTGTTATGTTGATCGATATTCTTACGAGAGTATATGACTATTTTAAGTGAAACTATCGAACTTAAACATCACTATATTATGTTTTAATACTATATACTTACAAATTTACAATATAAAAAACAAATATGTCAACGGAATTTAAATTTTATTTTTACTGTATTTGATTGCTACATGTACGAGTATACTTGTGTGAGTGTGTTCATAAAATAAAAAAATCACGATCGAAATGTCCAAACTGGAATGCATATAGATACGAATACGATATACATAGCAATAGCAACAGGTTTATTGTGTGTGAATGTGTTGATAATTTTCGTCTTTGTGTGTAGTAGTGACATTTTATTTTATATTATACAAATACACTTTAGTCTTATGTACATTCCGATGAAAATGTTGTTTTATTTATTTTTCCGCCATATTTTTTCAATTTGTTCTTTAATTGATAAAAATCGCGAATTAAAAGATCATGTGCAACGAAAAATGTAATACTTTGTTTGTGGGACATCATTATATTAGTATTATGTACAAACGTAAAAGGGCTAATGATCCATCAACAATCCATCTCAGCATTTATAATAATAACCAATTAACCACACATTCTTATTACTGAAATTGGTCATTTAGGCATATAACGCGTTCCTAATATCATTTAGCTCTTTAGCTGTAGCTTAAAATAAAAATATACCATAAACAAATGATCGAATACACCGGCGTAATATTCCTACTTATATTATAAAAACGTCTAATACATTCAAGCGTTTTAATTTTTTAAGTTAATCTAACAACAAAAACATGCTAAAAGAAATCTTTCTCATTAGCATTCATTTTGAATGTAGTAATATAGAGTCGATATAAAACATATGTTTGCAATATGTATGTATAGTTAAAGAATTTCTATATATTATTTAACTTTTATAAAATACACAAGAGAACTATAAAACCTAAAAAGACGATGTTTAGATTGTGACGTCATTGACTCATATTACCCCTAAGTGCAATAATCTTTAGGTTTTTGATCCCTTATAATTATAAATATGATGGTCCTTTTTATTAGTTTTTATGCCGGCGTCGCATATTAGAATGAAATTAAAGGGCGTTAACTATTCGTTGACTAACATTCTTTAGATGATAACGAAATGATTTACCCCCTGGCAACGTTATTATTTTAACTAAATTGTCTTAAAATATATATGTATGTATGTATGTATTTATTAAATACAATCTCACAGAAGTTTATATTTTTAGTTTCGGCTACAGTGAAAATTTCTGTAATATTCGCGGAAACTATGAATCAGATGTGAAATAGTAGGAATGAGAACTTTGCTGCGTGAATGTTTTGTATAATGTCGATAAATTTTGAAGATGGTCGTATATAATATAAGTATTGTATATAATTATATAGGCCCCGTTCACTTGATAAGGAGTGAGGAATTACATAAGAATTATATTGCAAATCTAAATAAAAACATTAGCGCAATCTGCTTAATCTTCATTTGTGTTACTAGTAACTTAGTCGGTAATCGAAACATTAAGGATAATTATTAAAAACTAATATTAATTAAGCATAAGGTTTACAAATGCAAATTATATAATAATAACTAAGTAATCGAAAACGTCATCAATTAAAACTAACTATTAAGTATATGCTATTATGTTTGAATTTTACTTTTTATTATGCTGTGTAATTAGTTTTATTATGCATGCACATAAATTTTTTCAAATTATTGATTTATTGCACAAATGATCTTTGAATGTTAACAATAACAACGAAAAATCAAATTTGGCAGTAAGTTATTGCGGTATGGGGGCATATTTTGTGTCAACGTTTTATTTATTTTAGAAAACTGGCATGGCGCTGGAGCGAGCCGCAAGAAATCAATTAAGCTTTCTCTAACAATAGAATCTATCTCAAGTTTATAAATTCAGCTACCTAGTTCTAACCGTCCAATTGCCTCTTTTTAATTTTTTACTGTATATCGTACATCAAAGATCGATCGATTTGGGATCTAGCTAAGATCCATAATTACTGCTAATCCATAAAAGCATAAAATGTATTGAAAACTTGGCACTTTAAAGCTGTATATCAACTTATTCCCTAAAGTGTAACGTATAAATAAAATAAAGGTGGTAGAGGTTATCAAGTTAAAATTTACGTTAACTGCAAATTTGTGAGATTATAGATTTTCAAAATAAACAAAAACCAGTTGTAACTGTGGGGGCTGACAAACAACTGCGATAAAATTTAAACAAAATATAGAGAAAAACGACACAAATTCTCAATACAGAATAGAGCCACATAACTCCTCGAATTTGTTTGAGAAAATACCTCAATATTTATATAGGGTGTTATGTATTTTAGTGCCAATATTTTAGGGTATACTACCTAGACTAATTTTGAGCAAAATAATGTTCCTGAGCGGAGTTCCATTTTCAATATGTACTGAAATATAGAGTGTTAAAGAAAAGTAATTTGAGAAGGTATAATAGCTTCATACACCTTTATATTAATTTATTTTCAAGTACATAGCTAGATCAAGCATTTTTGATTTTAGGTTTCAGAATTACTTTTGTTTCTATGTACGTACTACATTAGTATGTGGATCACCGTTATTTAAATATTGCTACCACAGACCTAATTTGTTTGCTATTTCTAAAACATGTTCTAAAACCTAAATAGTGTTGTGACAACATTTGATATTGTGGTTTCCCAGATAATATAAGAAAACGAGAGCAATATAATTTTGTAGTGCAAAATTTCCTTATTGGTCAAAATTTTGTACAAAATTTACAAGAAAACCCTGTACATATTAAACGTATATTTTCCGTTGGAGTAAAAGAGACCGAAAATGCTCTATACAATTGGTTTTTAAATGAAAGAATGAAAAATAATTCAATAAGTGATTATATGTTACAACTAAAAGCAATCGAATTTCACCAAAAATTAAATCCTGAAATAGAATTCAAAGGTTCACTAGGATGGGTTCAAAGATTTAAAAAAAGACACAATATTCGGCTTTTAAAAATTACTGGAGAAAAATTGTCAAGCAACATTTCTGCTGTACCTAAGTTTATTGCAGAATTCCTTGATAATCTCAAAGAAATGAATATGTGCCCAGAACAAGTGTATAATTGCGATGAAACCGGGTTATTATTTCGAAATATGCACGATAAAACCTTAGTATCTAACAAAGAAAGTAGTGCTCCTGGTCGCAAAAATTCAAAACAACGAATTACGATAATGGCTTGTGTCAGTGCTACAGGAAATCATAAATTACCTTTATCAGTTATTGGTAAATCACAACATCCACGTTGCTTCAAAACGCAACATTGCCGTCAATGTACTATGGGGCATCTAAAAATGCATGGCAGACATCAGCATTATTCAAAGAATGGTTCGATACAGTTTTTGTGCCAGAAGTTCGGGCTGATTTGGTTGAAACAAAATTACCACCGAAAGCAATTTTATTGCTAGATAATGCGAGTTGTCACTGTAATATACAACTTCTTACTAGTGATGATAGAAAGATTACAGCTATGTTTTTCCCTGCTAATACTACAGCTATACTGCAACCACTTGATCAGCATATCATAAAAAGTTTAAAAATGAGTTACCGGAAAAAACTTCTATGTCATTTGATAGCTGCTGAAGGCGATGATTTTGCACTGAAACTTAAGCAACTTAGTTTAGTTCAAGTTATTTACATGGTAGTTGAAGCATACATGGTAGTTGGAATGAAATCCCGAAATCAACAATTGTTAATGGTTTCAAACATTTATTTAAAACTAAGGAGGAAATAGAATTAAATCTACCAGTGGAATGTTTTGATGAGGATGATGACATACCTTTGGCTAGATTTTAATTGTACTTCCAATTCTAACGTTGAAATAGCTTGTATTTACAAAAAACTTCTTCCTTCAACATCGTTAAATGAAGAAGAGATTAACAATTGGGCGGAAGGCATGGAAGAAAGAAATCGGGCATTGATCACGGAAGATGATATTTTAATGGAGACGGAGGGTGATGTAATTGAAAACAATCAGCAAATTAATCCAAATGGAACTGACCAGGATGTTTTGCCAGTTTCAATACAGTTTTAAATTGGGCTGAAAGTAACTTAAGTATATCTGAGATTTTGTTTTTAAGAAAAATTCGTGAAAATTTTACATTAAAACAATTGAAATAAAATATTAAACATGAGATAGTTTCTAGCAAACAAGAATAATTGAAATAATTAATATGTATAATTTTCAAAAATATGTAGTTTAAAAGTTTTTATTTAATTTACTTTTCTTAATAATTTTATTTTTATTTTCATGTTATTAATTATGTATTTGGATTAAATAAATTATTATTATTTAAAGAATATGCATATTATTTATTTAAAATTTAAGTTAAAACAAAATATTTAAAATGACATACCAAATTCACAAAACGCATAATTATTCAGTTACCGCATAAGTTTTGAGAAAATGGATTCAGAAAAAATGCGATAAGTGAATATTTACTGTATTTTGAGTTTTAAGTTTCCATATTCAATATATTTATTTCTCTGGAAAAATGTATCTTACTTTTTATACTTAACAGAACTTCTATAGTTCAAGTTGGATTAGCTTTGTTAGATTCTGTGACAATCGAGGCCACATTTAGTAATTTTACTCTGAATTAAGATGACAATAAAACGATTGACGCAATTTCATCAGCGTGTACCGTTGTTTATTTGTTTAAATCTACAGTTAAATTTTCCCCATATTTCAGGTGAATTTAATAAGTCAGGTGAATTTAATAATTTATAGAGTACAATGGTTATTGGATTATTCTATATAAATTTATAAAGGGAGAACATTTTTTTTTTCAATTTGTACAATTGTACTTATATATACATACGTTTTTATATAAATAAAATACATACGATAATAAAGAGCAGGTAGTTCATTATACTATTTTTTATAATATGTTGTTCAAATAAAAGATTAGCTTTTTTTAAATCGAGGGGAATCTTCACACAAAAAACCTCAAAAACTGTTTTGAGTGAAGTCATTTCGTTTAGTTAACTTTATTATATAGAAGCTTTGTTTGATAATAATATTTATTGTAATAACATTTACATAACGAATGATTGTTAATAACTAATTCCGTAAGCAGATCGGCTAAAATTTAATTTACAAATTTATGATAATACATTTTTTTAATTTATTATCGAGAATATCAATTATTCAACTGTCGTGATCAATTATAAATAAAACTAAAGTTGACACATGCTAAAATTTAATGATCTCTAGTATAATTAATTCTTAAATTTTATCGTGTGAAATTTGCGCTTTTTTTTGTTTTGTTTATGAGCTCTGAATAAGAATTGTATATTTCGGGAGTTAGGTCAACTTCTTTCAAAAACTAAATTAATTTGTCATCCGGCATAATAACCGCCAGGTATTTAAAAAAATTCAAAACCAAAATTTATTATGATTATTTATTTATAATTTTATTATTGATGGTTCAATTATTATTTGTTTATTGCAATGTTAGTTAAAACAGTCATCTTTTCATTTTTCTTTTTAAATAAGAATTTAGATATTTTTGCGCCTCATTCCTTATTTCCATCTAAAGAAAATTATTTTTGCCTATTTTAGAAGAACGAAAAAGAAACAGATTGTAATATTTAACAATATTCAGGGCGATAACATGCGTTTGATTTAAAGAAATTTCGGAATGTCTTTAGAATTTCATACAGGTAACGTTGTTGTTGTTACAAAAAGATAATGGGCTTTACATTATTATTATTATTCAAGCGTGAAACGAACGGAAGTTATTCGAATTTTGATAAATGCTAAATATAAAATAAACAAAGTTAAAAAACAGGGTGGTGCCTTAATAGATGTTAAAATCAATCAACCAATTTAAAAACCATCAAATGTTTCAAAATAGATTTTTCCAATCGGGTGTTTTATTTTTGTTGTTGTTTGAAGTTTAAACTTGTGAATCAGCATTTGATTTTAACTTTATGATAACAATTAAGTATTTCATTTTTTTTGTAGTTCAAAGGGGGAAATTTTGAGTGAAAGAATATGTATAAGGGCATCTTAAACATATTTGAACAAATATTAAAACATTGGGACAAGTTTTTTGTGGTGTTTATACCCATAACTATATTTCGAAATATTGTTGCTTTCACTATCAAGTTTTGAATATTAAAAATTAATTTATAGAGGCATTATTAAATTTCTCCACCATTCGGTTCATTTTATTATATCCATGCCTTTCTATTAAACTTTATCCAAAATAAATTTATTATTGCGTAGGCTGACGAGGATTCTCTACATATAAATTTCCCCATTGTACATTAGAAAATGACAAGTTTCGAGTAAAACACACCATTTGAGAAATTCGTGTATATCGAATACCGTTATTATAAAAAATTAAATATTATAATAAAGAATCTCAAACGTTCGTTGGTTACAAATCCTAGTAAAAATGATCCAAATAAAGTGCAACTTAAGCTCTTACGGTTCAGTCTTTAATTTGAATACAAAGTTGTTTACGAAAAGTAAATTTGACAACAAAATCAAGGCCATCTGAACTTATCTATTTTTCGATGGATGTTGTTAACTATGCCAACAGAAACTGGATCATGAACACCGCACGGAAATTTTAAATGTTATGGAAAATTTATATGAAAATGCAACAATAGTTGTTTAGTCTGCTGTTTTAAAACATCTCACAAGATCGTTTCAATTGCTATAAAGTTGATGAATGGTTTGAATTTTTATGGCTGATTCCTTTGTCTATTTTAAATTTGAAAATTTGTTTGTAAATAAGTTGAAAAGAGAGTGATTCCGAAAGCTGTAGATATAATAAAAAAAATTTAAAAAGAGCAACGTATATAATCATTAATCATATAATTATTAATCATCATTATTATAATCATTAAGTATTTGTTTATTTATTTTATCATCAAGAACTTTTAGAAATCTGTCCATTTAAGTATATCTTGAAACCTTCGGTTTGTGCGAAATTTATATTCTGCAATCCACTTACATTTATCCAAAACATATAACAATTATCAACGAATTAACCATAAACATAAATGTTAAATTTAAATCTGAAATTTAACAGCCAAAAACATATTTAAAATCTTGCATGAGTAGTTCTACAGATATTTTAAACTACGCATGTAGTGAGTGATATGTATCATAATTCCCGCATGAAATGAACTAATAAAGAGTACAACATACTCGTAAAATGGTTGATGTCATCTGTAGAGATAATTATTCTTCTCAGTGTTGTATATGTATTTAATGTGAATAGCAGAGTAGTGCGATAATCACCACATATAAAATAAGCCACAAACATTAAAGATAAAATATGTGCATACATACATGTATTATGTATATACATTTAATTTATTGTTTTTTGTTTACTTTTATATAAAGTATTTTATTTTTTTTGTATTAGGTACATAAATATTTCTGAAAATTTGAACAAAATGAAAATATACTTAATAGTGGTCTTACTTTGGTGCAAGCAATTCCCATTTTGAATAGGAATAAATATTGTGCTCGAAGTAACAACCAAAAATTTTATTTATTTATTTTTATTAGGTGTTGAAAATTACATTTTGAATTTCAAAACAACGTGAAAACGCAACTTTCAAAATTCAAATAAATTGTAATGTGATAGAACATTATTGAATATTATTACAAATCGTAAATAATTTCTCGCCTTGCTTAGAAAAATTCTATGTCAAAATAACAAAAATCACTTTTATATTATTATTGCCAACATTTAAAAATAAAAGTATTCAATAAAACTGTCCTGGTGCTGAACATTAAAACTACCGGTACATAGCAAAAAAAATGGTTGGAAACTATTCCAATGTGGAATAAAATATATGGGATTGTTGTTGTAAATTTCCCAAAGTAAGACCGCAAATATGTCATTGTTGGCTTAATGTCTACATATGTACATATAATATCCTATTTTTGTTTTCTGACCGAAAATATGTGACATCAGCTTTATAAATATTAGGCTGAATAATTTTATTTAATTAAAATATCGGGATAAAATCATTTTTTGATTATTTGCTTATAATTTATATCATTCGACATTTGAAATGGTATCATCAGGATAAAAGTACTACAAAATGGGAAAATGTTCTTAAAAATAAAAATATAAACAAAATGAAAACATTAAAAAATGCATAATTGTAACTATTTTTCAAATTAATTTGTGCTGTATAATTTCAAGTATTTGTAGATTAAAATTTGGCGTAATTTTAGGAAATAAATAATCAATATTAATTGAAAAAAAAAAAAATTAAATTATTTATAAATAATCTGTTTTTAATTAGTTAATAGTTTATCAGTAAAAATATATTTGGAACCAATTTTTCTTTGAAAATTGTACTAGATTCGTAAATAAATTCGTTGATTATTTATGGTTTAAAAATACGCCATTCGAACATCAACTTCGAAAAATTTGAGACTAAATAAACGTTGAGTTGCTTCTATCGATTTGGGCCTAAATATTAGTAAGCAGAATGTTTCTGAATTTGTACTTATTTGGTTTGGATTAGACAAAGATTCCTAGTATAAAGCTTGGCTCCGAAGGCATTATTTACTAATTTCAGAATTTCAACAAAAAAAAGTTACTAAATTTAACGCCACTTATGTAAAAAAAGAGTTAAAAAATCACCAAATTATTTGTTTAAACAATAAATCGTCTCATCGAAAAAATCAAAACCAGCAAGAAAAGATTTCGAACATATTTTAAATTAGAGGATATGTTTCAAAACTGTCAAAAACCACAAAAGGAGAAAAACAAATTAATTTCTTCCAGAAAACGTACAAAAAAGTAATTAGAATTACTAAAACCATGTTCTGGGACAGCATGTATCTACTCGTATATGCAAAAAAGCCAACTTAATTACATTTTTATTTCTTATAAACACGTGTTCAGGATCCACTGCTTTTTTAAGTAAAATTAAATAACATTTGAATTATATGGTAGTTTGGACCATTTTTCATCGCATCTGACCACTAAACGTATCTTTGTACGATCAGGCGAACCAACACTAATATCACTGAAATTTCTCTTGGTGATTCTCTGCTGTTGGCTGCAATACTTTCTAAAACATCTTGGGTTCTTATTTTTTCGTCGCAAGAAACACAATCTAGTGATTGAATTGTTCAGTTTTGTTAGTTTTTACAGGATTCTTTCTAGCCATTCGAGGTCCGGTCACTTGTGACTGTGTAGACTGTGTTTCAGGGCATCGCGAATTATAGCTGCACTTAATAACAGACGAAAAACTAATTTGGTTTCCAATTTGTATAAGACTGCGTACATGACATCGGGAGTTAGTTCGGAAAAAATACCATGGTATCGCACAGAATGTATTAAAACAACAACAAAGTTTAAAATATTTAAACTCGAGTGCGGAACTAGTAGGCGGGGCAAACGGCACTTTAGGAAATTTGATTGGTTTTGAGTGGAGCGAGTGTGATGCTTTTTATTTTCGATGTCATGTACGTACAGCAAACCACGAAAATTGAAAATCGTAAAAAACCATATGTAAAAGAAGGTTTAGGTGTATAAACAATGGTTGGATTTGAAGTATTTGATTAGGATGACCACTAAAAAAATAAAATTTAAAATTGGTTAGTGATTACATTTACAATATACGTTTTGAGTTTCATATAAAGAAATTTCACGTATTGCTAATTTGGGTTAATAGTAACTTCGATTAAAGAAGTCTGTATTAAGTTATTGACATTATGGCAAAAATACAATCATTATTTTCACCCAAAATTATTTTTCTCAATTACAACGTCATACCGATTTTTAAGATGCTTATATTAATACTTACTACTTTAAAATACTTATAGCTGGCGAACTACTTTTATGGGTAAGGTGAGGGAACTGAAAATGTTTTGGAATCCGCATATTAAACGGATACCTCTCATGCGAACCTAAAAGTTAAATTTTCTTCTGTCTGTCTGAAGTTGTACAAATTAATAAACGAGGCAACTACTGTACAATCCTGTTTTAATTAGTAGTTTGTAACTCAAGTTTTGAATTCTAAATTATGAATTTTTCAAAATTTCATTTTGATTACTTTGAAATAGAGTAACTCTTCAGAAATTCAATGCCTCCCTAAATATGCATCGCTTAATGAGTATAATTTTCCATCGCCTATACGGTACTTTGAAAACTGGGTGCTACTTATTTGATAACGAATCGAACTCTCTCTAATTTGTTGGCTATGATATTGAACCATTGAGCATTTAATCAAATACATAATGGATTTTGATTTCAGTTTCGATTCTGACGTCATTGTAATACACGGTCTACATAATAATAATATACTAATAAATAGAGCGTTACAATTCAAATTTATGGTCGTGTAAAATATTCAAACGAATATATGTATACAGAGAAATAAAAACTATGAACTGCTTTTTAAATATAATATTACGAAATTTTATCTAATTTATCTCAATCTCTTTAACCGAGTTGAAAATGAAATGATATAAGCGCACTACAAATAGTTCCATAAATTAAATGTGATATACGTAGTATTAAGTAATTGTGTACATTTTAGTGTAGTTTATACATACATATGTATTTTCGTTTTCATTTCTGGATATATTTAAATATTTTTTACATCATTATTTTATTTTCGAGGGTTTTTAAGTTTATTTTGAGTTAAGGTGTGTTTTACATGAGGAATGGCAGCAGATTTTCCGAAAAACATTCGTCAGTTACTTTCCCGGTGTGACGGTGTGATAGAAAATATCGCAACTATTAACAATCGATAGGTATGCGCATCGGTGGGATAGTCAACTTCAAAATAAATTAAATTTTATATTTATTTTAGTCTAAATGTGTTATTCCGTACGAAACTTGAAACTATTTAATCCACTTTATATAAATTTCATTTAGTTTAAATCAAATGAAAAATCAAGAGACTGTAAACCGGTTCCCAGCGCAAAAATATGTAAATTCTAATACTGTAACGTAACATAATAATAATAATTCTGCCTGAGATATTCAAATGTTTTAAAAAATAAATTTTATTACCGAAGAACGAGTACGAGGTAAAGTAAGATAATGAAATTAAAATAAATTTATATATAAAATTATTTGACATTTCATGGTTTTATGAGATGGTTTGATTTGATATAGCATAGAGTCTTTTAACAAATCATTCCTTTTGTGACAACATAAATCATAAAACGAAATCCAAATATATGTACATAGTTAGACCCAACTAAACATATTTGTTGTCGCCCAACACGTCAAAAAAAATCAATTTTAATTAATTAATAAAATATATATAAACTAATTTGATTTGTATATCATGCGACAAACCAAATAAAACCATTTAGTGGACATTGTGTTGTTCCGGAAGTTGAAACAACGTTAAACAATAATGATAATTATTGTCAGTAGTTCAAATTTATATTATTGTTAAAAAATTTAATCGTGGTTTTTATTTAAATATTTTTAGCAATGTGTTTATATATTGTGTATCGGATCGTATTAATACAAGTGTTTTGTTTTGTTCAAGAACAGCAGCACAACAACAAGAAAATGATTTAACGGTTCTTTTATCATTGCTTTATGTTTCTTTGGAAAAAACGTGTTACTCTTTGTTGCTAATTTTTCTGGTTATGCGATTTGTCTGCTGCATTTGTTGTATCTTTTCCTCTGGAAAATTGTTGGCGCACTCATCTGAAAAGTTTTAAATATTACTTGGAGAATAGAGCCAATAAGTCATCGGTCGCAACTAACAATCCATAATGTAATTTAAACGTAATTATAAAATAATACGCATTAGTATAACGGTACAATATTGAACAATATAAGGCCAATGATTGTTATCTTTAGCTTGAAAGATATCATCAGTTACAAATAGGATATTGAACCGTGTTTACAGTGAGGTTCAAATTATAAAATTATGATGGCCGAACGATTTAAGAAAAAATATTTACGATTACGAACTATACATATGTTACATTTTCTAAAAGCTATTTAGAAGCCGATTGATTTTGAACAGTAAAATCTTGCCGCAGAATGTTACTTGAATGAAACCGTAATTTGTTACTAAATTTAAATTAGTTAAAATTTTGTTTTTCAATTATGCAAATTCAATTTTCTTCTATTCGAATAATTTCGAAAATAATGAATACAGAATCTTACATAATCTCATAAATTTAGCCATAATGCAATTTCAGCGGTTAACATTAATGTCTTTAATTGTAATTTTTCAAATAATTATTTGATACCAAAAATGTTTAAAAAACATTTTTTTGTAGTGATATAAATCGAAATTTGAGGCACAACCTAAAACTATTTTAGAGGAATCTGCACAAGCACAATGCACTTTTAAAAGCAAATTTTAGTCCAGTAACTTTTTAATTGAAATCAATACCGCCGTAATATACGAGTATATAAAACAATAAATAATATCATATTCAATACAATTAAAAAAAATGTCAACACATACGCGACAATAAAAGTCAAACGAGCACTTATTGTAAAATAATCTTTTAAGTCTCGTGATAAATAAATCAAACAGAACCGCTTAATATATTAACGATTAAATTCATTATTATTATTATTATGTCAGTCTAGTAGGTATTAATTGAAAAGAAAATGAAATGAAAAACATGATCAAGTAACAGAAATCCGCCTTTTTTGTCAGCAGTTTTGCAATAGTTACCAGTTTCATTTTAGAATTGAACTTATTTGACTATCTATTGTTCTTTATTTGAGATGTCTTTTAATGAATTACGGCGGGTGTCACAGTATTCTCATCGGTTCCTATATAAACAGGTCTGTAATAAGCAATGACAATTCATACCGAAAAATTCTTACTGCCTTTATATTTTTTCGAATTTGATAATAATTTTATAGCATTTACTTGGCTTGTGCAGTAAATGATTTTGAAAGTTCCGATCATTGATAATAATTCAAAACAATTTTATTTATTTTCAGGTAAGCGTATTTCAATTTTTATAAGTTCATCATAAGATAAGATACCACTGATCACTGTGACCCTTTTATACTTAAAATTTTTAATTTTAATAATCCGATTACGATGATCCAGTTTGTAACATATTTTCTAATAAGCTAAATGGTTTTATATGAATAAGTAACATTCTTCTTTAATTGTTATTAGTTCATATGTTGTCTGTGGAATTTAATTTGATTATGATGCAATTTACCGTGACGAATAAGTTGAATCACAATACTTTTACTTCACGCAAATTCCATATTTAATGAGATTAATTTGCTGAAATTGTGCAACTATATTAAACAGAATCAGCACTAAAACGTATTCTCTCTCTGCAAATAGTCTTTACCCTTGAAATATATTTTGGAATATAATCATTACGGTCTAAGGTAGACCAGTAATTTAAATATGTTTCTTAAACTAAATACTTATTTGATTTAATATAAGGTGTGGCACATTTGTTGTAAATATCAGACAATAATTTTAACCTCAGCATCTCCAGTATTTTTTTGTTTGTTCTTAAGAGTAAACTTTTAACAATGTCATTTGTCGTTAAACAAATATACTGCAGAACTAGAATAACTAAAAAAATATTAAAATAAGATTAAATCTTGTTTTTCTTGTTCCCTACTAGTTAGTGAGCCACGCAAAATTTTGTCAACGAATGAATTAACTCACTATGAATCCACGCATTTTTAATTTGTTTAGTCTTACTAATTGTAGGATGCGGTAACGTAAAGTTCAGTAATAAAATATTATTATTTCGTACTTACGAATCAAGGTCTCTTTAAGATATTTTTTATAAAATAGATTAAAAATTATATGTTGAAAACAGAAAATTATTGCACCTGATATTGATTTATGCAAACAATTTTTTTAGTTTAATTGTGCCCACGGATACTTTTATAAGTTAAAACCTACATTGTTTGAGTAATATAATTTTTATGGATTTACTGACTGCCAAATTTATTAAAGGCCTAAATTAGACAAGCATTTGAAATGTTGAAGAACAAAAGCATTTAAAATATATACAATTACTTAGGCAACACTCAAGCAACTTATTCCGATTATATCACTTTAACGATGCGTGATAAATCTGCAACGCAAATAGATAGAATCAGTTTTTACGTAAAATTAAATGGTGTGAATAGGAAAGTTTCTTTGGCAAAAGATAAATGGACCCAAAGTCTTGTTTGGATTTTAGCTTCCTTCTGTAGTTACCGAATAAGAAAGCTAGGTAAACTATTTATTTATTGATACGTGCAAAGCAAAAGTTACGTTAAGTTTGTTACGATTAGTTGGTTTAGAAGTTGTTACGTTAAGTTTGTTACGATTTGTGCTAAGCTTGATTCATTTTATCAAAATTAATAGTTCCAGTGAAACAAATTGTGTAGTCCAGTATTAAATTGACAATAAATCTAAGAGGCCCTATCCAAATCGCTTTACGACAAAAAATTTATATAGATAATTTGTTTATCTGCAAATTACAGTATTTTTATTTGAACATGCGTCAACTAATGATTTTGTTTTTTACAACGATACAAAGGACGACTTCCAAGATGGATAGGTTAAACGCAATAATTTTGAAATTTTCTTATTGGTCGATTGATTGCAGTGAACAGGCCAGTATAACAAGTGTTTCGGATGACGCCGGTCTCATCTATATACCCTTGCTTACACATAATTTAAAGGAGGATAGAACAGGTTTGTTAGTCAGATAGAAATTGATCTGGTTATAGACATTTGCACACTACAAAACTAGTTAGTAAAAATGTAATAAGTTGGTCAGCACAAGATATAGTTTACCAACCTAAATAAAATATATATGGTAAAATAAATCTTTGTTTAAGTTTAAAAAAATTAATTTAATACGCACCACAAGTTCAACTATCCCTTTGGCTTAAAATATAAAATATTTTTTTTATAATGTGAAGAGCAAATTAGATCAAGAACTAAATGCAAAAAACAAATATAATCTACCTACACCAAATATAATAAGAATTAAGAAACTAAATAATTTAAGTTCATATAAAATATTTTAAATATCGGCTATTTAAGAAGGAAACGGAGATCTATTTCCCTAAGCAATAAAATGTTAATTAGTACGTGTTTACATAATATTCAACGCGTTTCAGCAACATAGGCTTCACAGGTAGATTACTTATTATTATTGATATCACCAAAGAAGACACATCTCATCCCATTTTTAACACTAACTATTTCACGCTAATAGTAAAACGCTTCCACTAACACGTGTAATTAAAAATTCCAACCAACAATGAATAAAACAAACAGCAATTCATATGAAAAGAGCGCGTTTAATGTAAATCAACCGAGAACTCCTAACCCTGAAATTATCCAAAACAGTTTAAGTCAATAGGTAAAACCAAAATATGAAAGACATTCAAATATATAACCTCATCCAACAGAACTATGACAAACATTCAAAAGTATAGCTGCCTCTTCAATCCAATGAAACCCAATCCCAAAACGGAAGTTCGAACCAATAACACCTCGAACAGACGGATTCCAATCCTCAGTAAGTGAAAGCAACTGTGTAACTGTCATCAAACTAGCTAACACGACCAATCAACAAACCCATCGACGCAAAAACAAAAGAAAACTCCACGGTAGCTCACAAACTAAACATCCATTCACAACTAACCGCATCAAGATTTGAAATTTCAGGCGAATGCAAAATCGCCCTAAAAACTAAAAGTATCAGTGAAAAGCGAAGACTCACAGACCACAAAGACTAAGTGAAGAGAGACCAACCAAGTGTCTACAAACCTCTCTGACCAATGATTCACCACCCATAATAACAATTACACCTACACTTCAACTACAAAAAGCAAACAGATGAAACAAACCATATCACACTCGACCAGATATCACCTTCCAATCTAAATCCAGTGCAAAAAGCAACCCAACTCACTACAGCCCAAAGCTCGCAAAACAATTTCGAATCAAACAAAAATACCAGTGAACTAGACTAATTGAGCAAAATCTACTCTGACCGATGAGTGATGCTTCATTACACTCAGCCCCTTCAATCCATCACTAGAACCAAAACCAACAATAATTTAAAGCCATGAACAAAGTCTGAAACATAGATATCAAATGTATGACCAGGCATTTTAGCGAGACTCCCGGATGACGCCAGGCCCGCCATACACCTTTATTACATTGAAAGATATGATAGGCGTGATGACCGAATTGATCCGGTTACTTATCCGGAAAATATAATGTAAGGCGGTTAGCACAAGACATCATAACTTTTGTTGATTTTTTTGGATAGAAATATTCAGCAATCAGCATCCTAAAAAAATTTTTAATTATTTAAGTTGCAGTAAATTGCCTGAAATAAATCAATCTTTGATACTACAACTAGATAGAATTTATGAATCTGGTCATTTAATGGATTTATTTATAAAAAATAATTAAATAAAAAATTATATAACGTGAAAGTCACCTGTTCTTGTCTTCCCTAGTCTAATACAAATATCTTTATTTAATAAAAAATGATCAAAGGAAATCTGCTTCCAAAAAACAGGCAACTTGGAATCTGTACGGTAATATATAAATAATGAATACTTGGACAATTTTAGAATCCCCAATACCTAAACGAATTAAACCAGAATTAAATAAAACTATTAAAGTAATCAGGAATCTGTAAGATGACAGAATTAATAATAAGTAGCTAGCACAACTGTAGAATCCTTAATAACCCAATCGAATGTTCAACTCTTGAATTATAAAATAAATGAATCAGTAAATATTAAAATAAGACATTCGAAATTAATCTATATAGTCGTCAACATACATACGAGTATAGTACATAATTTTATAACAGTATTAAATAAATTATAAATCATAAAATGAACAAACAGCGATAATTATATATCTAACCTAGAACAAGCTAAACAAAACCTTTGCCAATTCGGTCCCTCAAATAACCTAAAAAACTAATTTAAACAAGTGCCATGATCCCCGAAAAAATGTCAAAGTACAGCAATATTTAACTGCATTTCAAATTTACCCTGTAGCTTCCAAGCTATCTGTAATTCCAAAAATTGAAATATCCGCTGAAATATGATGAAGAACCATTATGATTCCTACCTTGTCTGCTCCCATAAAAAGTCGTAAATTCATGCAAGCTTCTTAAGAAAAATATTAGTTAAAATTAAATTTAAATAAGAGAATATAGCGTAGCAAATAAATCCTAATCCACAAATTTTTACGTGAGAAACTAGAAATTTAGTTTAAAAGTCTATCTAATATGTAAAACTCGGTCACGAATATATTGACGAATGACGACAATCATTCCTTGACATTTATTATTTTATTATAAATACATAAATTACGTTTCGATAAGCATTTCCTCACTATCTCTATAACGTGTGTGTTTGTAACATTAAAACTGCTACCCCGATTTTGATAAAAGTTTGTGAATGTGTTCTATGAATCATGAGAAATGTTTTTAGCTGAAAATGGTCCACCGGAAGTTACAGCTTCCATAGGAGCATTGTCGATCAATAAATTCAAAAACTACTGTACCGATTTCAATAAAAATTCATACATATGTGTTCTATGGGTCGTGAAGAGTGATTCCGTAATTTGCCTTAAAACTGTCCACCGGTTCCATAGAAGCTTTTTCGATTTTTTCAATTATATTGAAAAGTATATCATTTAAAAGAAATCTACTAAAAACCAAACGATTCTAAATTAATTTTTCAACGATACCGGTCCAAATCGGGTTTTTCAAATTTAAGCGGCAGTGACGATTTTTGACAATAAAATACAGTCCAACAAAAATTCGGCCCTTGATTTTGGTTTTCTCCAATGATGTCATTTTTGTGGTTATCCGGCAAGGAGCTGTGATTTGACGCCTTTGAATTTTTATTTGTGAGATGCCGTAAAGGACAAGTGTTATACGGACAATCCACAAACAATTGAGCTTTTGATAGCCAATATTGAAGCAACCCTTGCCGAAATAGATCGGCACACAATTCAAAAAATGCTCAGAAATTGGACCGACTGCATGGAGTACGCCAAGGCCAGCCGCAGCTCCTATTTGAATGAAATAATTTTCCATAAATAACCAGGAGGATTGTACTCGTACTTTCAAACAAAAAAATAAATTTGGAAATATATTAAGCCGTTTTTGTTTTCAATATCAAATAAAAACAAACCCACCTGTATTCTTCTCGTAGTAAAAGCGTTAAAAGTTCCAATAACACATCCATTTTAACAAAATAGACTAGGAATAGGAAAAACGAAATACATTATTAACGATTAGTTCAAAATAATAATAATTTTAAAATAATAAAAGATTTTCTAAAATATTTTAAAATATTAAAAACAAATTTTTATTATTTAAAAAAATTATTTACCAAATTTTTCATTTATTTAAGTTTATTATTTTAATTTTTTATAAAATATATTTCACGATAATGAAGCACAATTTGCTAATAAACGTCAAAGTTATGATGCGTATTACTACATATTTGGGTAGGGTTTTTAAGAGAATCTATTAATTATGAGTACGTGTAGAATCGCAAATAGTCTTAAGTAAGAGAAATCTCTTAGTTGTAGAGATTGTCGACCTCTGTGACGATACGTCAAAATTGCACGGAGAATTAATATTTGCTTTTAAGTAATCAAAACAACCGTAAAATAAATAATAATAATAATAATGTTTTATTACAAATGTATAAGCCTTAGCTTTTGTACATTAACATATTTACAATTTAATAAAATAAATGAATGAAAAAAAAAAAAATAATAATTATGTAACATATTAAAAACTATGGTAATAATATATACAGAAATATATACAACAATAAATGATACAAAATGTTTACAAATATGCACAATTTAACAATAGCAAAAATTATTTATCCGTCATTAAATTAAATATAACTTTTTTTAAATTATTAACAGAGGTTATTTTTTTACCGCAGATGGTAAACTGTTCCAAGTGACAATCGCATTTGTTAAACCCGAATTATTATAAACATTAGTTCTGTTAACGGGTAAATTAATATTTTTTGTTCGTAATGACTGAGAGAAATTTAATTTATCATTCAAGTACAATGGATATCTTGATTTAATTATTCGAAAAATAAATAGAGCAGTCCTGTAACGATAACGAACGTGATCAAATTTCTTTAGGTCATAAACATAACGTACACAATTGTTAAAAGTAACCTGAAGCAAACGTTTTGACGACCTGTCACAATTTGAAAAATTGGTATAACCAAAGTTTTGACCAAGTATATCCGTAAGTCAACTGGACAAATTTTTTTTTTATTAACCTTAGCGAGTAGAAACCTTAATTAACTCGCTGACACAGCGTACTTACATGATCATTCCAAGTTAACTTCGAATTCATGATTCGACCTAGATTATTAACATTTGGAACAAATAAAATAGTATCATTGTTTAAAAAGAGTTCAGGTACAATACTATGGGAGTTATTTTTCGATAAAAATAATGCTTTACTTTTAGTTGGATTTATGGTAAGTGCATTATTTTTGGACCATAGTGAAACATTGTTAAGATCGTCATTCAGATATCTCACAATTTCATATATATTCGACAAGTCACCGCCAATATATAATTGCAAATCATCATCATAAAAATGATAATGACAATTTAAAATATGCCAGGCTAGATCAGTGCAATGCAAATAGAAAAAAGCAAAGGACACAAAATTGATCCTTGAGGGACACCAACAAAAACATCGCGTAGGTTGGAAATATCATCATCATGTTTTACAAATTGCTTGCGATTATTGAAATATGAATGTAACAATAAAATAGCAGAATTAGAGAACTTATAATACAACTGAAGCTTTTGAAGCAATTGTGTATGATTAACACAGTCAAAAGCCTTAGAGAAGTCCAATTAATTTTGTAAAGATGTTTTCGTTTCACACCTAGATAAGAGCCGTAAGATTCTGCCATTTTTATCGTAAGCTTTCAATAGAGGGGGACGCTTTTGTTATTTCTCATAAGAAACAGCTTACATTAACATTTTTTAAATAAATTTTTGTAAATAAAAGCTAAAATGATTAGTTTGAATTTGCAATTTTAATATAATAACATTTAAATTGGTTCCATAAATAACGCATTATTACGAAATCAACATACAAACTTTCCAACAAAAATTCGGCCCTTGATTTTGGTTTTCTCCAATGATGTCATTTTTGTGGTTATCGGGAGCGCTAATTAGGAACATGGCATCCATTTTTTAAGATCCGAGATGGAGAAATTTGGTTTTATGCAAGGCGAGTTAGGAGCGGTGTCACTTTTGGTACCTGCTCATATCTACGCCTATAATTCCAATATGTGTATCATTTTCGGGGTACTGATTACGTTACTGACTTTTGATTTTGGCAAGTGGTGATGAAGGGAGGGGTGACCGCGATGTTGTGGTACCTAACTACTATCTACGCTGATAATGTCAATATGAGTGTCATTTTCGGGGTATTCGCGGTACTGATTAAGTTACCGACTTTAATTTTTCAGAATTCGAGATGGGAGCGGTGTTCTTTTTGGTTTTGGTGGTGCCCACCTATACTATCAACGCCAATGTGGTTGTCAATTTCGGAGGTACTGATTACATTACTCACTTTTGTTTTTCACACCTTGTGATGGTGGAAGGCAGTATTAATTTTGGCACCTACCTACTATCTACGCGTATAATGCTGACATGGGTGGCATTTTCGAGGTACTGATTACGTTACTGACTTTTGTTTTTCGCCAGTCGAGATGGTGGATGTTAGTAACTATCAATTTTTTGGAAAATAGTCACCATCAGCTTTTGCGTTTTTGGTTTTCTAGCTACATAATCTTCCAAAATGGTTTCCGCTTGCGAAACGGATTCAATCATTGCTGGACATTTATTTTTGCAAAATTTTTTTAATGATTATAACATTGATGCTACATTAGCCTGTGAATCTTAAACAAATTATATTTCTTAGATTTGTAATTACTGAAAAATGACTTGTTACGAAACTACAAATAAATTAAATTAAATTTAAGAAACACTATTTGTTTAAGACTAATTTCGAGTATTTACATTGAAAACGTGTTAATTTTAATTCAAACGTATTGAAAACCGAAAAAAATCGAAAAAAAATTAATATCATCATTATTACAGCGCCATCTATCATGAATCGACAAAAATGTTTCAAAGAAATCCTACGTATTTTAACCCGTAGAATCCGAATCTGCAATAAAAATCTAACGGGACACCCCTAGAAATGTGAGGTTATGCTAAAAACTTAAACAGAAAAAATATTGGGTCGATCGAAGGTGGTTTAGAAGGTCGCAACTCGAGCGCGAAGTTCGATAAAAACAGTATTTTTTCAATTTTTCACTTTCAAACGAACAGAAAAATTATTTAAAAATCAGCCTAAATGACTATTGTGGTGAATAGAGGAGATAATTACCTTTCCAAAACATCAAAGTTATCGAAAATCGGTTTACAAATAGCGAGATTATTGCCAAATTTCTAAAATACAAAAACAATACAAATTAACTATTTTTTTTTATTATAAATGCATAATGTTTCTCTTATACAATGATATTATGAATTAATGTTTATGATGAAAATAACCAATCTAAGATGATTTTCTACCCATTAAGGATGTTTTGGTATATGTTGAAAACTTCTGTGTGTAGTCCTTTACGACTTGAAGAAAATATTGCATGTCATCTTCATTTCTTGTTAATTTCTTATTAAAATCTTGTATTAACTTAACACCAAGTTCTGCGATATCATTTACGACTTTTATTTGACTGATAATCTTTATTCCGTTCTTGAAATTATCATCCTGAGGCCAAATATCCGGATCTTTGTTTAAGAAATCTGTGGAAATCTTGAACCGCTCAAAAAAAATCGCGTGTTTAGTGTAACAAAATCTGCTAGTTGTTTCGTAATGAATGTTTTCACATCATCAATGTTCAACTCGACGCGCTTACTAGTCTCGGCCTCTACATCCCTCATCATATCCAATGTTGCTCCATTCTTCTTTTCTCTGCACTAGAAACGTTTTCGACGTTTCCATCTTTGGTGCTTTAGCAGCTTTGCAGCTTTAGTGCAATGGAGCCTAATTTTCACATAAAATCGTACGATAAAAATGCAAATGTTCCGTAAATTCTTCTGTTCTTGTGCTGTTAACTTAAATTCTTCACGAAAGATAAATAGTTTCAATACATAACCAGCTTTGGACATCCAGCGAGCATGATGCATAGGTCCTGGGAGACGGAAACGATCATTTTCATTTGGTATCATGCACCAAAAAAATTAGTGATTTCCAATAATTCTTTGCCCGAGCATGTTCCTTTGCCAATTCTTTCATACAAAAATCCGCTAATTCCGCTTTCACATCATTTAATTGTGTATGAACGTTGGGTTCATCTATGCCTGCTTTGAAATTATCCTTATTCAATTAATACCAGTGATTATTGAATCTCACAAATAACGGAACATTTGCTCCTAATGTATTACCCATTTCTGAATCAATTGCAGCGCGCAATGTAATTTCACATATGTGATGTCGACAAGGAAGATCCACGGTCGCCATTCCAGATAACTCCGGAAGTAATTTTCCATCCCAATGTACTACGCCTGTTGTAAACTTGAGAGTCGATTTAACTATGCTGCTTTTTCTACTCTATTTGTTTCACGAAGACGCCTCAGTGTTGTTCGATTCAAAATGAGTCCATCAATGTCCAAGACTTTCGGCAACGGTACTGCTTAAATGCATTGCTGCACGATCAGTGATCTCCCACTTATACAAAGCTGACAGTATTCTAGGAGTAATGAAACATTTGCTTCCTCTAGAGACTCCTTCTGCGCTTAGCGTGGGCAAATCAATATTTTCGAAGCTCATGCCATTATCAGTTATCCTTTCGCTGTCACTCTCCGTTGACAATAATAATGCTTGTGAGTCTATTGGAATTGATTTAAGTTTTTCTTCAAGAAATTTTTTCTTCATTTATTTCATATTGTCTGGATCCAGCCAAATAACCGGGACGCCCCTTCTCACGATGTGACAAAATCGCTTGTCGCCTTCACTGGTCATCATGGACAAGGCATTGGTATGTGCGATATCGAAAATATCATCCAGTTTACTATTAAAAGCAATTTCTCTTTCACGGTAAACTTTTGAAGGTTTATTTTTATTCTTTAGAAGATATTTCTACTCATCATGCAATTGTTCCAATTTTTCAATGGAATATTGTTCACTTTCACGAATAGTTAATTTCGGTTGTAAAACAAAACACTTGCTTTTTTTAAGGTAACTTAGCACCAATAATTTGACAGTGATCATGGCCAAGACGATAAATTTCTGTAGTGGACCGTGAATTAACTGCTATTTTATCAACTTTAGTAGCACTTTCTTAAAAATATTAATATAAGTTAAACGGATTAGATTTAATTATTATAAATTTGTGTCCTTTTCTCGAGAGATTTGGATGACAATGAAACATATTGGCCATAGCGGGTCATAATTAATGCAGTAGGCGGATTTAAATACAATAACTTGTGAGACGAATGAGTCATAAGGACTTAACATAGTTGTGTTTTATGATAATGACATCATAAAGCACAATAATGTTAACTCCGTCTTATGCCTCGTACGGTTTTCTATGACATCATAAAACATTCCATTATTTATTCGTTATACCTCATTTTTATTTTATTTTGATTATAAATTCCAGGATTTAAAAAAAACTAAACGTTTTTTTTTTTAGTTTTTATTTGTTTCGAAAATTGGCAATAAACTCGGTATTTGTTAACCGTTTTTCGATATCTTTAATGTTTTGGAAAGGTAAGTCTATTCACCACAATTCTTAGTGTCTCTGTTTGTTGAAACTGAAAAATTAAAAAAATACCGTTTTTATCGAACTTCGTGCTTAAGTCGCGACCTCTAAACCATCTTCGATTGACCCAATATTTTTCTATAGCCCACGTTTAGCATAATTTTATATAATGACTGAACTACAGTTGAACCTGGTTTGAACTTATGACTAAAACGTCGTTAAATGTATCTGATTTCCTACATATTTATTTTATTGTTTTATATGTTATTTTTTGTCATAAACAGTGGTAAAAATATATTTATATTAGGTTCGAGAAATTTAATATATACTATTAGATTTTGTAAGCTAATTAATGCGTGATTACTCATAAGTGTAATACGCGCCTTACTCAAATAGCAGAATTCTCTAAGCCTCAACATTTGCAATATATGCAGAAATTCTGTATAAAAATATGATTATTTAAAATTTGTGGGAAATACTCCTACGTTCAATTTTGTATACCTTGTTTACAATTACAAGTAGCAATCAAATAACAATACATAATTGACTATAGAATCGATGTACAAAACTAACGTTAAATGTGTGTAATAAATGTATAGTATATAGTTTAGTCATAGCAATTGACCGAAATAATTTGCCATTGTTTTCTAACTATTTAAAAAACATCAGAACTCTAAACTAATTTTCCACTGCACCCAAATCCGCACACGCAGGAAATTCATATTAAAACCTCCAATCTACGACCATATAAATGCATATTGCTTTGTTGTATAAATATAAAAAATCCATCATTGTAAATAACTTACTATAAAATTAAAAATTATGAATGGAATTACAAAACTAGCTATATTTACTATACAAATTTTGAAATGTTTTTACTAAACTCTATAAAATGTGCTTACCGTAATAAATACTTCAATCCAGTTCAAAAATAAAAAGAAATAAGTAAACTTAAATTGAGAAAGTTGTTTTCTTATATGGTTGTGTTCGTAGTCCGAGAGTTTTTCGCTCAAACTTTAATACTTGTTTATTTTCTTAACATTACGTATTCATATTTATCAACGAATATGAGATGGATAGTAAATAATTCCGTTAAGAGAATTTTGCGCGCTGGATGAGACATGCCCCACTTTAAATATTATTTTACTTATTTTTTGTTTATTATGCTTTAAGTATAGTCGTGTTTGCTGTTTGGTTAATAGATTGACCGACATTTATTTTTTTTACTAATTTTAAACGTTTGGGATTTGGTTGATTAACTCTGATATTTCATTCATAGTTAATTTACAGCAAAACAGTTTTGGTGCTACGTTTTCATAATTTTTCGAATTAATAAAGTTGGTACTTTAATTGTTGATAATGTGGTATACAGCAAGCCCTCTTGTAATACCGTAGCATTGTTTTATAAAATTATATTGTTCAGCTTCCATAATAAACCTAGTACCGTTTATTATGGAAGTTGACCAACATAATTTTATAAAACAAACCCCAAAAGCCTCAATAAGGGTTTTGTTGGATAATAAATTAATATATTCTAATCAAATTTTACCAGTTTTTTTCTATCGTTAGATATTGTAATTCACGAATCTCGTTACCACAGTCGCACGACCGTTAAATGATTTTAAACTTATTTATTTTTTAATAAACCTTGCATAATTAATAATTTATAAAAATTGTGAGTCAGGACAGACTACAGAATATTTCTTTTTAGTTGTGACAATTCGTCAATTTGCATATACTTTATTGCATTTCATTGGCCGCCCAATTCTCTACAAATGAGCTTATTGCGGTTGATTGGTGGTTATAAATTATAATATTATAAATATTAAGTTTTGGTTAATAAGGTGATATATCAATTTGTATATCGTCGTATTCCGTTAATTCTTTAATTTTATAGATGTATTATTGTATCGATGTTTTTTATTTGCGATCGATTTAAAATTGCGTAATAAAATTTAAATGAACAATAGCAAATTAAGACTAACTGTGGGTTTATACTTGCGGAAAATAGTGCGGCACTAATATATCGCGCTCGCTCCCGCAGGTATGAATTGATACCTGCGGGAGATAGTGCATTTTCCGCAAGTATAAACGCACAGTAAGCTAATCTATATGATAATGTGTTTGCGGTTAAGTAGTCGTCTAGCAATGCAAAATATCAAGCATGTGGCCTCTCACTCCTACAATGAATTCATTTAAATTCTATTTAATGTCACACATGATCATCGAAGTTGATTCTGTCACCTGTGGTACTACCTCTTTTCTGTTTTCTCTGAAATTTGTTGTTAAATATCAATTTATTTTAGAGAATGTTACTGTACTACAAAAATTTTTGTAACCCGACAATAATTTTAACGTTGTCATCCATATGAAATGGTTTTCTGCATCTATTTTGAAAATATGATTATTTCAACTATTAGTCTCCTACTGTAAAAGTATAAATGTATTTTTTTTAGTTATATTTTGCGCAACATGTATAAGCGAAAATTACTCAATCAATTTCTTTTTTATTTTGCACACAGTTCGTTTTTCCCATATGAAACTTACGAGCTTCGTAAAACCTCAATTAATATAATTTTCGTTTAAAATTATTAAAGTTTTCAAAAAATTATATCAGAAAGATTGATAATTTTTAAATATGTTTAGTAAAACATTAAACTTTAAATGATTTTTTACTAAATATGTAAACATTCGGGGCACATTACACAACAACAATACAAATATATAATATAAAAAACGCACAGAGAAACTGTCAACAACAAAATAATAAACTAGAAAAATATTATTTTTACCGTCATATTTTAATAGTTTTACTGTAACACATTTCTATAATTGGTGTCTACGGACATATCGGTGTGAGTGGTGGTGTTAAAATTTTATTATTGCACTTACTCTTTGATTGTTACTACATGGGAAACAATTTTTTGTTTTCGTTTCAAGATGTGGAACAAAAGTAAAACAAAATGAGATTATTTCCGGAACTCATTTTTATTTTGTCAGTTTCAATTTCACTTTATCTTACAATAATACGCATTCGCATTTCTTACTGGTGGTTTATTGTGAGAACTTTCGGAGAAAGTCATGGGTGTACAAATCATCAAAGTCTTATTAGCTTATTCGATGTTAATTGCATCGATAATTCAACATTTTCAGATTGCTTAAGTAATTAATAACGACAATTTTGCTTTTGAACATCGTTAAATAGTTTTTACGGGATTCACTCACGCAATTCGAGCAACATGTGTGCTACAACCGCCGATATTCAATTTGCGATGGGAGGTCGGTTGAGTAAGGTTTAATGGAAAATATGTTGCATATACGGTTAAAAGGATACAACCAAGACATAATTCACACAAACATATACGCAAACTATTGACTTAAAGAACGTTAACGAACCATACCGCGTCTCACCTGAGACCATTAAGATCAACTTATATCTATTTGTCGAACACTGTAATTTGGTTTGCCCTACGAATGTTTTACACACAATTGTTTTTATTTTATAATCTGTCTTTTTTTTGGTCAGCAGCGCGACTTGAAGTCGGGACCGCGATGTGGTAGCAACTCTGTTATCCAATGCCGTACGACCGACAATAACATAAATTGAAATTCGGCTACCAGTATCAACCGTTTTTTGTATTTCCGAATTTCAAAAATAATTTAAGAATTGTGACTATTCGTACAAACAGTAGTTATATACGTTATAACGCCGGTAGTTGTGTCATTTTTTAAAGTACGAGAGATGTTTATGGACGGGACAACAAAGGATTCAAGACCAGAATTTTGGAAAGGAGATTTATAGTGGCCACGCTGTGTCACCTACACAATTTTATTTTATTCTATTGCAATTTTTTGTAAACATTATTTTTAGCGTTATTATTTCTTTCAACGTGAAAAATAAACCTAGATAGCTGTTTTCATTTTGATAGTTTTTGCAAACAAAAATAGGATTATTTCACCTAAAGACGTCACTTTTCAAATTTGCTGAAATTTTATGTCATCGTCGCAATTTTGTGTGTTTGTGAGTATAACACTTAATTACGTACATAATTTTTTTGCGTTAAAAATCTCATAAAATTTTCATAAAACATCAGCCGACACTAGACTATGAATCTTCTGTTTTGCCAATTTTAATTTTCATTTTAAGTTAATACTCTAGAAAATTCAACTGAAAAACACACGTTTATTGTTATTCACATTGTTTATTACATAATTTAAAAAATTTCATTTTTTCATTCTTCTGCATTTTTGTTTGATGTTTGAATAAATTTGCGTGAAAGTGAAACACATGAAAGTTTCTACATAGAATTATGTGTCACGTACATACAAGCATAAATTTTCATTGCATAAAATCTCAGTAAATTTACATAAGCTAAGCAATTGCCATGCATTCAGCCATAATTTTATTTAGATTGCATTGGAAATTCGAAGATAAAAGTCATGGAAGTCAAAATGAAAAGAAAAACGTTTTCGATATTGCTGGAGAACACAATATGCCACTGACTTTCAGAATGTGTTCGTGTCACCTCTGGGGTTGGTATAAAAAGCTTTTAGTATTCTTTACTTAAAAATACGTGAGATACTGCGATTTTCAAGAAAAAATATTAAATATTTACCGCATGATATCTTGGTTAGTTGTCATCGAAATTACTTCAACACTACTTCACACCACTCATTTTACACCAACGAGCTATTGATCGTCCGATAAGGTTTTCAAAAACTTAATGTGATAGTTTATTTTGGTGCAGTTGTAGCGGTATAGTTTCTAACAGACCTATGATGTTTTTGAAATGCGGACCTAGAGCTTCATAATTTGAGAATGAGTAAAAGCAAAAGAAATGCAACAGTTCAACCAAAACTTTCATTGAAAATATATTAATACTTACATATCTTCGTCGTGAAATGCAAAATGTGTATGTCCATTTTGATTAATTTTACGTTTTATACATAAATGGAACAAGCTAGATGAAAGTTGTGAATCGAATGTTTCTGAATATTCAAACCTCAATACGTTTCAATTAAACGATTTACGATTTCTGACTAAATTATTCTGCATTTCTGGTCGATGATATACGTCATTTCCACTTCTATATACTTGTTAGCACTTCATCCAAATTTATTTGTATAAATACCACGATTCGGGCGCATATTTGTTATGTATGGTATTTGTTAGCACTTTGTTGTAGCAAATTTGAAATTTAGTTATTTCCACTAAATTCACTGTTGCTGCAGTAATAAGAATGAGCGCGGAGTAATGTTAATTATTCGTGAGAGAATGTGAGTTGAGATTTTTGTAAGATCTGGACGTTTTGTTCCCACCTTCACATTTTCTTCTATTTTTAAATACGGGGATTTTCGGTCTGTAAGTCCTTCTACTTGTGCTGGTTTTTATGCAAGTAAAGTAAATGATGACAATATAAGGGAAGTTCTCGATGACATTCTGAATAAAAAACTATATTGTAATGAATTTTCTCTCCGTGAGAAATAAACATTATATTTTGGGCGTTGTGTGGAATAAACTGAAGGATATGTTCATAAAATTCATTACTACTGCAGCTATTGTCGATTGTCCTACGGTATAATAAGGCTGAGCTCAGAGAAGCAATTTAGTTTTGAAAAGTTATATAAACATGTTATTCTAGTAAGAAATTTAGAAGTGATTAAACATACATTTTTAATTTCCTTTTTGTGATTCTTTGGTTTATTTATGAGATGTAACTTTTAAAAGTGCAGACGTATATTATTTAAAATTTGAAACATAAATTATCTAATCACAAATCATAAAGAACCATTCAAAACGTCCCTTAATAGATTACAGTACACTATTTAAATGAATTTCTGCAAGAACCGCCTTATTATTAGCTAAATGGCTTCTTTATAAAAAACGATGAATTCATCGATGCTTTATGCAGTAAATTTCTTATGAATAACATTCGCTAGATCATGTTAAACTTCATTAAATATATAAATGACATTGGTCCCAGGCACAATCATGCGGGACTTCATTGAAAGATTCTTGATGAACTCATCGATTACCTTCCAGTAGGGAATCACCAAGAATATTTACTAGAATGGCATGTTCTTTTTACTAGAATGGCATGTTCTTATATCCGATTTCGGATTTTACCGATAGAAAAGCAATAACAGCCACTGCACTAATGAATTTTATCAATATATTCATTAATTTATTCATCGGAACGTTCAAAGTTTAATGTTATTTTCTTATGAAGAGAAAAATCTTTACAACATACCTTTTGAATATCATTGAGAACTTCACGTGTGCTGTCTTCGATTGTTAGAGTTACACAAAATTCTGACACATACAATCAAATAAAATTTAAAGCACTAGATATGAATTAAAAATTAAATATATTAAATTTTAATATATTAATTAATTAATTAATGTATGTAATTAAAATGAAACTATGTTCGGTGCAATTTACCGTAAAATGAATTTTGAGTGAAGTTGCACAATAACAATAAAATCAATGAACAATTAACTACTGACACTGTTTTTAATCAATTAAAAGAGTTAAACAAAAATTAAAATACATATGAACTGTTTCTTATGTTGGAAGGATTATGGAGCTCGAATTTAAAATGCAAAAACAACACATGAACGCCTGATAAAACGTCTTATGAACCACTTTAGAAAAAAACCCACACATGAGCGAGAATGTATTACCAAATTACATTTTTATTAACATGTGTTGTTTTTAGTTACATTAAAACTTCTATGAGTCGAATCACTAGTTACCAAAATAATATGTTTGTAGAGAAGATTCGAGTAAAATAAATGAAAAACCAATTTTACTCGAGTTACTCGATATATAAATATACACATTATATATACATACATATACAGAAAATTAGCCAAAACTGAAATTCGAGTTAAGGAATAATTCGACTTATAGAAGTTCGAATATATAGAAGTTAGTTTACTTTCACGCTATATACAGAAAAGTTGCTCACAGTACCCATAACACATTTTTTTAGTTCAAATATATGTATTTGTTTTGAAATTAACTTTAAACTTTATTTTTCTTATTTTTTTCTTTCAGAAATAGCAAAAGTTAGAGCATCACTATTTCAAATAAACGGTGTAAGGAAAGAGCCCTTATCACTACCAGAACCAGAGGGACAACCGGTTACTTTAAATGAAAAAGTATATGTACCAGTAAAAGAACATCCAGATGTAAGTTTTACAATTTTTATCTAATTTTCACGATTCTATGTAGCCTCGCACGGACTACTGTAGTAACATATCGTCTGTATTTAAAAAGTTGATATTTAGAACTTAAAATATTTTTCAAATAGAAATAGCAAATCATCTTCATCTAAATAGCAAATATATTATGTATTCTATGAAGATTATATACATCCATTCTTAAAAATAATTTTTGTAATAAATTTGTTTTATATAAACTAACTCTTAGTCAGCAAGCGTTATACTTTGGATAGGTCTGTGTTCTGTTTTTCATTTGGGTTTTTATGGATTTTCTATTTTTAAACAGTTCCGAAAATAGAAAACCGTTTTTATATATTTTCCGAAAATAAAAAAATGTAAGAAGAAAATCAGAAAAAATATGTATTTATAAAGCATATAACGGTTCATCTATACACGGTGTATAATACAGCACTTATCATCGACCGCATATACGCGTCCGTTCTTATATGAACGTTTACAATATAAGAATTAATTAATATACCTAGTATTCGAGATCGGTAGATATTTATGTGTGTTAAACAAGATAATATTACTTACGTTCATTTACAAAATGGTATAGTGTGGGAGTAAAAAATGTTTACTTAAGAACGAAATTTATCTTTGTTTTCAACAGTGATTTAAGATGGAAAGTTCATTACATTATATGTTGGCACTATAACCTCACAAAATATTAAATTGTCAAAATCATGATTGATTAGACACTCGTATACACTTGATTTCTTCTACAGTGTTACCAATCACTAAGATAATTTTGGAGTTTAATTTTAAAAATATAAAATATAATCATCATCTTCAATTAGTAGGGGAGTTTCTCGCAGCAAGTTACAATGCATCAGTACGATAAGACTCTACGTATTGTTTGGTTATGAGACTCTTACAAAACCCTCAAGTTAATACCTGTCAAATAGGTGGTCTAAACATCTTAATTTGATATTTTTATTATTTTCAATTAAAAATTACGAAAGCAAAGATTGAGCAAATAATCAATTATTCGTTAATTCTAAACATTTTGCTGTTGTACTGTTTTCTGTAATTTTTCACAATTTTCCCAAAATTTTATTTTTACAATAATATCACGTTTTTACATTTATATAACAGCACAATTTTACCTCATCACATCACATAAATAAAAAATAAAAATTATCAGGTCTCCAAACATATTTGGTGAGTTGTTAAGATAAATTTTAGAAGTAATACCAATAAAATACCAATTAACTGTTAGCCTTTTAATAGTTTTTAGGCAAGGATCGCACGTTATCGTTTCTTGTAATAAATAATAACCGAATCTAAAAGTGAATTCATCAAAAACATTTCGTTAGATCATCCATTTCTGGTCTGGCTTGATCATAAATAATGAAAAATGTTATGCATCATGGAAATTTAAAATCACTTTTTACAGATCTGTCTAATTTATTACTAACGAGAGATAGAAAAAAATACACGATATTCAGAAATTGAAATAAACCCATAACAAAAATTATGTAACAAAAGTAACCGTATCTCATCTCATCATTCCCTTTTATTTTTATAGTTTTCACGGTTGTCTTACAAATAAAATAAAAAAAGTAGACAGGTATATTTAGTTATTTACGCGTGCGCCGCGTTTTTTTATGTTCATGTGTAGGGTAATTACGTATATTTTGTATTATACATATGTGTGTTCTATAAATATACTCGCTTATCATACTCTATATACAGTAGTTGACTTAATTAATTAAATTAACTTTTATACTTATATTTTATTTTTGGTCTGCTTGTAGTTTGTTTTCAATGTATTGAACCAAATATGTGATATCATTTTGTTTGTATGGGTAATGTTATCGTCGTATGAGTGAGTTATTTGAATATACAATACTACACTACATTTACCTTTTTTTAAATGAGAAATTTTTTTAAAATTTTGTTTATTAATAAATAAAAACAATAGAAGCTTAATTTACTAATTTAATATACTTACATTTAAAGTAATTATGGGAATAATGCGAGTGAAAGTCGTTAGTAATCGAATGAATATCATCACGCAACTATGTATGCATTCTTAAATATACGAATAAAATGTTTTGTGTTATCGCTGGTTGGTGAAAAAATTTGATGTATTCTCAATTAGTAAACGATGAGCGCATAATTTTAACGGTTGGTTATAAAATTATACTGAGCGTGATTGATAAATTATTTTTAAATGTGCACAAAATTCGAGTTATCAGTAATTATAATAAACTCCGGATTTTTTGTGTAATTATTACAATATTAGTATATATTATTCTAAAAATGTATCATAATACATGTAATTACAACATTGCGCTGAATAAACCGCGCTCTATGATTCTGGAAAATCAAGTTTTGGTCAACACCGACAAAACCAGTTAAATAATAACTTGACACATTTAATGAATGAAAGCTTTTTGGTTGTTTTCTTAATATATACTTGTATAACAGACCTCATATCTCGATGGTTAAAAATGAGCAGTTTTTTTTTACCATGATCACAAATATTACCAAATCTCTTGCTCAAATATTTTATTGTTTGCTACTAGTTTAATTATGGTCGAATTTCGTGGTTTTACATAATATAAGTATTTCTTTGCTGATAACATTTTATTCATTCATTCCTTTGACAGTTAACCCTTTCATGTGGAATAACAAAGGTGTAACTTACTATTATTTGTACCACAACTAAGCATAGTTATATGTCGTTTTGCATACCAAGTTATGTACTACAGCTAAGCGTAAAACAAAATACACAAATTGGCTTCAACTAGTAACAAACACGATAAATTTGCATAAATTGTGTATATGATATCATTGTTAGATTTCTATGTTTAATATTATTAGTATATTTTTCGGGTATTAGACATAGAGTTTGTATGCACATAGACATCAATCAAACAAATGAAACGAACTAAAAAACTACATTGGCAAACTTAAATAATGTGCTAATTATAATAAATATTTAATAAATAAAATTCAAAACATTCTCAATGTGGTGTACGACGAGATTTGCCTTGTGTTGGATCGTAACGCACACTTGCATTAGATGACAATAATTAGTATTTTTTTGTACATGACGATTCATTTTATGTGAACAACAATCGAAGCGTGTGATCAACGAAATATAAAATAGAAATATTCAAAATCCTTCATTTAAATAAGAAGAAATTTAAGTGTACGAGTAGGAGACGCAAACACATGTAAAAATTAACATCAATTGAAGAATTAAATAAATTAAAATACATCTTATAATGAAATAATGCCGACATTGTTTTGTTTAATGAAGATATATCTCGTTTTAATTAATTTATCTAAACTATTCAATTAATATTCCAATTAAAAGTAATCAATATATTTCAGTAATATATGCACTGTGCGGGTTACTCATACTATAATCTACATAATAACACGAATTTGCTTGCGCATTTATACATTTTTTTTAATAAAATGGCAGAGCTATTGTATTTCTTAGAAATACGGAGGATGCATACTGACAAGGTGTGATTTTAAAATAAAGCCAAACCTAATATGTGTATGTACGATAATTTATGAAACAATCAAAACTATTTAAGTACCTACATAATATGTATGCAACGAGGTAATTTTTATAATTCAAAACTCCATCATTTAGAGTTTATTGGTTACCCAAAACTAAAATTGAAACCGAAGAAATTTGAGTACGAACGCGAATAAGTATTAGATTTAAGGACCAAAATGGAATTATCGTAAATTAATTTTAATATTTGAGGTATAACCGCAAAAAAATCGCTTAAAAAATAAGCATTATACAGTTCCTGGCCAAATTATTAGACGCATTATAGTTGCTATGAAAAATTTTAGTTAACAGCTATTTTAGTTTAGTTTTCGAATATATAATTACAATTAATTTAGTCTAGCTGTACGATTAACCTAATTGTTATCACAAAAAACACCATTTCTTAAAAAATATCAATTGTGACACATGCCATCAAATTTTAATATTTTTGCCGCTATGAGGAGCTTTAATTCTGAGCGGCATGCTGTCAATGCAAACTGTACTGTCTGCTGCATTTGTGGATGATGATTCCACACACACATATTCTTTTCTATGAGCTTGTGGTTCTGATCATATTTTTAGCCACCTCTCTTCATCAGCTCCCACACATTCTCGATAGGGTTCATGTCGGCGCTATTACCCGGCCAATCCAAAAAAGGGATATTTTATTCCCGGAAGTAAGTTTTTACAGAGTGAGCTGTGTGGAAGGGAGCTCCATATTGCATCAAAATAAAAGGTACCTCTTTTAGGAATCATTGGGCGCATTCAGGGCACCCAACAGTTGGGAACATGTTGAGTAAAATCTAAGCCAACGTTATGAAAATGATTAGTACAATGAAATTTTGAAATCAAATTGGCGATGATTTCACTAATCATGATGCCAACCGTTGGAGATCCTGAACGCGCCCATTCTCTGATCTGCGGCATGCAACCGATGCTACAAAAATTGTATACTGGTTTTGCCCCTCATTATGCCATTTACCACATACTCAGACGTTTTGTGCCTTTGCCACTGATGACTCACCAATCATTTTCTTCGTAGGGTACTTAACAGTCTGAAGTACGCATTCGGGATGAAATTTTTCATTATGGCGAGGACGTACAAACTGAGATTTGTTCTCCAAAATCTCAAATGTGCTTTCAACGCTAAAGCAGATCTGTCAAAAACACAAAAAAGAGATAAACATTTTACGAATCAATCCTGAATTTTCATTATTTCATCGTAAATAATAAATTTAATGAGAAATTACCGATCAAGAAATTCACATCTTTGTCACGCCACTGTTTGGTCCGTGTCAGATAAGTTCACTAAATAACAGTTAATTTCTATGTTCTTGTTTAAAAATCAAAAATAGTACGTATAATATACAGTCATTGGCAAAAAACTTCCTCACCCATAGAAATCACATAAATATTTTTTTTAAACTCGATTACACTGTGTAAATAAAAAAAATGGTTTGTACAAAAATTTGTTTTTAGTTAATATAGTTAACATAATTTATTTTATGTAATAAAACAATTATTAATACTTTGTGGCTCTTCCTTTCACTAATAATATATACTTGTTTATACCGTTCCATTGTATTTTTTTATTTCTAAATTATTTTTTCAAACGTCCTGGATGTTTTTTTTACTTCGGCTTCCATATTGTTGGTACGCGTGTACACTAGCCGCTTCAACACGTACCAGCAATTGTCTATCGGGTTGAGATCTGGTGAATTGCCTGGCCACGGAAGAATGTCTATTTTTTTACTATTCAAGTAATTTTTAACGCCTAATGCATTGTGGCAGGGTGTGCCACCTTGCATAAAAGTGTATACCGATGAAAGAAGAGGCAGTGATTTTCGTAGAGCATGTACACATCATTCCAAACATTCTTGTATTGGTCTTGCCGCATCGTTTCTTGTACAAAATATATTGGTCCAGGGCCCTTTGGTGATATACAGCTCCAAATCATGACGGCCGGTGGATCCTTGAGTCATTTTTGCACGCAGTTCTCATTAAAGCGTTTACCCGGTCAAGCGGCACTCTTCGCTAAATATAACCTATGGAATTGAAAAATAAAGTTGGTTATTATTTTTGATGCTTGGACACAGCTGAATAGAATTGTTGTTTTTAAATTTGAAACTAACCCTATTCCTGGTGCTGCCGGGCCAAACCAGTCGTTGTTGTCTCATGCGAGAACTGATATGAGGCTTTTTTGCTGGGCGCCTGCATATGAGTTGATTTTATTTCAAACGACGTTGTACTGTTCTTTCCGATATTTTCGCTCCAGCCTCGATTATCGCATTGGTGATTTTTCGAATCGGTGCATGGCGGTCTTCAAATGCAAGACGGGCTATTTTCCGATTCACTCGATTTGATGTTTTCTGTTTTCCACGCTGCATTTTTACTCACGAAAATATCCTGCTTGATCTCTAAGCCTAGTTTTCTGGCTATAGCATTGTATGGATGTTGCCCAGTTTCAAGGAGAGCGCGGTTGCCACAGATTTTTGCTTGTCCTTGATGTCCTTTCCACCCATTTTTTGCGATAAACGTAGAATCTGTTAATGTGACTGTAATAAAAATGTAATAAAAATTGTTTTCAACGTCAAGCCACGTACACAAAACTCAAAAGTAAACAATCTATTTTTCGAGGATAAACACTTTCTTAGGAATCGATCTAGAAAAAACCACTTTCGAATAACAACTAATTAACAAATGTAAGTTAATTTTCCTTTAACTGCAAAAAAACACAAACAGGTAGACACGCTGACGCGTCCACCCATTTAAATTAGTTATAAACAAGAGCAGGAAAATAGGATAAAATAGTAGGAGAAAACTTAAGGAACCACAGAAAAACTAGTTGTATTATATGAAAACGTGATATGATGTAGTCGCGCAGGTTTTTTGACCAATGACTGTAAAATACACATTACACATACATGTAATTATAAAAAGTCTACAGTGTGTGTAATAATTAGGCCAGGGACTGTATTTGTTAAATGGAAATTTCATAAATCTTATTTTCATAAATCCAAAGATAATTGAATTGACAGCCATCTGTATAAATGTTAGGAGAAAAAATACCATGTTCCAAAATCCTTCGGGTGTAAATGAAATTGAAAATGAAAATCCGCAAGAAACATTTTCTAATTGCCAGTTAGAAAAGAAAATAGAAATTGCCACTTCAACGAATATGTTAAATTTGACTGTTTCGAACGGTAATCCGTGTACACCCTGCAACTGCAAGAAACTGCACTTTGAATTGAATCCAATGACAATAAAAACAATGTCAGAAATGGGCGAAAATATGTTCAACCAAGGTAAACGATCTAGAAGTAAACATTTTGTGAGACAAACATGGCCATCACCCGCAGATGCGGATACAATTTTTTCAACTATAAACTATTTTCTTAAAATCTACATAAACAACAATGTTAACCTGCATGGAATTTTTTCGGAAAAATGTGTACAAAATAACTCTTTTATTCGACTTGATTAATCATTATTAAATGTTGTTGTTTTTATCACTATTTGCCGTAGACACTTGGCGGAACACACTGACACTTAATAAACACGTTTTTTTATAATAAGTTGTTTTTTGTTTCGCAAAAATAAAGCTTTGAATATTTAAGAAAAAATTCAGAAAGTTTAAAAATCACTCGATCGATTTCGGCTTGTTAGGCCATGATCAGGAGTATCTCTATGATACTCCTGATGATGGCCTAAAAAGCCGAAATCGATCGAGTGTTTTTAAACTATTTGAAAAAAAATTTAAATAATCAAAACTTTATTTTTGCGAAACAAAAACATATGATTATAAAAAAATGTGTTTATTAAGCAAGTTTTGTTGGATAATTACAGTTTCCAATAAGGTCATTTAACCTGTTCAAATATTAGCAAGGTATTAGGTTGGACAGTAGTTAGTTCCATTTAATTTTAAAATTCCACTGTAAATTATCATATAAAATTCTCTATTCTTATAAGGTATAAAACAGGAACGAAATTGTTTGTATTGAAATTACTTTTTTGCTATTGTAAATTAACTTTTTCAAGCCAAATTACTGGTCACTATTTCGTAGACTATCTGCGAAATGCATAGTTCCAGAAATGTGTATACTGGTACATTTCTGGAATTATGCGTTTCGCTGATAGTCGACGAAAAACTGACGTGTAATTAATTTGAATACAAAAAATGTCGACCCTACTTCATAACTTTTAAGAATAGAGAATTTTATATGATACATTTACTGTGTAATTTTAGAATTAATTAATATTTTTATGTCGTGTGCCAGTACCACAAACTGTACTAGCGCAATCCAAGAATGTCAATTTTAAGCATCATAACACTAAGTAAATTTTGAGAGGAGTGTAGAGCATAATGGAAAATACATAATACAATTTTACAGTAAGTCACGATTTATTCTACAGTAATCATAATTTATACCAACTCGTTTCTTCTTCGGAAAATAACACTTCCGTTTGATCACGTCATTAAACCTGGTACATAGCCATTAACGTCAATGTACGCATTCATAGCCAGTACATGTTATTTATGATGGTATCGTATTCATTTAATATTAACTATAATTTTTGGCGGACATTTTATCATTACTACTTTTCCATTGATTTTGGAATATCCAATTTTCAATATAATTTTTATGCATTTTGTAAATATTAAAATTACGGAAATGATTTTGATTGTCATTTGTATTCTCTTCCATATAAGATTGCTTTTACACGTATGTATTTGTACAATATTATATGAAGATTTGGCTCCAAATGAGACAAACTGCGAGTCCCATGCTATACAAAAATTAAATCGCCAAAATGAAAAGGAAAACCCTTAACTGAGTACTGTTCTATTCATTTTTTAAACGTAGAAGCATGTTGCGGTACGGTATTCCGATTTTAAGTAATTATGTTAAAACTTTAGATTAATTAATTGTGTTCTTTTGTAGTGAACCAGTAAAACGAAACAGTTCTTTGTGTATCTAGAGCACAAAATAGTATTTTGTTGGTCGAGTGCAGCATCCCCAAGAGACCAACGAAATCCTTTTCGCTCGAGTTGCACACAATATTTTTTCTACCACTTACATTAAAAATTACGTAAACTGTTGTATTAATGAAATTCCGTCTTACTTATTTTCAAAAATTAGTTACAGTAACAATATGTAATTTAAAATTATTCGTCTTGCCGTGCGAGCATTAAAGCACTAGTACTATGTCCTTATAGACAAGCGTAATGGTTAATTGAATTGGATAAATTTTTAAGCAATTTATAAATGTTGTAATTAACATTTCTCGCTTCCACAAGTGGATACTAAATACTTTATTTTTGTATATGCATACTTATAACAAACACATTGTGATTCTAAACGTTGGAGATTTACAATTTTCCCATGTACGACCTGCTGTATAAAACTATGTTAAAAAATTTAATTGTGTTATGCAAATGATATAAAGCAAGGATCACCATCATACACCATCCAACACTACGAATAATTAGTTATATATTCTAAATAGGTGAAAGTGCTTATAGGCATAATGTATGGATTCATATATTAATGGGTGTGGTTCATCATTGTTAATGTCAATAAACGTAGCTACCAAAAATGATAAGAAATATTGAGAGTTTATTGGTGTTCAATTTACAAGCACATCGAATCGGAAGCCAAATTTGTAAATGTGTTACACTAAAAAGTTAGGTAGGTGTTATTTATGAAATGAAGTTGAAGTTATCTTATCTTTGAATAAACAAAAAAAAAATATATATTTATATATTTTAGAGTATCTATATAAATATTCGTATATATGGGTGATTTTTTTAAGCTGAAACTTTCAAATATTTCGGAAAATAAGCGCTCTACGAAAAAAGTGTTCATTATCAAAATTTTAGTGCTAAAATTAGTACCCCTCCTCCCCTTCTTGTAAGTGGGGCGGGGGGTAACTTTGCAATTAAAATATGAACCCTATTTTTATTGCAGATTCGGATTCTACGGCTTAAAGTATGTAGGATTTCTCTGAAACATTTTTTTCGATTCATGATAAATGTATAACGATATTAATTTTTTTTTTCGATTTCTTCTACTGAGAACCTATACATACGATTTCGCAATACGTTTGAATTAAAATTATCTATTATCGTAACCCAGAAACATGCGAATAAATTTGCTTTTAAATAACTGATTTTGTTTGTATTTTGTTTTAAAAAATTTTGTATACGAAATTTTCTATAAATTATTATGAAAAATTTACTTGGCGTACGGGTTGTGCTAAACTAAATGGCGTTTTTTTGTTGGCCTTGTGTTTTATTTTCAAATGATAAATCAGTGTGGAATTCAAAAGGTTTTGTTGATATGAATAAGTTTTTTAAGGCAACAACACGGCATGAAAAGTCAGGCCGTAGTACCTTAGATATTTTTTTTTTTTTTTTTTTTTTTTTTATATATTTATTTATTACAACTGATTTACAAATCATCTAGTAATTTATCTTTCATAATTTATATTCTTGTTTGGAGGGTTGTAGCCCTTTGGCTAGTCCGCTTTACAATTTTATTATATTTTTAGCCGATCCTGATTGGATCTTGTAGATCATGCGGTTTCTTCCTTCGCAGCCGTCTTACTAGGTTTGAATCATCCAACATACGACGTATCTCAGCATTTTGGTGTAGACTAATACGTTGCATGTGTTTTCTCGCGTGTTTGCTTATTTCTTCACTAACGAAATCCATCTTCAGATCTCTATGGAGGTTGTCATTTCTTATGTACCACGGTGCATTAACTATTCCACGAAGGACTTTACTTTGGAATGACTGGATGATATTGACATTGGTTTTCTTTGTACAGCCCCAGAGCTGAATACCGTAAGTCCACACAGGTTTTAGGATTTGCCGGTATAGTAGCAATTTATTATGTAGAGTTAGCTCAGAATTTCTTCCTAAGAGCCAATCCATCTTTCTGTATTTGATGTTTAACTCTTCTTTTTTCTTTTTCACATGCTCTTTCCATTTTAGTTTCGCGTCTAGAGTCATGCCTAGATATTTTGCCGTATTTGCATAGGGAATTTGCTGGGAGTTCAGTTCTACTGGTATCCAGTTGACCTTCTTGTTGGTAAAGTTTACGTGAACAGATTTTGTTTCATTAAGTTTTATTCGCCATCTCTTGGTCCAGGTACTGACAATATTAGTAGCTCTTTGCAATTTGCTTGTAGATTCTTCTATGCAATTAGCAACTGCTAAGATGGCCGTATCATCCGCAAACGTCGCTATATTAGTATCCTCTATCGTTGGCAGGTCCGAGGTGTATAGAACATATAAAGTTGGTCCCAGAACGCTACCTTGTGGTACCCCTGCTGATATTTTCTTTATTTCTGAGTATTCGCCATCTAATTTAACTCGAAAGTGTCGGTTAGATATGTAAGATTTTAGAATTTCATAAAACTGCTTTGGTAAGTCTCTTTGTAATTTATATTCCAAACCTTTATGCCACACTCTGTCAAAGGCCTGTGCTACATCCAAGAAGACGCTTGAACATACTTTCTTTTTTTCAAGTACGTCTTCAATTATGTTTGTAATTCGGTGCACTTGTTCTATTGTTGAATGATGTTCTCTGAAGCCAAATTGATGTGGAGGAACAAGATTTCTTTCTGCTATTATTGGTTTTAGTCTCTTTAGGAGTAGTTTCTCGAATAATTTTGAAATTATTGGGAGTAAGGAAATCGGCCTATACGAATTTTTGTCATTAAGTGGTTTGTTTGGTTTAGGTATCATAATTACTTCTGCTACTTTCCATTGACTTGGAACGTGTTTAAGTCTGAACACTGCATTAATTATTTGGAGTAGTTTACGTAGACCTTTTTCAGGAAGAGCTTTTACTATTTGTCCTGTAATTAAGTCATATCCTGGAGATTTCTTTGTATTTAGGTTGAGATTGATTTCCTCTTTTAATTCTTGTAGTGTGACAGGAGATATATTGCAGTTATCCATTTTATATACTGGTATGTTTTCCTCTGCAGTTTGTCTAGGTAGTGGCTGAAACGTGTTCTCGAGGTGGGTTGCAAACAACGAAGCTTTTTGCTTTGCACTTATAGCCCATGTACCTTCTTCATTTTTTACTGGTGGGATTTGTAGTTTAGGTCGTTTTAAACTTTTTGTCGCTTTCCAAAGGGAGTACTCGGTATCTTTTTCCCCAGTAAGGCCACTCAAGTATTTATTAATGGATTCGTTTTTGATTTCTTTAATTAGCAACTTTAGTTTATTGGATAAAAAATTAAGAGTTGTTTTATATTCTGGCGCTCGACTTCTTTGCCAGGCCTTTCTTGCTTTTCGTTTTGCTGCAACCAGTTCCCTAACTTCTAGAGGATAAGTAGCATTTCGGCGCATTTCCTTTGAACTTGAGGGGGTACTACTCCACGCCGCTTCTTGTATACTGTTGTTGAGTTGTTCTAGTTCTTCTTCTAGCTCTATCGGGTTTTTAATTGGCACCTGAAGATCAATATTATCCTCAATAAGTTTCTGGAATTTCTCCCAGCAGGTTTTTTTGTTCGTTAGCGAAGGTGGACTAGTTTTTTTAATAATCGTTGCACTGATTGTCATAATAACAGGCGTATGATCCGACATAATCCCCTCGCAGCTTTCTAGGTTTTCGTCTATACCTTTGGTGATAAAGAAGTCAATGATATCGGGTATTTTGTTTCTATCCGTAGGCCAATAAATTGGTTGATCTCCAGAATGAAAATCGCAATTGCATAGTCTTCCTACTGCAAACAGCTCTCTTCCTTTTTTAGAGGTTACTCTTGATCCCCAGTAGGTGTTTTTTGCATTAAAATCACCTCCGATTATGAAACTTGATCCAAGTGATTTAAATAACGTACCTTAGCTATTGAAAAATTAAATAACAAAGTAAACCAAAATATGAAAATTCTTGTATCATTAATTGATACGGTGTGCTTCTTGGGATCGCAAGGTCTTGTATTTAGAGGAAATAATGAAAGTCGGACTCTTATAACCGAGGAAATTATATAGAACTATTGCACTTATTAGCTCGGCAAAATTCAGCTCTTTGCAACCATCTAGAATCATCAACAGTTTTTTCTGGTATATCTATAGCGATATTCAATATGATTTGATTGTTTCAATAACATCCGTGATTTAAGGCATATTCGAATGGAACTCAGTTATCAAATTTATTTCAATAATTTTAGACGAATCGTTGGATGTGAACCGAAAATCACAACTAGCTGTAGTTTTGCGCTATCTGGACAAAGGGACATATAATGGAGAGATTTATAGAATTTGTTGACGTTTCATCAGACCGTAGCGCGAATGGTTTAGCAACGTTTATTTTTAACTTTTTGAAACAAAATCAAATTGATAGAAACAAAATCAAATTGCTGCACCGTCGTAACTCTGACAAATTGAAATAAAATAATTTCTCAGAGTTACGACGGTGCAGCAGTAATGTCAGGTAGCTCCAACGATAAGCAAATGCGTATGAAACAGGTTTATCCATCAGCAATTTTTATCTATTGTTTTGCTCATAAATTGAACCTAGTACTATCCCAATCCCCAATCTTGCAGTTAAATAAGTGAATGTAAATCATTTTTCTCTAGTTTGTCAGGAATAGTAGCCTTCTTTAACCATTCTTCGAAAAGAAGCTTCCCGTTTGATAAAATTGTCAAAAAAAATGCCGTCAACTTCACCAACCAGATCAGATGGGACTCGAACATTATTACGAAATATTACAGACGCGGATACGGAAAAGTGGGACAACGATACTTTAAACAATCACGAGGATATTTAAATTTATTAGATGAAAGCGCCGTATTTTTAATACTTCTATATTTTTTCTCGGACATATTTCCAGAAGTAGACATGCTATTTATATTTAGTACACAAAAGAATTTAAACTTTTTATTAAACAACTAGATTTTGATCAATTTTGGACGATAATTAACCAGCAGGAGGATATTGAGGAAAAAATTAAAAGAAAACGTTTAAGAATGCAAATTTCCTGTGAACCGAAAGATTACTTCACCTTTCAGGTGTTAGAAATCGAGTTGAGTGTTGTTTACCGAAATCAGAATTGCCAAATTAAAAAATTTAAATGAAATTTTTGATTTTCTAAACAATCCAGGCCTCAATTCGGATTTTGAAGAATTTCATGAATTATGCAGGTTAGTTCTAACAATACCAACAACAACCTCTAGTGCTGAGAGATCCTTCTCATACATGAAGCTTTTGAAAAGTTTACGAAATAAAACGGGCCAAGATCGTTTTTCAAACATTGCTGTGATGTCTTTCGAACAGGAACTTTTAAATATATATATATGTATATATATATATATATATATATATATATATATATATATATATATGTATATATGTATATATATATATATATATATATATATATATATATATATATATATATATATATATATATATATATAGATATACATATATATGAAAAAATTCGATATGGAATAATTTCACTCTCACTTTAATTCTTTGTTGAATAATTTCACTCATTGTAAAAATCGCCGAATGCACTTTTTGTACTTCAGAAAGACAACACTAATGATTATTTTGATGTGACATTTGGCACAGATGTCACTGACAGTCATACCAACATAGAAAAAAAATATTTCGACGAATGGTTTTCCGCGCGAAATTTAAATTTAAAAGTTTCACTACTTTTTGCCCACAGCAAATTAAGTTAAAACGTCCAGAATTGATCATCAGAAAAGGCATTGTGTTTCATCATGATAACGCTAGACCACACACATCATTGATGACCCGGCAGAAACTAAGAGAGCTTAGCTGGGAAGTTTTGATGCACTCACCATATAGTACAGACCTTGCACCATCGGACTACCAGTTGTTCCGCTCCATGTATAACCATCTTAATGGTTTTATATTAAATTCAAAAGAGGCCTGCGAAAATGAGCTGTCTCGATTTTTCGCCTCTAGGAAGATCAAATGATATTATATTTGTCTTAATCGTAATATTGATGCTGGGGGAATAAAATATGTACACATAGCTGTAAATAAAAATATCCATGTGTATTAGAAGTAGAAAAACAAAAGTCATAATTAGAATATTTCATGTTTATTTTTAAATGTCAAAGGATGCATTATATTTATTTTGCAAAAATTTTGACGAAGTACATAAATAAGATGATTGTTATTGTGAAGAAAAAGCAAGGCGGAAGTGATGGTTTTTATCATATACATTTTTATCATCATTGCACTCGAAATTTAATTTAAACCTTTTTTTGGGGCTTATCTTCGTTTCAGTTCAGGTCATAAATATTTTTGATGTGTAACTTGGAACTACAATTTTTACGGTTGATGTATTTGTTGGAGTACATCTGTCGAAAAATTTACATTGTAGTAATTTTGTATCACTTTATTGTACAAATATTGTACTTTATTGTAAAAGTCACTAGGACCATCAAGACAAAAAGAATTAATTAACAGAAAAGATTAAATATTGTTTTTCAACAGACACAGTCTGCAAAGAACTTAATGAACCCCAAACGAAATAGGGAATGACAAGTTTTCAAAAAAAATTTATATCTATATATATATACATATATATATATATATATATATATATATATATATATATATATATATATATATATATATATATATATATATATATATATATATATATATATATATATATATATATATATATATATATATATATATATATATATATATATATATATATATATATATATATATATATATATATATATATATATATATATATATATATATATATATATATATATATATATATATATATATATATATATACATATATATATATATATATATATATATATATATATATATATATATATATATATATATATATATACATATATATATATATATATATATATATATATATATATATATATATATATATATATATATATATACATATATATATATATATATATATATATATATATATATACATATATATATATATATATATATATATATATATATATATATATATATATATATATACATATATATATATATATATATATATATATATATATATATATACATATATATATATATATATATACATATAAAAATATATATATATATATATATATATATATATATATATATATATATATATATATACGTATATATATATATATATATATATATATATATATATATATATATATATATATATATACGTATATATATATATATATACATATATATATATATATATATATATATATATACGTATATATATATATATATATATACATATATATATATATATATATACATATATATATATATATACATATATATATATATATATATATATATATATATATATATATATATATATATATATATATATATATATATATATATATATATATATATATATATATATATGTATATATATACCGGGTGTTTTTTTTAAACTGAGATGATCAAATATCTCGAAAAATAGCCACTCTACGGAAAAAATGTCCATAATCAAAATTTAATCATACCGCGGGGGAAATACATTAGTGCAAAAAAAATAGTCCCTCACCCCCCGCTTTGTAGGTGGGGCGGGGGTAACTTTTAAACTAAGGAACCAATATTTTTTATTGCAGATACGGATTCTACGACTAAAAGTACGTATGATTTGAATTAAATATTTTGTTCGGTTCATGATAGATGGCGTTGTAATGGACGAAATTCAATTTTTTCAATTTATCCTTCTTAGAACACACGCATTCGATTCTGCAATACGTTTGAAATAAAAAAACATTACGTTTTCATTGGAAATACTCGAAATTCGTCATCAAAACAATTTATTCAGTTTTGTAAATCACATTTAACGTTTGTATTATTTCTTATCTTCACGTTTTTCGTAATTGCAAAATAAACGATAAAATACAGAAAATTGAAATGGTTCTGGTTTATGGAGAAGCTGGCAGAAATCTTGAAAATGCTGTTGCTATTTACGCTCATCGTTTTCCGGATAGGATTCGTTCACGTGCTTCATTTGGCCGTACTATCAAACAATTTATTACTGATGGAAATGTTCAACCGAAACAGAGGACCCGTATAGCAACAGTCACTGGAGCAAATAATAGTGGCTCATAATCCTCATGTTAGTACACGAGAAATAGTTCGCGATTCCGGATTGTCCCTCACCAGTGTTTGTAGAATTTTAAAACGGTACAAGTATCATCCATATCATGTATCTTTACACCAAGATCTTCATGGCGCTGATTTCCAAAATCGGGTAACTTTTTGTCAATGAGCACGTCTCAATGAATCGTCTTTTACAAACCATGGAACGGTTAATCGACACAACATGCATTATTGGAGTGTTACAAATCCGCACTGGCTTCGTCAAGTTGAACATCAGCGTCCTTGACTGTCAACGTGTGGTGTGGAATAATTGGCAACAAACTCATAGGCCCCCACATTATTGAAGGCAACTTGAATGGTCAAATGTACCGAAACATTTTGGAAAATGAACTGCCAATATTACTTGAAAATTTGAGCTTAGAAGTGAGACGGAACATGTGGTTTCAACATGATGGTTGTCCTGCACACTATTCGGTGGTAACACGTGAAATACTTGATCGTGATTTCAATGGTCGCTGGATTGGTCGAGCTGGTCCGGTAAATTGGCCTGCCAGATCACCAGAATCTTACTTCGCCAGATTTCTTTTTGTGGGGCTATCTCAAAGACAAAGTTTACAAACAAGAACCAACAACACGTGAGAACATGATTGAGCGAATCAGAAATGCGTGTGCTGAAATTCAACCAGACACACTTCTCACTTGTGTACAATCATTAGAAATGCGTATTAATAAGTGCATTGAAGTCGCAGGCCATCATTTTGAACACTTATTTTAAGCTAAAATTATTTTATTCACCTGCCATTTACATTAAAAAATTATATTGATGACGAATTTCGAGTATTTCCAATGAAAACGTGATGTTTTTTATTTCAAACGTATTGCAGAATCGAATGCGTGTGTTCTAAGAAGGAGAAATTGAAAAAATTGAATCTCAACGATTACAACGCCATCTATCATGAACCGAACAAAATATTTCATTCAAATCATACGTACTTTTAGTCGTAGAATCCGTATCTGGAATAAAAAATATGGCTTCCTATATGGGCTGCATCGCAGTTGAATTAAATGAATTTTTTTTGTAGGTTTGTGTGTTTTTTTATTGAATGAATAAATAATTGAATGATAACTATATTATTGTAATGCTCTTGGGTAAACAATATTTTTGGTTTTGCCATTTGGTGCGTACATAAACAAGTTGGCGTGTTTTTCGACGCGTGAACAGGCCACATAGCTGTCCATGTGAGAAGCACGGATTTTATAGATTCAATCCACAAACTTGAAGCGACTATCCTTATGCTTTATTAATGGTTATTGCAAATGCGAATCGCACTGGAAATTGCAATCTTTTAAGATTGCCTTTCGTTGTTGTATTTCATTGCTTTGCAATAGGAACACACTTTGTTGGTCCAATTTCAAGCAATGGATGGGAATGGTAATCAACTTCCGAATCGTATCGAAATGCAATGCGTGCAAACGAAACGATTTGTTGTTCCCTGTTCTGAACAACTCGTGCACGATTACTTGCAAGTCGTTGTTGCCGGGGTTCGACTGTTTCTCTGGATCGTGATTGTGCAGTTTGCACTCGATCAGTTTGCCGATATGCTCACCTTGCTCGTCTCGTTCAATGACTCGTAACATTTAAAGGCGAATGCGATTGGCAGTTAAATATAATTCACGCTCTTCATCCGTACTTTGTATTCGTTGTGAGCGTTTTTCTTGGCTCTCAGTTGCTCGCGAGATCTAACTCGAAGCGATTGGCGTGTATTTCGCCCAATAACTCGTCGTCGTGGCATCGTATTTCTTTGGATGATATACTAAACTATAATGGAAAGAATATTTGCCTGCCCAACTGATCTTTTCTTCAGGGGTTAATAACTACAAACAAAAAGTAATCACAGATTACACATTTATAAACTGAAAACACATATTTAATAAGAATGTATATTCTATTGAAATAATATTTAATATCGGGAATAACGGGGATTCAGATGTACACAAATCAGTATTAATTTACACAAAACGATTAAAACATGTGTTGAAATAATCGACGGTGGTTTAGTCGTCAAAATAACATTATACGAGAAACAAAAGATATTTTTCAAACTATACCAAGTTTACACGTTTGTATTGAAGGATATTTCTTGTAGAAGAAGCGACATTTTAAATATAAAGTTAGTACTTTTTCAAATTATGCCAATATTACATGTAAACTATTTTGTAGCAAAGGGTATTTCTTGTGGAAGATGCAATTTTTGGTGATTGGAATTGTGGCTATAGTGGATAAAAATGGAATAAGTAATTTTTATTATAAATTACTTTCTAAAGCATTTTGAAAATAAATAAAAAATAGATAAGTGAAGTTAGATGGAAATTATATATTTTAACTTTTTTATATTAATTTTTATTTGTTAAAATAATTAGAAAATCTAGTTAGTCGAATATTTAGTCTAAAGTATTATTTTTTTAGTTTCATTTATTTGATTAAGCTTCACCATTTTAAATGTTAGAAAACAGCTTAAAAATTGCAAAAATTGAATTTTAAGTCCAAACTAATTAATTTTAAATTAATAAATATGTTTTTGAGTCCATCAATTTATTTCGATGGATCGATTCAATTGATTGATAACGCAATTCGTTTCTTATAATATTTCAAGGTCAATAGTATACTGAAAAAAAAATTATTTTCGATATAGATATATTGACTTATCTGCAACATTTGGAACTGACTGACTTGACTGATTTGGAAATAAACATAGAAGCATGTGTATTAAAATTAACCAAGTTCGATAAAAAAATATATCTCAAACAGCCTAATCGGTTCAAAATGCATATCTCGTGAATTTTATTACAATGAGGTATTCAAATTGCTACATTAGCAATAATTTTATCTGTTTAATAAGTGAATATTTAGCTATTTCAGTTCTACAGTTTATGTGTAACAGAGATAAATATTTTAATCAAGTTCAAATAAAATATATCGCAGTAAAGCGTATTTATTGTGATGTGTGACATAATTTATATTTCTAAAAGTTACATATTATTTTTTAATTTTAGTCATAAATATCAAATTCACTAGCTCAATATGCAAATGAGAAATATATATCTCGAATTTAATTTTTTTTAAGACGAACTCTAACCAGAGTTCTGATGAATCAGATTCAGATATGACTTATCTGATCTCTGAGACAATAAATTTTTGTATTGGATTTGGATTGAACCAATGAAGTGATGGGCAAATTATTACAAACAACAAAAAAATAAAAAGTTATTAATGTCACATTCAGTTGAGTTATAAAACATCCAAACTGAATGTGTAAGACATCTTAAATGGCTAAATTAATATTGAATTTAAGATGAACATACAACTTTGTTCAACAAGTAAAATACCTTGTCCAGTTATAATTATGTAAAATTGGGGAAAATCATATATTTGCTATCGATATATTTTATTGCGAATTTAGTATTTGATTTAGCTTTGAGGATTATATTCCGAGCCAAGAGAGATATGTTTATGTCTCTAAACGCTATACAAAATTAGATATATTTTTCGTTTTTACAGATATAAAATATTCTTGTCTCGAAACGAGATATATTTTATATCTAAAAATCTATAAAACTATATCTCTGTGGGCAATAATTTCTCTCAGTGTATGCTCTTCTCTTTACGGAGGCTATTCCATCCCCAGTTGCTGACGATTACATCCTTATAGCGATATAGCGATAAATCGCTTATATGGGCTCCATATATTTTAGATAGAAGTGTACTAACGAACAATCAAATTATTATAAAATACAATTTCTTGATAGCTCTGAAAATATTTGTTATACTAGACCCAAGTCTTTTTTTTCAAAAAAATTATTGAATAAATAACAAAAACAAACAAAAATTAATTTTAGATAAATTTGTACGGGGGCCCCTACAACCCGGGGTTCAAGTCCATACCGTAAGGTTAGTTGCAACTTATACACGGTCAAAATTTCAGGACGATGTAACGATGATCACCTATTGTAAAAAATCGCACTATGCTCACGACCACTCTGTTGCCGAGATACACATTGTGTGAAACTTTCATGTCCATGGGCCGTATAGTCTGAGATTTTTGCGAACAAACATACAGACATAGTTTGACTTTAAAGATTAACATGGGTACGAATAATAAATTCTTTTGAAATTCTCTTTGATGCGAATATATGAATGATATATAAATATAATCGATTAAAACGATTCCGAATCATTAGCTTTGTGTCAAAATTACGCAATAAACATGTTGCGCGCATCACGAATATACCAGTGTAGCGTTGAGTAAAACCAATAATGTGTAGCCCAAAATGAATTACAATACATTGGTATATTTTTCATCGGCAAATTTTAAATGTCATTATGTTGAGGGATTTGGACGGGCCTCTTTTTTATTCATTGTAATGTTCCAGCTAAATTTGTTTACTCATAGAAAGATTACAACTATAACTGGAGAGTATCAATGTCAACGAAATAGTTTGAGACATTAGACATTAAAAACATCCGGATTTAACTTTTTATAGGAAGAAATTAGTTTGTTTAAAATTGTTTTATTATTGATGCGATCCATTCGTCGAGCCATTTTTTGATTTCTTCGTGGTTTCTGAAGCACTGGTCTTCAAGATCGCTTTGCATTGATCGGAATAAATAGTAATCTAATGGGGCACAATCTGGTGAATAGGGAGCATGCGGCAAAATTCCTCATTTAAGTACTTCCAGCGTATTTTTTACTTTTTTTGCGACGTGTGGTTGAGCATTGTCGTGCAGCAAAATCATATGCTGTTTGTTTTGTTGGCTGGAATCGGACAGTTTTCGTTCAATGTCTATCAAATCTATCAATTGTTGTTGGTAACGTTCATCAGTAATAGTTTCGTTCGGTTTTAGTAGTTCATGAATGTTTCGTGTTGTTGTTGATATGGATGGTTCGCCTGGAATAATCCATGAATTTTTGCGTTTAGGGTGATAGTAGTAAATCCATTTTTCACCGCCATCAGTGACAATTTGGGACAAAAAATGCCATCTTCGGTATCTTGTAAGCAAAAAATTGCAAACCATTAAACGATTTTCAATGTTGGCTTTAGTCAGTTCATGTGGTATCCATTTTCCTTCTTTTTGAATCACTTTCATGCCATGTATGGTTTGCTTATGGCTGCTTGAGTGATATTTAACTATTCTGCAAGTTTTTTTTCTGATTGAGCTGAGTTTTGCTTCAATAATGCTTCCAATTCTTCATCTTCGAATTTTTTTCGTTGACCAGAACGTTCTTTGTCGTTGACATCAAAATCACCACTTTTGAGTCGTTTAAACCAGTTTTCGCAAGTCTGTTGATTGGTGCATGTTCACCATAAGTTTCTTGAAGGAAACGAAAAGTTTCAGCAGCTTTTTTCTTTTGATTAAAGCAAAAAAGTAATGCTTCCCGCAAATGTTATTTTGTTGGTTCGAAATTCGACATGTTTGAACGGGATTAAAAAATAAGTATTTGACGCTTTCACGAATAATGACAAACTAAATTTTAATGTGGAATGTCAACACTTTAAAACGTCGTAAGTGCTATTGTAAAATAATGTGTAGTACTAAAGTTACGCCATCTCTTAGAAAATCTAAAAACTAAGTTAGACAATATACAGAGATATTTCCAATAGAACAGATGTTATTGATGTTACTCGGTATGGATACAGGTAAACACTACAATTATAACTATTGGCGTATTTGATTGAGAAATAATTTTTTTTTGCGTTAGCTGTATTTGGCTCTCGATAAATTTAGCGCTGCAAAATCATTTAAAAATCTATTGAATCATTTTATAAAAATATATGTTTGTGTATCATCTATACAACAATTATATTGTATATTGTAAAAATAATTATATTAAAAACTTTATAATTATAGAAATTTATATATTATTCACCATATATGGATGGAGAAAATATATTGTGACACCTAGTGGATATGCAGGTAAAGCATTTCTCGTTTATACTCGTATTCAGCTAAAGCAAAATTTTTGATTGCTTTAGTTTTTGCTTTAGCCATGGTGTAGTTATTGCAATCGTGTCAAGAAAATACACCATATGAGAATTTTTTTTGTATGTATAAATGTTTTGACAGTAAACCATAAATATGCACTTGATTAACTTTTGTTTACAGAAAAAAATAAAGGGTGTTTTTTTAAGAGGTTGCCGATTTTTTTTTTGAATAAAACACATATAAAATTATGAAATGACCAAAATTTTTTTTTATTTGGTAGATAATTTTTTGGCATTTAACATTTAAACACAATTTCTGGCATATGGCTACCACGACTATTTTTCACAAATGTCATTTTGGAGGTCCAATTTTCCAGCACTTTTTCAAGCATTTGAGGGCGTATGTCAGCAATGACACGTTGAATATTGGTTTCCAAAGCGTCAATCGATTGAGGTTTATCCACATAAACCAATGACTTCACGTATCCCCACAAAAAGTAATCGAGTGGCGTCAAATCGCACGAACGCGGAGGCCAATTCACCGGACCATTTCTCGAAATAATGTTGTCGTTGAAAGTTTCTTTCAATAAGTCGATTGTTTCACGTGCTGTATGGCAAGTGGCACCATCTTGTTGAAACCACATTTCATTCATATCCATATCTTCAAGATTTGACAACAAAAACTCATTTAACATGGTTCTGTATCGATTTCCATTCACGGTAACGCGTCGTCCTTCCTCATTTTTAAAGAAATATGGACCGATGATCCCACCAGCCCATAGACCGCACCAAACAGTACATTTATCAGGATGCATTGGTAATTCTAGAACGGCGTGTGGATTATCTTTGCTCCAAATGCGACAATTTTGTTTGTTGACGTATCCATTTAACCAAAAATGCGCCTCATCACTGAAGAGAATTTTACGGTAAAAAAATGGATCTTCGTTCAATTGATTTAACGACCAATCACTGAATTCACGGCGCAAACGATGGTCGTGTGGCTTTAATTCTTGCACCAATTGAATTTTGTATGGCACCAAACCCAAATCTTTACGTAAAATTTTCCATAAAGTCGATGGACAAAGTCCAATTTGCTGAGCACGACGACGAATCGATAAATTGTCGTTTTCTTCGACACTGGCCTCAACGACAGCAATATTTTCTTCTGTACGAACTCTTCTCATTCTTGTCGGTGGCTTGGCATCCAAAAGAGTGAATGTAGACCGAAATTTGGTAATTACGTTCTTTATGGTGGTCTCTGACGGACGATTATGTGCACCATAAAATTCACGAAGTGCTCTATAAACATTTTTAATTGAACACTGATTTTGAAAATAAATTTCCACGATTTGAAAACGTTGTTCTGGAGTTAACCTATTCATAATGATTTGCCAAACAATACTGAGTAGAAATGCCACTTTGAGCTGTCAAAACAACTGTCATAAAATAAAACGACATCTATCGGAAAAACAAACCTCCTAAAAAAACACCCGTTAGAACCGTGCATCACTAAGTTTTCCAGAGCATATTAACATGAAAGAGATTTAAAATACGTGAGTTGAATGATTATGTTATGGACGAGCGGCATATGAGCTTATTTAAAATTGAATAATATGAATTTGATTATTTAAACATAGTTTTTCTACGACTCACTATAAAAATATATCTTTCGATAGCTGTATGCTTCCAACGAAAACATAGTTTCTAGTGATGAAATTATATTCACACAGGTTGGTTATGTTTTAATTTTAAATCATTTTTATTGTAATAGAAACGATTTCTCAAAGGAGTGCTATAGTGTTACGAAAATATACGATCGAGTAAATTTAGTATGGTAACGTGAAAATTCTTGTATTTTCTTAAATTTTGTTTTGTTTTCAATTTTAAATCATATTTATTGCAATGGAAATGATTTCTTAAAAGGATTCAACCTAACTATTTCGTTCTGCAATCTTCCAAGTGCTCAGAGAATATCTATCCTCTTTTCTTTTTTGGTTTTATATTTGAGTTATATTGCAATAGATGGCAAACCATTTCGGATGAGGGTTTCTGGTTCGGATTAGATATCTGTTTATTTTTATTTATTTTTTATTCTAGTTTCTAAATTTACTTTTTAGGTATAAATTTATGTTAAATTTATTTATTAATTATTCAATTTATGGATTATCATCAGAAATTGGGACTATAGAAATATGGAATTCATTAATTTATACTAATTATCTTATTGTCATAATATCTAGGTGGGTACGATTGAACTAAGAATTAAATTGTTCATTCTTGGTGGTAATTTATATTTTTCAATCAGTTAAATTTATTAGGTGTGCAAGTAGAAACTGCTTTTTTTGGTTAAATTCAGCTTTATTGAAAATAGAATTGTTACAAAGATTAATTATCGAAATATTCGCCATTACTATATATTGTCTTTTGCCATTTATCAGGTAGATGATGAATGTCCGCGATAGAAACTTGGTGGTTTCGAAGTAAAATAGTCATCGAGCGATTTTCGCGTATCTACAACTTTTGTCAACCGCTAGTTTTTCAAATATGATGATATCGATCTGAATAAGTGGTAATCAGAGAGAGCCAAGTCTAGGGAATACGCCGCATGCTGTAAAACTTCACAGCCTAAGGAGAAGATAAGTTCTTGGGTTGATTTTGCTGTAAGTGAACGAGCGTTGTCATTCAGCATTATTACCTTCTGCCTTCCAGGCCCGTAAATGCTCTTATTTCCTCCAGAGCATTACTTAATTTGATCAACTGGGCCTGGTAACGTTCCACTGTAACAGTTTGACCAGGTTCCAGAAGCTCGTAAACGATTCCTTTCCAATCACACCAGACACACAGTAATACTTTCTTGGCATGAATATTCATTTTTGCAACTGATGATGGCTGGCATGGATCAACCCTTGATTTTCTGCGTTTAGAATTATCGTATTAAATCTCTTTTTCATCGCCCTCAATGATTTTATGCAAAAAATTATTTCTTTTGTATCGAGAAAGCCATGCAGATGTTAACTCGTCGATTTTTGTTTTCTTCGGTCAATTTATGAGGAACCTATTGTTCTTTCTTCTGTATTTTTCCCATTGAATGCAATCGAAGTGATATTGCTTGATGAGTAGCTCCTAACAGTTCTGCAAGCTCTTTTTGAGTTTGATACGGATTTTCATCTAGTAAAACTTTAAGTTCTTCGCCTTCAAAATATTTTACCTAGATCGTCTTCAAGACTAAAATTGCCATCACGAAATCTTGCAAACCACTTTTTTACTGTTGAATGTCTCACAGAATGTTCATTCAAAGTCGGATTAATAAATTCCATAGCAGCATTTTTTTTTTCATTTGAAAACAATAGAATACAATGACGCAAATGTTGCTTATCGACATCCATCTCTTAAAATTAATGCACACGGAACGACAGCTTGTAAATGATTGAAACTTTTGTCATAAAAACGGCAATACAGCAAGCTACATATATCCAAAATGGCGGGCAATTTGGATGCGTTCCAAATGCGTGCATGCGTTTGTAAGTCTAACCACTTTATAAAACTAATGATTAGCATTTTTGAACACACGATTTATTGGACATTGAATAACAAAATAAAAAAATAAAACTATTTTTTTGATTTGTAAATATTTATTTAACTTTCAATTTTATAAGTTTAACTTTTAAAGATCGATTTCGGATTGCTGCTTCGTCAATTTAATAATAACTATTACGAGAAAATAATACTATGCATATTACAATAATATTTTACAATTTCAGAATCCTGATTAGGCAGCTTTATACTAAATTACATTTATTTATTTAGGTAGAACATCATCGGTACATCTTTAATGGAGCATCTGGAAACAAACTTCTCATTTCCAAAATAAGAATTATAAATTGTGATTGTCCTGTGTCAATCGTCTTATTATATATTTCACTAACAACTTTACTAACTAATCCATCAGTCAGGTGTCTGTGATCGAGTCAATCTCTTAATTACTAATAAATTTGTTCTATTATCCTTATGATACGCGTAAAAAGGGTGTATAGCGGGACCGGCGTCATCCGGAACAGAAGTTTAGGCCTGGCTACACAGTAAAAAAAATGCATTGAATTTTACATGAATTTTCATGTGGGCAAAGTTGCCGAACCTTTTCACGTAAAATTACATGAAAATTGAAAAATACATTTTTATTGAAAATTAAATGGTTTATACCGTAAATTTACTAGTAAAGTTATGTAACAAATTGCAGGTAAATTTTATAATTTTACGTGTTTCAGTGTTTAAAAAAATATATCTTAAGATCTTTAATATATCTTAAATAATCTTTTATTGTATAAAAATATCCAAAGGTTCGAAAGTATCAATTCGGTACAAAATATCAATTCGGTACAAGTAATAATTGATTAAAAACGTAATATTATCAATTGAGTATCTGCACGTTAAATATTATTTCTCTCAAATTTAAAGAGGAAACTAAAATTGGTTGAATTAGTTTGTAATTATACGATTCATTTCATGTCATCTTAAATTCCAGTTGAAAAATACAGAAATCTTCAAAAAAGAAAGAAAATACACGTAATAATCATAGTATTGCGCATTATTACAGTTAAAATTTAATTTTATGAGACAAAGTTGTTAAAATTTACGTTGAAAATTCAATTTACTGTGATCCATCCCAATCAATCAAACAATTTTAAAATATGTCTCCTAGTTACCTGATTTTACTTGTTTAATTGAAATATTTCGTTTCTTGTTTATAATTCAGTTTAGTTAATTGTCAATATTTTGGATTTATAACCGTTTCGAATTCCAATATAATTAAGAGTGAAAAGTATATTGTCCCACTCCAAAAATTATGTTTTGAAGCGAACATTACCTGTCAAAGTAGCAAATTGTTCTGCCACTTTAAAAAATGCTATGATATTTCATCATATTGTCACTGTACTTTGGGACTAGCAAATTAAATATTTGTTGAATGTTCATTCAACAATACAACAATAAGTTCCCAAGTATAACAAGACGAAACTCAAAATTGAGCTATCGTATTTTCCTTCAAATTATGACGAAAAAGTCGAAAGAAAAATTATTTAGGTATGACACATAAATATTATTTAGCAGTGATGTGTACATATAAGAACGTTGTAGTAGAGATAAAAATAAAGTAAATTCATAATCACAAATTAATAAACAATTATAGCGTATTTAAAAATTATAATGTACGAGTATTGCCGATTATTTGCCAAATTTGTGAATAATAGATTTATTTGTAAACATAACAATTTTATTCGTGTGGCATCATCAAATCGCAAGTTTGAAAGGATATTAAATATTCAAATTGAAAAAGGTTATATGACAGACAAATTACATAATTTAATTCTACAAAATTGTAATTTTTATTAATTTGCTATTCTATTTTAGATAATTGGCATTTCAAACCTAGCCAGGTGCAATTTTTATTGGAGTTGCTACGCATCGTTTAAGCATCATTTTAGATAGCGTTAAGAGTTTTACTTGTTTAGTTATTAGTTTATTACTATTTCAGCTTAAGTTTAGATTTAATAAACTATTTTATATAAATAAAAAATAATATCATAAATAATATAAATAAAATTAAAATCTAGTTTTATTAATATAATATATAGAACCCCAAAATTCATTTGACATTTCACATACATGCACAAAATTGCTCCCGCCAATTTTATTTTAACACATACATGCACACAATTTTATTATATCGAGTTTCGCCGAGTTTCGAATTCTCGCGACAAGTTTCATACGACTTCTTAGAATAACTCGAAACTAAATCTTAGGAATATTCGAAACTTAGTTTCGATCTTAGTTCGATAAAAAGGGAAAAAGTCGAAAGTAAAAATACTTGGGTTATAGCAAAACACCAAAATTGTACATCGAATTATAAATAAGTTCTGAATAAGTTCAAATACATTATTTTCTAACTCAGTTTAGACTTAAAAATATTGTAGTAAAACATTGCCACCATGATACGATTCTTCATTATTTTACTTTATTTATGCAGTAATAGTTTTTCTAATTACAGACAGAAATTGGTTTTAAACTTCAATTAACAAAAAATGCAATTAAAATGGGAGCAAAACAAAATAGTTTTTTTGTTTTATTTTCCCACCCGCTTTAACAGATAACATGACGCATTCCCCCATTCGGTTAATAATTTGGCACATATTATGTGACTATTTATGTGTTATTATACGCGTCTGTACTTACTACGTACGTAATATATAACGATTTGAAATACCTACCTAACTCAAGTGTTATTATCATTACAAATAGTCCAAACGAGTTAACGAAATACAGTGATACCTCACTTAATGAGCACCTCGCATAACGAGCAAAACAAATATTTAAAAAATAACGCGCTTAACGATCAACGTTTCGCATAACGAGCAGAAGTCCCGCATTGTAAAAAAGATTAACGTAAATATAAAAATTGCAAACTAAAAAATATTACGTACGTAATACATATATGTACGATATATGTACCTATGTACATACAATTTTTTGGGTATTTTTTCGGCATGGAACGCATTATCGTATTTTACATTAATTTATATGGGAAACGTTGTTTCGCTTAACGAGTTCTGGAACGAATTATGCTCGTTAAGCGAGGCACCACTGTATAATTATGTGTAAATTCAACACCTTTGTATAACTGGAAGCATCCATAGCCATACGTTCTTAAACAAATTTAAATCATGTTTAACAAAAAATTATGCACCTTTTTCTAAATGTGCTTAAGATAATGATCAAGATGGGTGAGTTGACCATTTTTCAAGTTTTGTAGAAATAATTGTAGTAGCCAATTAGTACTATAAGTAATTTGTAGCTTTACTAGAAACAAGAAAACGATAATTACATTTTTAATTTCTTCGGCTTAAAATATGTAATCTCCAGTACAGATAATTTTTCAATTGAAGTTTAATTATTTTACTTTTTTTATGAAATAATCATAAAACTCAACTATGATATATAATTATCGGGCCTTATTCGATAATATACTAATTTATTGCATTATGATTTCAGCACTTCAAATCAAAAACATTTGTTCAATTTATACCCTAATATTATTTAATAAATCTTTAAATTAACTAGTTTAATTTAGGGCGTTTCATGACATTATAAAATCTATAATTGAGAAAACTGAGAAATATATTTTCGTTAATTTTTCTATTATGCGCAATTTTTTGCATATTTTTTTGTTTTGAGATTCTAATCTTAAAATATGCAAAGTGATTAATAAGTGTCAAATATGTTTATGTCTTGAACCTTTTTAAGACCCTGAAAATAATTTTAGAATTTATGTTGTTGGCGAAATTGAAAGTAATTTATTTCACAAATAATATTTAATGTTGAAATAACAAATAACCTATATGTAGTATTACACATATACATACGAGTATGTACATCTATTTAATTTATTTTATGATTGTTGGTTTTTTTCATTACAGTTTAATTTCGTTGGACGAATTTTGGGACCCAGGGGTATGACAGCTAAACAGCTAGAACAAGAAACTGGATGTAAAATAATGGTTCGAGGCAAAGGATCAATGAGAGATAAGAAAAAAGTATGTATAAACAATCAAATTTGTCGAAATTCTTAAAATACATTCCAATGTGCGACTAGTACGTTTCTAGATAAATACGGTATCTTTCATTATGTTTTCTATTTTTAATTAATTAAACAATAACTTGCATTTTAATAAATATTTAGATAAGTTTTAGATTATACATTTATTTTTAAATAATACTGTAAAGTTAATTTATTAATTTTTAAAGACGAAAATCCAGCTTCATATATATCAGTTTTAATTTGATTTTATCCATTTTCGAACTAAGTTATTTAAAATATCCACAGGTCAGAATGTGAATTATAAATTTCATACACGAAAGCTGTTTTGTTGCAAATTCGTTCAAGACGTAGGCCCCGGTCATACACAGCCTTTTATTTGATTCATAAATATGTCAAACCGACCAAAATTTAGAGATTGTTACCTGCTGTTTATTTACTCTCTGTCACAAATAAACACTTAAACGAGCGCTTATGTGTTCAGACGAATTTTGTTTTATTTTTATAAGCACGACCCGATCATGATCACGAACCCGATCGAATTGCGGGTTTCTGTTTGTTACAATGAGCTACCAATATCCTTACAATTTTTTTCTCTATCGTTAAAAGTAGTCGTCCTATTATCTGAAATATATTACATTATAATATTGCAATTTGGATGGTGAAACATCGTTGGAAACGTCGTTCTCAGCTAGAATAATGATGCACACTAATTTTTTAGATATTTTAATTTATCCTTTTGGAACCAATTTCGAAAGATCATGTTGTGTATAAGTTTTGTAGTGAAATGGCTTATTAGTTAAAATAATTAGTGAGCAGAAATACTGAAAGAGTGCTTATGAATTGTGCTTGTTGGAACGATAATTTACGGCTATTATATTCTTTCTTTTTCGATTGATTTAGAAACTATTAAATTTGAATTACCATATCGTGCAAATATTGCTTGTGTTGTAAAGGCTCAAATGTATTAAAATCTATGGAAATTGTTTTGGTCAAAAGATTGACCTAAATATCTGTAAAGGATAGAATGGTTGAAATTTAAAAAAAAATGTCTAAGTGAAATTTTGGTTATTTTGGGCTTTAGTATCTCTCATTCAATTGAACTTTGAAATTTCTTTGATCGGAATCGTTATACGAGTAGAAAACTCAGTTGTCATTTTACCACAGATAGTATTTTAGTAAAGAAAATCACAAAAACACTAGCATTTGTCACTTAATTGAAATTAACCCTTTGGTGTTCGTATAATCATTTTAATAGTTACAGATTGATGATTGATATCGACGCAATAACACTAATTGCCTCTGCAACATTAGATTGCCTAAAAAAGTTAAAAATTTCAATAAAAATTTGAGTTTGCTGTAAATATTTGTAAATAATAATATTTAATTCATAAATTGGAAATGAAATTTGTACGTCATACATAAATAAACAACGAAATTTTAAATTGTAAACTTTGCTGTGACAAAAACTTATGTTATTGCTTAGTTGTTAGTAAAATTATTTGTTATTAACTTGGAATAGCGAGTTCCCTTCACAAGGAAAGCCAGCAACTTGCGGAACATCCTGTATATCAGTAACTGTAATTACTAATTATTTTTATAATACAATAGTTTGTGATTAATTTTTCTCATTTGCACAGTTACAGCTAAGGAATATATTTTAGTTTAGAAGAAAAGCCCAGATTCGAACTGTTAAGAAAGATAGGGTAAAGGTGCCTCAAATTCTGAAGATTTTTGTTGAAAGATCAACAAAGGACATTATCGAGAAGAAAAATAAGAGACATTAAGTTACATTGTCCCACGAAACGTAAAATTAATTTTATGCTAATTATTATTTACATTTCGACAAAAGGCGCTATAAAGAAATTATGATGTGTACAATTGCATCTTTTTTAGAAACATTTAATTTGGATTTGCAAACCTCAAAAATGAAGGCAAAGTCGTAAAAACCATTCAGAAAAGATCGTGTTTTCAAATATCCGAATTTCTGACAATTATCTATTTCATATTACTTACGATTAACATTTCAAGTAAGTTGAGTTACTCTAAGGAAAAAATATCTGTATATACATATATAAAGCAGCTGTTGAAAGTCATTCTAAGATTTTTGTAATTCTATTTCCAAACAAATTTTTAAATGTTTGTAATTTATAGATAGATCGATTTCTAAAAATAATATACTGTACAGTAGATTTTCGATGTTAAAAATGAAAATTCCGTGTTTTTAAATTCAAAAATGAAATTGTCAAGTATAATTCTACGTACCTGTTACATTTAAGGAATTCCAAATATTTATGTTTAAGGAATTACCTTTAAATGTAAATATGTATGTATTCATACTAGTTAGCAATAGACTTCTATGAGAACATTTTATTGGCATTCGATTAATCTAAGGTGGTTCATTTTCTGTGTGGCCGAGTTCAACCTGGGACACGCAAAAAATTTGTGTTTAGGTTTCTCGTTCACGAATACTTCCTTAGCATTTTATATTTATTTCTAGATTTATACAACTGACATTTTTTTGTTCAGAATTTATTTACAATGTGAGCAATCACATTGATAACTACTATTGTAAAACGAGGTTTAATGTAAAGTTAGAGACATTCGCTAACATTACGTATACCTACACGTACAAATTTTGGAGCCAGAGCTGGCGTTTGGATGAATTCCTAAAGTCGAGTTCCGCTCCCAGCAAAATGAACGAGTTTGGTGCTAGTAAAAAAATCGGATCTCCAATGCCTTGCTTAAATCTCAATAATCAATAAGCTATGTTCAAAATAAAAAGATAATAAGTGAAAAAACAATATGTTTAAAAAGCGCCTAAATTTAAAAGTGCTCTAAAAAGTTTAAAATAATAATCTCATCCATTTGGTTTCGTGTACTATTTACGAAAGTTTAATAAGGGGTCGGTCATCCATAAAGTATGCCACGCTTTTGAAAGGATGAAGGAGTATCGACTGTCGTGATGACGTGTGACGATGGAGAAGCGTTCACTAATTAATAAGTGCTATTTTAAACAGTAAAAAGTAAAACATTGAGGCGTAGCAACTTCATAGTACGTTTTGTGCTATTATGTAATGCCTGACGCTTTTAGGTTGTTGTCTTATTCATTAGTGAACTTGTATTTGATTTTAAATAAAAATTGGTTGGCGAATTGTATACTTGTATACTTTTAGAGTTTGTTTTTTTAAACAAAATCGTTTTTTTAATTATTTTTTCACTTATTTTTTTATTTACTCTTCAGTCATGAAGCATCTGATCATTTTGAAATTAAACGGATTAGTGCTTGTTAATTGACTTACCAAAATAAAATCGCAATGAAATTTTGAGATTTTAAAAGTCAAATTTTTTTTATGATTGTTGTTGCCTTCTGTAAATAAACCGAGTTGAGTTTTTAAAATGAATCTGCTTTGGGTTTATTAATCTTATTAATTATTAACCTTAGCATTCTCGTTAATAAAAAAAACTGTATTCAGATCGTGCAGTGATTCAATCATTTTCAATATCGATCCAGAGCGATAATAATAATAACCATCGTCCCAAATTTTACTACGCTTAAATCAAAATGTTTCAAAAATTTTCATAATCCGGAAAACTTGTTCTGAATTATACTTTGTTGTTCTTAAACAAAGAGCAGTAACATTGATTACTCCACACAAAATTGTAATTAACTCGACTTTAGAAAATAGTATATTGTATAATTAGGAGGAAAAGTACTGCATTCCCGGACGATAGTGGAAATTGGCGGACGAGGCGATAGCCGAGTCCGGCAACCACGGGAGTCCGGGAATGCACTTTTCCTCTGAATTGTACATACTATTTTTTCTCCGATCGGACCTTAAAACAAATATAAACCCAAAATAATTTTTAGTATTATTCATTAATTATCATATTAAGAAATCAAAACAAAGTAAAAAATCGAAAATAATATAAAATTATTGCTTAATTAGCCACGACATCATAAGACATAAATACGTTTTGTTTGTTTTTTCAAAAGTTATCAAGTTTGTGTACCTATTTGATTTATAAAAAACGTGTGAAGAAAATTTAAGGGATATGGACAGTGAAAGCGCATTATCCTTATCTTGTACCCCACCGGATCTATATCCATCTACATGTATGGAAGCAGCTAATTCAGCAATTGAACAATTAAACAATTATTAAACAATTAAAAATCCATACGGGAATATATTCCCGGCCTAGGACAGAAAAAATATTCTCGTACTATTATTACTTGTTGCTTAGCAACAAATACATCATACTGGAATCATGAGCTTTTCGTTTCGAAAAAACAACGGAAAGATATATTTTTTCCTACTATCGGAGAAAAATACCATTTCCCTTTATTCGTTTTGTAATACCCAAGTAATAAATATTTAAATCTGAAATCCCACCTCCTATTAGTTAATAAATCATTATTGTACGAAAAATGTACTAGTAAAAAGAAATAAAGTTATCTTTAAGGTCCTAACAAAACATTGATTAATTTGGAAACTTGCACCTAACAAAGACTCCAAATATTTGTTTAGTTAGTTTTGTTATTGGTGAATATGAAATACAAATTATATTGAGATCTTGTCATAGATCAAGGACCGTATTATGGCTGTTCCTGGGACTAGGGAATTGGCGAAAAATATATACTTATCATTTTGTCTGACTTGTATTATTCTGTTCTACCGATATAATCATCACAGTAGCAAAAATTTATTAGTTTAATCACTACCAAACAATTTATTTTAAATAAATTATTTAACAAGTTTCGCCGAAATTTACAAAAAATTAATTTCTTTCATATTGCTCATAGTAAAATTTTCCCAAGAGACGATTTTGATTCCCTTAATTTTAAGCGATCTCCATACCCCACGAATAATTAAATGAGTTTTATTTTTTTTGGTTTTTATGTTTTTATTGATTATTTTGAGATTTTAAAGCTCTAATTATTGATTGACAGGTTCAACTCGACAGCAAGCAAAAGTGCATTCGCATTGAATTACAAAATTCAAAAGAAGTTTTATTTTCGATTTAAAAACAAACAAATTAAAGAATCGTAATTATGAATCACCCATTAACATAGTAAATTAACAAATATCTGGGATGTAATTCTTCAACACACTATATTTTTATTTATAAAATATTTTTACTAATACTAATATTAATTTTCTAAGTATAGAGCAAAGATACATAAAAATTTTATATAATTCTAAATCGCCGCGCAAAGTCACTAAAATCTAGAAAATATAAAGCTGTTTTTTAAATTATTTCATACAGATAAATTTTGAAGATTATTTTTAAACATTTGAGTCATTTTTGTTTTAAGAATTAAAAAGTAATAATAAAGCAAACATTTTTTATATAAATTTTCGCTTATAACAATCTCATTTTCTAAATTATTGTTGTATGTTTACGAGTATACTAGTATACATTTTAATAATATTTAATAGAAAAAAGAATAAGACGATTGATGAAATGTTGTTAAAAATTAAAAATTATATTATATTTGTTTAAATAAATGTTATTTTATTACATTTATGAATCGTCAGAAGATACTGTGGCAACAAAATTAAAAAAAATTTAATTGAAAACTGAGATATTAAAATTGAGAGCACAGTTTTAAAAAATTAATTTTATTCATATTATAATTTATATGTATTGTGTCAATGACAAAATAATCGCTGGTGTAGTTTTTCTAATATGATTACTCTCGCCACTAAGCATTCCCATTATTTGTCTTATTATTTTGTAAGCACGTCGTGATATTAGCATAAATATAAATTATTTTTTCGGTTTTGAATTACTTGGCGCAACAATTTCAAAATGTTAATTTTAGAATATTTCATTTCTAATTATTTTGTTCATGTTGCATTTATGAATTTTTCATCGGTATATTTCAAGAAAAAAATTATTATGGTCGATGACCAATTACCTATAAATAACGCAGCACGAATGTATGAAAGGCAGCTTCTTATAGTTGCACCATCATTAGTTTTTAAATATGTAGGAAGTTCAAAAACAAAGAAATTTTCTTTTTGGGCAAATTGGCAGGTTATGAGCTGTTTATGTCATTACATTCGAAAAGAAAAACTTGGTCTTTCAAAAATAATATTTGGTCAGGTTTTTTAAAATCAATTAAAATTAATTTGAATATAATTTGTGTGTTTTTTGTCAGGAGAAAATAAAAGAGAAACAAATACGTTTGTGCTTCTTCTCGTATTTTAATTTAATAGGCAAAAATTCCGTAATTATAACCTTTAAAACACAAAACTTTTGAATTATGGTATGCAGAACGCAATTTAGCTCATCAAAATCTCAAACGATTTCTAATGTACAATGGTTAATTCAAACAAATTTACCTTTCTTAAATTCCTTTTTATTTTGCTTAAATACTGATGATGACCTGCCAAGTGTAGGTCTTTACTGATGATGACCTACCAAGTCGAAATCGACCGAGTAATTTTTAAACTTTTTGACAAATTTTTTAATTAAAATATTCAAGAAAATTTTCTTGCGAAATAATAAACAAGTGACGCATAATGTGTTTATCGTTACATTGTTTGTCTACTGGGGTCAATCGGATCCCAAATAAGTTTTCATAGATTTTGAGTGAAAAAATAAAAGAATATGATTTTTTTGTTTGGTTTTTAATTTTTATTAAAAATAATTTATTTATTAAATTGGCACGCTTATACAATCATATTATAAAATAAAACCATTGGCCACCATTTGCTTTTTTTTGCATGTGCATGCTCTCATACTAGCTTGTCTAAAGTATCGACAGGCCGCCTTTTGTTTTGTTATAGTCCAGACTGATGTTTGATTTCCCAGATTCAGTGTCAACGCTAGCACCATTGTGCGGAGTTGAAACTAGACAGAGGTTTTTGTTTGGCTTAGGTTTATAGCTGACTAGACTTAAACGATTGTCAAAACAATACCTTGAAGAATTGAGCTCCCAGCGTTTTAATTCCAATTTTCCAGTAAGTTCTTTTGGTAGGTCCGGTTTACACTTACAAATTGTGCCAATTATTGTGGTCTTTTTTGCAGCAATTGTTCTGCCAATACGCAACTAGTAAAAAAGTTCTCCATTATTATTTTGCGGTCTTTGTTTACATACGGAGCAGATATTCCATGAACAAGATTTAATGTATAATCTCTGACACTCTGGCTCATTCGGTCGTTTTCCAACATAAATTTCAGCGTTCAGAGGATTAGCATATTTGAATCGCACAATCAAAATATTTTTATGCTGTATTTGCCATGCTCATTTGCCATGCGTTAAGACAAGCTGCTCTTCAATGGTCAAATAGCCTGATGGTTTATACGGTTGTCTGAGGTTTGCCAAAAACATATTCCAGACATCACGAAACGGCCCTAATTTATCTAATTTTAACGGCTCTGCTCTCGTTTGATAACTATCAAACCGTAGGAATCGTAACAACTGTTGCACAAGCTTTAGGGGTATAACATCCCAGTGAAATGGCCGATTATCTAAGCAGTACAGCTCGTCCTACCGTTCATCCCAGTTCTTGTGAACTCCGGTGTACATCGAAATACCAATTAATGCGCAAATCTCCACTGAATTCATACCCACTCCACTGATCCCATACCATTCCCCATCCGCCCTTCTCCACTGATCTCATACCAAATACGGTGCACTTTTTATGAGAGTCTATTCACAGTATAGAATTCTCGGGATTTTCGATTGGTTTCAGCAATTATAACGTTTATTAGCGTCTCCGGTAAAATTGTTTGAAACGCGAGTAGATGATTAGTTAAGTTTTGTGCCGTTTGAACTGTTACGCCTTTTTTTTCTCGCATTATTCGAAAATTGGGTATTATTGTCACAACTGGAGGTGTTACGCTCCATTTCCGTTTGAATTCTTTGTTTTGAGCGAAATGCCAAGTGCCTTGCTCTGAAATTTCAAGCTCGAAATTATTTTCTGCTTGGATTTCGGTAGATAATTCAACGAGTTCAACAGTGTTGCGAACTTAAAGATGCGAACCTTTAAAAAACACTCTTTATTAGTTCACACGACGACATCTACAACTGCATAACTATAAGCAGTCAAGTAAGTTCTTACATTTAACAATGCACTTTTGCAATATGTCATTCATATCAATCTATAATTCTTTAACTGTTTATCTCGAGTGTACTCGTCAGAACGAAACGAAAATTTCTCGCATAATGTCGAGTATACTCGTCATAAAGATAAAAAAAAATTACATTCATATTATTATTCAACAGATCTTTATGTAATTTTAATTTAACTCACAATAGCTTATGTATCGCTGAGTCTTCGCTGAGGAATAATTAAGCAGGTAGAAAAAATGTTTGGAAACTAAATTAAACAGTTAAAGGGTTAAAACAGATTTCTCGTAATTTTAATTAACTCTTGATAATGAGCAGTATGCTCGAAATATTAAATAAAATTAAATTTTTTTAAATTCATGAATGAATTTTAATTAATAACAAATTGCTATAAGGCTGAATACACGTTAAATAATCTTCAAATATTTATTATATTTAAATCAGCTGTTTTTATAACAAGAATAATTCTGAACTAGTAGCGATAATTTTTGACATATGTAATTTTATTTTTTATCAAAACTGTATGTAAATGAAAATAAAGGGAATTATTTGTTGCATTTTTCCAACGTAAACAAGTTTCTGCGATATTCCGGCTTAGAAGATATTCACTGTATTATCTTGATTCGCTGGTTTCATTCAAATATTTTATGCTATAATGCAATCCATGCAAATGTTTTTATTTTTCCCTTTAAGCCAATATTTGTTTTAGATCAATTATCAACATGAAAAACATAAATATTGCTCCTATTGCCAACTGTTAAAGTTAGGAACGTGACAACTAGTGTATTAATAAAAAGCTTATTGAGAATATTTTACAAGAAATTTTAGCACGGTACACTTTATGAAAATAAATATTTTCATACAAAACTATACTTAAGATGTTTAAACATTTTCCCACCAGATCTATGAACAGTTTTCTATAAAACGTAGAATCAATTTAAATAATTTATATTTTATAATGTCTAAATGATTAGGAATACAAGCTTATTAATAAAATCACAAAGTAAGCAAAATTGGTTTAACAAATACATTTTTAAAATAGCCTACATAAAATGTCCTGATTGTTATTTATTCTAAATATAACGGGTGCATCATTTTAGTCTACGATTCGATTAGAATTATGAATTGTTTTCAATAATAATAAAGATAGGTAATAAGATGATAGATAATGAATGGTGTCTTACTAACGGTCATTTTAATTAATACACCTTTTACAATAAAAATTTAATGATTTTGTCAGTGTGTCGTCGCACCCACCATTTGTTTGTAGTTTGTACATTGAATTGTTTGGATAGGTGGCGTGCGGTTCAGATATAAAACCTTTAGAATTTTGTCGGAGGGAATATTAATTCTAATGGCTTCTATTATAATTTCATTTGTTCCGAAATAACGCAATCGTTCAGAAAACGTTTTCTAAACTATTCTTAATCGTATACATATTAAAAGTACCACACACACGAAATATTTAGGTCAAATAAAAACAAGGAAATTTTTAATATTACCATTTTTTTAGTTGTTTGCATGTAAACGAACTTTACGCTTATTCTTACTTTAAGTTTTTGTTAACGGCTTAATAAAACTTTAACAAAATTATTTATTTATCGAAAATTTAATTAATTTGGTAAATATTTTTTTTGCTTGCTATGTTGTTTACAACTCGAACAGTTCATTTAACAAATAAAACTCTAACTAATTATAACTAGTGTAAAAAGTATAACTTGTGCTTCTATATGCACTACACTATTATCATATATAATGCACTACACTATAATCATATACATATATCATCACATACTACGAAATTATCAAATTCGTAAATAAACGAGATTTGTGTGCCTTAGCCGCCGATTTAATTTTATTTTATTAATTTTAAAAACAACATAGTGGTAGCCTAAAATTGTTTTTATTTACGTACAGTATTAATTTTCTTGGAATAGTTAATTTAAATAAAAAATTGTATATGGAAATATTGAGATATACGTACTCGTAGTTATATTTTAATTTTGAGAATAGACAAATTGTACAAATCGCATTTGAATTGATTTCTATGCCATTGTTTGTTTTGTGATATGTTCGATCAATAAAATCATTAATTTTAATTATGATAAATTGATTCTTATGAAAATTAAAAACAAAAACAAAGAACTAAATTTCGTCATTGGTATCATAAGCTCATATAAAATTCAAACTAATACATAATCGTATGTATATTTCGCCCACGTTTTCGTTCCTCTAACAAAGTTCAAATCAAATACGACACACGATCCGACTAATAGGGCAATTTTATCCAAAAAGGTACATGGTCACCATTTCATTTTAGACAGTTATACTAAATTTTTAGAAATAAAATTATTCTGTTTAGAGTTTTAGACAAATAAATTATACTACATGCAAGATATTTCAACGTAACATTTTATGATACAATTTTATTCGAGTTGTTACTTGGTCTTACAACATACTCGTACATACGTTTCCTTATACTAAGGACTAGTATAATGAGATTACTGAAAATATAAATCAAAGTACGTAAAATTATTATTTATTATGTTTGGCTTTTCTTTCAATCATCTAGTTAAATTTTTGATTTATAGATTTTTCCGGATAATTATCTACAGCATATCGCCTCGGATTCTATGCGCGAGATAATGGTAAACATTGCCATTGTAATCCAAAAACAGAGCCAACCTAAAAATTATACCTACACTTTTGTAAACATGAAATATGTATTTAAACAAAAGCCGAGCTTTTTATTAGCGCCCGATAGATGTATGCGGAACACCCAATTTTCTATGTGAAAAGTTATATTTAGCGCGCTATTTTTGGATATAATTATGTAATTTATTTAACTCTAAACTAAGATTTGTCATTCAACTTTTTAGTTAAAAATCGATAAAAAATATATCTTGCTCTACCTATTTATCGGGAGCGTTATTCATTTCAACGGGAAATTTTAAATTTCCTTTGTTTTGTACAACCCTTAAACCACAGCAAACCAATAATCGTGTTTTAACATTGGAGCACTATCGGGCGCCGAAGGGAAATTTATACTGAAACTGTAGCTGTTTTTTCACTGATGTCGCTATACCATAAAAATGAAAAAATTAATTCATCCATAAAACAAACATTAACGACCTGAAATATACCAATTAACATTAATTTCGGCATGACGTTATAAAAAATAAATCATCTTGCTGCGTTTTAAATTTTTATTGTAAGAGTAAGTTTCTAATGGTTTAAGGGTTGAACAAAACAAAGGAAATTTAAAATTTCCCTTTGAAATGGATAGTGCTCCCGATAGCGGTTTCCGATAAATAGGTAGAGCAAAATATTTTTTTATCGATTTTTAACTAAAAGGTTGAATGCAAAATCTTAGTTACAACACGGCTAATAAAACACGGCTAAAGTATTCATGTCCTATAAATAGTTGCATACAATCAAAAATTCATTGTTTTCTTATGTACATACACATACTCGTACCTATATACGCAGTTTTATGAAAAATCACAGATACAACGTGACATTGTAAATTATCAGAAATAAATGTATCTTATAATTTGGTTTGAACGAAAAATCTAATTTAATTGTGTTTGCTAAAACTATAATTCAAAGGTTACACAAAAACAGCTTTTGATTAACACGATTAAAACTGATAATCCCTCAGTTACAAAAAATGTACATGCCTTTAACTTAACTTTGCCCCGGCTAAGAAAGAAATTAGCACAAAAAATTATTTTAAAGAATTAGCTTGGATGGTGGTGCGCTTTGGGGAACAATATATAAAGAGCAACTTCCGCTAAGCATAGCCAATTTAATTGATGGATGTTAAACTAATAATTTCTTTTAAAGTATTTATATAAAGAAAATTCAAAATTCATCTCGAAATTTATTAAACGCGCAGGTTTTTAAAAAATTCAAAATTTTGTCGAATTACTACATAACATTAATTTATAGAAAATAAAGCAAAATTGTTTTTATTTGTCAAAATTCTAAATTTGTTTGAGGTTTCGGGTATACAATATTATGTTTATACAACATAATTTTGAACTATTTTTCGATTTTTGAATCAAGTTACTTTCAATTTTTCATTTCAAATCAGGTTCCCATCATATTTATAAAAATTGTTAGTAAAATTTTCATAAATTATTGTATCCTTTGAGAACGACGGAATATACCGTCGAAACGTCGGGTTTTATTAATAGAATTATAATAAAACGGGTTTAAGCTAAAATTCAGCCAAATAAAATAATACTTTAATATAAAAAGCTTATTAAATTAAAACATAACTAATAATATTTTATTATATTATTGCATTTGGTACTAAGCACATGTAGTAAAAAATACGACGAAAGAGGAGTTAAACTCGCTTGCCATTGGTTCCGTACTTTATACTTTTAAAATCGTATGTTATAGTAACAAGTTCAGTTGACCTTTTCGTTAGTTTTAGTGAACATGTCATGTCATGCCTCTACAACGTTTTACGATTTTAACAGATAAAATTTGCCTCATTCATATTGTCGCCCATCTGGCCATACTGATGTTTCTATACTGATAATCAGAGACTGTTGGACATTGAACATCATTCCGATTAATATATGGAGAATAATCTCCTTAATTAGGCTGGCTAAATAATTCAAGATAGATTATACTTAAACTAATCGAAATAATTGTAATATTAAAAATTTGACTGCTGCAAATAGAGATTTGTGTACTATTTTGTACATATGTTTTCTAATTTTATATCTAAATGTTTGTTTTATTTTGAGATCTTAACTGCAAATTGATTCGACTTAATATAAACCAACTGGTTGGGAGCACTGTCGATTAAAGATAGTAGTCATTATTGTATCTGCTTGGATTTTTGATAGAGAAGGATCTATATGACCAACACCAATAAAACTATGTCGTTTTCAAGTTAGTTACTTTTGAAAAATGGGCATGGGCAATATCGCTTAATCAGCGAAAACGTATCATCTTATCTTAGTAAAACATCATTATTAAACAGAGTAGCTAAACAACATATACTTTCATCAAATGATTAGGTAGTCATGTATTTTTAATTTGTAATACAATTCACTTATATTAATTGCGATTATTTATATAAACGATACAACTTACAGTAAATAATTTTGTGCAGGTGTATCCAAACTGCGTGCCTTTGAAACAATAAAAATGTAATTTTCTATAAAAAAATATTTGTGTTGATTAGGGCTATCATCCCGGGAATTCATAAATATTTTATATATCGCCGATTTCCCAGGAATGATGAATAAATTTGTATGTAATGAGTTTCTAAATACAATTCAAATGGTTAACTCGTCACTAATTAAATGTCTGCAAGGTACGGATATGCCCTCAAAATATGTTATGAACGATGCCTTTTTTAAAATGAACACAAAGACCGATACGGCTAATTATGTAAAACTAATCCTTCAGAGAATAGAATGATTGTTTTACACATTTTTTTAAAAAATATCTTGGAAACTGTTTAACACAACATATTGAAAATATTATATTTGAGATCTCTAAGTGAAGCATTTTCTACTGACACGGCACGCCACATGACTATAAAAATTATAAACAATTTCTTGGACTGTTTCCTCCCAAATCAGTTGAAAAACGTTTTTTAATTTCGGATTGCCAAAGTACCTGTGGGCTCCTAGGTGTTATGTCTATACATAAAACCTAGGAGCCCACAGGTACTTTGACAATCCGAATTACTTTGAATTACTTCCGACCAGACCTAATTGCAAAGAAAAATCATCCTTCAAATCTGAAGATGACGTTAAAGTGACCAGAAATTATCGAAAATATCTTAATACCCAAAATTTAATTAATTGTTAATTTTCTTTTAAACAAGTGTTAAATGAGAAAAATTCACGAATTTATTATTCTATAAGGATTCTCCACTTGTTACGTTTTGAAGTACGAATCCCTAAAAAAACAATGATTTCGTATTGATAAATATAATAATAAACGTCCGAAACTAGTATCTTTTTAAAAATAAATTATCATAACTTTATAACAATAGTTTTAATGTGTTATTATTTGTTTAAATTGGAAAATAAATAAAAAAATAAAAAATTATTAATTATTTGTTATAAAAGTGCGCTTGCAACAAAAATTCAATTGTGGTTTGCATCCTGTGAAAATATTATATTTTGTATTCTATTCTACTTGAAAATCGATTATAATTGAAATCAATTTACTAATATATTAGAAATAAAAAGGAATCGACGCCCTTATATTTCGTCGCAAAAACACGTGTGGTGAAACACACCTATGGCAAAGTAGGTTATGTAACATATTTTGACTAATTGCATTATATAATAAATACATTATATTATATAATAAATTACACTTCTAGTGTAAACAACTTAACGTAAAAATACCAAAAGGCCTACATTAAAATTGCTTGATACTTAATGTAGGTTAATGAGTATTACTTAATGTAGGAATAACATGGATAAACGGGATTCCTTGCACTTTTAAACCTTGGCTCTTACTGTATCAATATATAATGATAAAATAATAAACTAGTAGAAATATTTAGATTTCAGCTATATTTAATAAACTCCCATGAAGTGCATGCATAAGGTGCTCGACTCATTACAGAATATACGTGAAATTAAACAATTTTTTCCATAATGGTATATATTTTCTCAATAAATAAAACTTAAAAATTTATTTTCGGTAATCTCTAACACAAAGAATATAATAGTATTAATTTAGAATGGTATAAACAATCTGGGGAGAGTGAAACACATTTGAGAACAAAATTTTCGGAAAAGATATATGATGCATTTTCATAAATATAAATTTATCAAATAAACATAAATTATTTATATTATTATAAATTATTTAAACTATCGGAGAAAGCGGCACAAAACTTAAAATCCAAAATTATACATTAATTAAACGTGTATACTATATATAGACGTGTATTTAAATGTTTTTCTACTTTCGAGAATAATTACCTGTTACATGCGAATAGGCTTTTTTCTACTAAATTAGGGATTGACAACGCGCTCAATTATTTCACTATGCCACTCATGTGAATACTATCGCTCGTATTGCAACAACCACACTCACTCCCAACAATCACACTCGTTTAACGAGATTTATCACTCTGATTTCCTTAATCGTTATTTAAATAGCTGTTGCAATTTCCAATGAAATTCTGTTGTTGTTTTGTAAAGGATGTTTCATGTTCCATAGTCTAATCAAGGAAGTCGTAACAGGTTTACACTTGAAAATTCGAATTCTTTAAATATTTTGAAATTTTAAAACCTAATACATATTGAAAGGTAAAATTTAGTAGCCTCTTATACAATATGTATATGCATATTTATAAATTACGTGGAAAATAGATATTAATATTTCAATAAATAGAGTGAGTCAGACATCTGCTTAAGAATTTTTAATTTGAATATGTATTATACGGATAGCAAAGATATTTATAGCAAAGTTAGTTAGATTTGTTTTCCAATTTTATTTAATTTTTATTTTTTCTTTACTTTTAGGAAGATGCAAACCGTGGAAAACCAAATTGGGAACATCTATCAGATGAATTACATGTATTAATTACAGTTGAAGACACAGAGAACCGTGCTAAAGTAAAATTAGCTCGCGCTGTTGAGGAAGTTGAAAAATTATTAGTACCGGTAAGATTATTATATTTATGTAAATAAACCCTTCATACATGGATAAAATTAATATGGAAATTATTCATATAAATTAAGGGTTTATTTATAACCACCTAAGTACGGTTTTAATCGTTTAAATTATATTAATTTAACAAAAAAATGCAGCAAGCTGAAGGAGAAGATGAATTAAAGAAACGTCAATTAATGGAGTTAGCCATAATTAATGGTACATATAGAGATTCAAGTACAAAGGCCGCTGCAGTTGGTAAGTTTTAAAAGTTACTTGTACAAGAAGAATTGTATACTAAAAATAAATGAAGATAATTCCTTGATCACAGCCACCGAAGAAGAATGGCGCCGTGCAACACAAGCAATTGCTGAAACCAGGTTACTGTCGCCAGCAATGCCTGGAATGGGATCAGCTCAGTTACGTA